>JAVYIG010001590.1:0-319384 GCA_035222895.1 Strongylocentrotus droebachiensis | reverse complement strand
CACCTGTTTTTCCTCGACGGCGAACGCATATCACATCTTCGTCCGCTAACCGACACATAATTAGGGAAAAATCTATTTGACCTGTGCAAGCATACAGGAGATGTACACCGGATCGTATCGAAAAGCTCTTGTCATTTTGTGAATCATTAGATAATCGCACATATCCGTTATATATTCTAAGTGTCTAATCAAAGGTCTTGGAGGAATCAAACGTTATTATAGGCCTATTTATTGTAGACGACGTGAAGAATTTTGAGGCTCAGAATGTCGGCAATGTCGGACAAGGAGGCGAATATAGCTCACGAGTTTAGACATGTAAGTATACTTCTCCTTCTTCTTCTTCCTCTTCTTCTTTTTTTTTTCTTCTTCTTCTTCTTCTTCTTCTTCTTCTTCTTCTTCTTCTTCTTTTCTTCCTCCTCCTCCTCCTCCTCCTTCTCCTTCTCCTCCCCATCTTCTGTCTTCATTTTCTCCCCTTTGGCTTTATCCTTTTCTTTCCTCCTCCTCTTCCTCCTCCTCCTCTTCCTCCTCCGTTTTTCCTTCTTCTCCTTCTTTGGAATTGACTGCTTCCTTCAACCCTGAAGTTTCTTGGAGAGCTTTGGGAGATAGTAGTGTATCAAGGATGCGTGGCATGAACATTTACAAACATAGAAATGATTCTATAGGAGAATCTGTCATCAGGGGCAGATCTAGGGGGGGGGGTGTTTCGGCGGTTTAAACGCCCCCCCCCCCCCCCCCCCCCCCCTGGCGAAAAGCTAGATCCCCCCTTGGTCATCATGGTTATGATTATGATTGTTACTATGAATGTTTCCCCATTGACTTTGTTCCACTCCTAAAATCCTTATTTCAACCACCCATTTATATAGGCATCGCGGTTATATTTTTCACTCCTTATACTTCCATGTCTTTACCTCACTGCCTTCTCCCTGTCCGTGCTAGAAAAATCGTCAGAGTACGTGTATCAAAAGCAAAACAGATTATTGAAACACTAACAAGAACCCCCTTGAAGTTAAATGATTAATAATAATATAGATTTTAATATTCCAAATCACGCCTTTAGCCCCCACTGAGGAAATGAACTATACTCATTGAATTAAGATTACTGTATGCATGTCTCTTAGAATGTTAGGCTTTTAATTATTTAGGATGAAGCACACTACTGAATTCTGGCCTTCTGGGGAATCTGTATGACTTGTCGTACACATGCGTTGTAGAGAGTCCTATGCACACCACACAGTATATTTTCAAACATGAACGAGTTTGAAGGACATTAATGCTTGGAGTTGTTAATCGCTGAATAGGAGAGAAAACAATTTCAGACAAAAGTCCTGGATATCTCCATTTTGCATAACAATTGTTATCGTCAACTTCCAGTGAAATGAGTTGATAACGCGACGTATTTTTGTGTCATCTTTGACAATAATAGTTTGTTTGTTTGTTTGTTTTACCTGATTGCTAAGAAAGCATTTGTATGCTTGTAAGTAAACAACTAGGGGACTGACGGCTTTAAGTCATCTCCGAAGGTCTTGGTAATGAATGGCTTACCAAAGTGCACAAGGGTATCGAATCGATTTCGAACCCGAGACCTTCCGGTAACGAGACCACTGCTCTAACACTTTTTTTTTACATCATGTAAGATATTCTGAAAATGCATCTGTTTAGTGTATTTTTTCCTTCAGGAAGAGTCTGACAAGTTTTGTAGAAATCACATACGAAAATTATTATTTTTAATGATTATCAACATCAATGATACTTTGTATAACATAGCTTTAAAATAAAATATATATGATCATTTATTTCGATGCAAACTGACCAGGAAACTGACACGTTTCCCCTTTCTTAGTCAATCAGTGATAATTCCGGACGTTAGAGTTGGAATAATAAGGAAATATTTTGTGTTTCAAAATATTCTATTCATCTGTTGAATTTTAAATGTACCCCCCCCCCCCGCCAATCATCAACGAACTCAAGGAAATCAAGCGAATTTTTATCTATAGATAGGTTTATTAGTCATAATGTCATACAATTCACACAATGTTATCATGATATTAGGATTAAACATAATTATGTTGTTAAATATTGCATTTGCTCCCTCTCTCGTTCAATCGCTAATATGCAAATCATTCATTTCAATATCATTCTGCGTCTCACAATTATAGTGTATTACTGTAGATCGATGGTGCTTGATAATACTTTTTTTTTCTTTCTTTGTTGTTCACTGGCTTTAACGAGATGGTGCTCTATAAACTTCTACCATCCTCTGTTTCAGCATCATGATGGCGCAGCCATGTTGTACGGAAGGCAAAAGGCAAACGTCTTTTACAAGGCCTCTCTAAAGTCTCTAGGTTACTCTATATCAAATATTAATTTCAACGTCTCATCTCAAGCTACTATAGCAATGACATGAAGCCAGCATGAAAAAGTAATGAGCTGATACCACCTATTGCTACCCTCCTCTTTCATTATCCGACACCACTCCAATTTCCTCAACCGTCGCGTGCTGAGTCGTAAAGAATCTCTCCTTTCGCTGCTGAGAGAGGGTACTAGATGTCATTTCAAACCATCTGCTTACTTGAAATATATTAAGGAAAACAAAGGGTGGACAGGAACTAGGTGGCTAATCAATTCTTCTCTACCTCTTTTAGTGCAGTAACACATCGTAATGTATATCACTGCACAGTTAAATTATAGTATTAAATTCATCAAAATACCGTTGAAATGACGTCAAGTGTATTTTTTAATTAAGCAAACAACAGCGCTCACCAAGTAGTTGAATAGTATGCTCCTTGCACAATTTAGTCAGTATTTTTTTAAAGTAAAAGAGCTATTCAAATTTTTTAAATCCCAAAACTCTTCAATTTGACTAGAATTCGTATACATTTTAATATCGTAGATTCAAATTCAGAGCATCGTCCTAATGACTACACTGTGAAAAAAATGGGCAATATTTTTCAACACTTTGCCTAACGTTGTGCCAATAGTCAACCCAACCATCTATTGGGCAATATTTTTGTATTTTTCCCAACAGCTGGTCAAGATTTTCCCAACAAGTGGGCTACCGTAGTCGGGCAGTTGAAGGGTCATAATTTATATTTGCCCAAATTTTGGTCAAAATACGAAAGAATTATGCACGTGTGAAGTAGGGTACTTACGTTTACCAATACCACTGGGCAAAATATTGCCCAATAGATGGTTGGGTTGACTATTGGCACAACTTTGGGCAAAGTGTTGAAATAATATTGCCCAAATTTTTCACAGTGTATCAGAGAATCAAATTTACGAGAATCTATTCATTTTGAATAGAAACTCGTAAGTGTCCCTGATACGAATGTTTCTGTTACTAAAATAATGATTAGGTTGTATGTATATTAAAAAAGATTAAAAAGAAAAAAATATCGTATCATAATAAGTAGCACCGTTATCTTCAGTTATCTGATAGAACCCATCATGGAGTCAGAACTGCAGAGAAATGGAATACCATATATAGTAACTCTAATTCATCTTCTGTCAGATTTCATGGAAAAGGAAAAGGAAGTGGAATAATGTGTTTTGCTTAATCGAATCTACACGTGTCATCTTCATTATGGTGCAAAAGAAATAGTTGCAGGCCTATGTATTAAAAAAATCCCCCATAATAATATTGTCTTTGCTCTGACATAATACTGAAAACTGCATTTTTTTTTTAAATGGAGGGGGGGGGGGGGCTGAACAAGCGAACGAGCCTAGTTTTTATCATTTTATTTCAATACCATGGTAGTGTACGAGTCCAGGATGCAGCCCCAAGACACCCGAATTGCGGCCCCGAATGATAGTTTCTCCATTACGTTTAGAACATTATGATATTGACCTTGATGCACTATCGGTATAAATGCAGGTACCTCTTCAGAAGCTACGAAGGGAAGAATTCAAGACTTTTTTTTCGTGAACTGTAGGTACATATGGTATAAGCTCATGAAAACAGTTAGGAAGCTGGGAATACAGCGCTTTGAAAAGTTGTGTGTATACAAATACACGCACCTCTTCGATAGTGGTTCAAAATAGGAAGGGTTGCGCCCTTATCATCGATCCCCCCCCCCAAAAAAAAAAACTCGATTATTAATATTAGTGAATTTAAGGGATGCACATGAAGAAAACTAATGAAATAACGACAAGCCCAACTCAGAGCCCCCTTAAAAAATTCTTGTAAAAATGCGCCTGTCGACGATAATAATAATAACATGAATCTCGGCTCCATAATTATGTATGCATGAGTACAACAAATCAGCATGATGACGGAGTGGATGGGTGGAAACGAAATGCATTGTAAATGAGTATTGACGGCGCCCCTGGCCTTCACCGATTTTGGGGGTATTCATTCGTATGGAGGATGGAAGATGCGGGATGGGGGATTAGTGGAGCGGTCGTCATGGCAATACTGAGGTATTGGTAAGGAAGGGATGTATAGGAGAGCTTCTCCAACTTAAGAATTGTTACATTTTTTGTGTATAGGGTAGGCATTGCTCAGGTCTATCCCGTTGTAATTCACAACAACAACAAAATCAGATTAACTGTTCATGTTCAACAATATCGTGATTATCGTGATCATTATATACCATCATCATCATCTTCGTCATCACACTCCCTATCACCGTCACCATCGTCATTATCATCACCATTACCATCATCATAATCATCATCATCATAATCAACATCATCATCATAATAATAAACATCATCATCATCATCATCATCATCATCATCATCACCATCGTCATCGTCATTACATCATCATCTTTGTCATCATAATCCATATCACCATCACCATCGTCATTATCACCATCATCATCATCATCACCATTACCATAATCATAATCACCGTCATCATCATCACCTTCATCCCCTTTATCCCTCTGTTTACTTGGCATAGCGACATGTCACAATGAAAACTATAATGTTTTCCTTTCTTTTGATCCCACTCCCTGAGTATCTCGTCATCACGCCATTCTTGTCTTGCCTAATTTTCCGTTTTCTACTTTTGCGAACTACTCTAAAGTGACAAATTGGTGTAATTTAGTCATCACGTCATACAAATCAATGTTTAATATTGCAAATAAACCACCTTACTACCCGAATACGGTTGCCCCAATATTGGTAAGCCAAATTAAAATTATACATTCTTGGGGACTGCAGCCCCTCTCCTCAGCTACCGCCTCATACGGTTATGGGTATCTAGATGACTCAAACATCTCCATGCATGGCTGTTCCATTTTAGGCTACATGCCTGATCAGTGATCTGAAAATAATTATAAGGAAAGGTGAATGCTAAGGTGGAGTACATCTTTACTACTTCAATTTAATTGAGGATAGCACGAATTAATGCTAACCATGAGTCCATGATGAAGGTATATTCCCTCGAGATATGGAGGGTCTCATGTGAACTGATTATTATTAGTGCAGACTCGGATCACTTCGTGGACATGCAGCCAGAATAAACAATGAACCAAAAATTGTCAGTGCATTCAATAATTACCGATCTTTCTTTATTATGTGATTTGTCGATTTGGTAAGGAGTGCCCAAACGTTTTTTTTTTATTTGGTGAAATGGTAATAATGATATACAAATGTATCTTACCTAAATGATTATACACTCGGATCCGCCACTTCAACAATGACGATATCGGTAATAACCGAAGAAGCCAAAATTAATTTTAAAGGGCAAAGGGCAATCCTACCTTTGTAAATAATCCTTACATAATATTATACGATTGGCTGTGGCCAGATTTGTCATAGAATTATTGTGGCAGTCATTATTGATATCAATTTTTATGAAACATGGCCCAGGAAAACTAACCTTCTTCATAATCACTACAGTATAGTGGTATTAAAATTTCTTCCCAAATCGGATCGCAGATTAATCGTACACCATTGTTCTTCGGATTTGATTCTCAGACTGAGCATCCCGCCGAAGAGCTCAGTAATTCTTATGAAATGAATTGAACAGCGCCATCACATCATTTTCAACTCGAAGAAGATAGAAAAAAGAGGATGTAAAATTGTCTTATATTAGGAGTTCAATTGCGAATATAGTAAACGTAGACGTAATACATGTATTTTGTTTCTTTTCTGCACATAAATGCATTCAGTTGCACGACAGTTATTGACCCACAAAATACACAAATTGTTAATAAGGGCCAATAGGGTGAGGGGGAGGGGGGGGGGGGGTATACCGTGTCAAATTATGATCATGATGTTTTAAACCATATCCTTCATTTGCGTGTGACACTGAAACGATCACATGCCATATAAAGTAACATTCACTGATCATTAACGAGGTTAAAGGTAATTTCCGTTTAATCATAATTATAAGGAGGCCTATACATTAAACTATCAATATTCTTCCTGTTCTTGTTATTTTTTAACGATTGTCCCAACACAACCCACAACCCGACATCTTCATCAGTAAAATACTACATTAATCAATTACACCCAGACAACTAGTAACTACCACATTGATACCCCCCCCCCCCCCAAAAAAAAAAAACAACAACAAACAAACAAACAAACAAAACAAAACAAAACACTGGATATAGTCAAGGATTCAGTCGCGGATCCAGGATTCTCTTGGAAAATGTATGCACATTTTTTTCCTTTTGTGGCTGGTGTTGGTGTTCTCACAACACCAACACCAGCTGGATTGACTGAGGGCAAGTGCTTCCTGCACCCCATTGGATCCGTCAGTAAGCTGTTTCGGGGGACCTTACTGAATCTAGTTTTACGGTAGTTGTCCGGGAGGCATCCGAAGTAGTCCGGGGTGATAAGTAATCAGTCCGGGGGTAAATTCGCGCGTATCTGCGGGTGCTCCCCATATATTCATGTATTATGTACCGTACGTAAGTACGCGTATACATGTGTGAGCTGGGCTGAGATGACTGTTGATGAGACGCGAACTTGGCGAGCATCTCGCTTCCAGTTTTTATGAATATATTTCTCTTCGGTTTCATTTGTTTTACTACTGTGATCAATATAAAGGACTTAGATGGTGAATGTGCTTATAGTGGAATTATACTAGCTGTGCTTATTCGCAATACCCCCGAAATTATTATTCAATCACATCTGTACGTCTTGGAGTTCGAGCTGTTGCTTTCAGTTATCGTAGCCGAGCGTCTGGCGGAGAAACGATGGCAGAGACCGAAGTCAGTCAAGGACTGGACACGACAGATGGGGATTTGGATACATCGGATGCATACGACAGTATACGTGAGATTGATACGAGCAAGAAAGAGGTTCGTTTAAACTCTGAGCTATGGATAGCTTTTGAAAGTTGCAGCTGCTTTTTACTCTATAATCCATACAGTTAGTGGCTGAGCTTCATTTGTATGAAAATGACACATTTTACATCTCATATCTTAGAAATATGAAGAAAAAATAAAAGAAGATCATTAAATAAGACTTTAGTTCTATAAAATAGTTCCACCTGCCTGGCATATATATATATGGGTACACCGTTTGCTGTACACTATGAGATGATGAATATTCTGTTTATAATATAAATGTACAAAAATATGACCTGAAAATGAAGAGAAAAACTTGAAATCTTTGCAACAGGAAAATTTTACGAACGACGGGGAGATTGCCGATCCAGCTATAGCGCTAGCCGGAAGCGACAGTAAAATATGGTATCACCCGAGAGGACAAAATAGAAAGTTAATTTATTCATGTGCCCCAGCATGCTGGCTGCTAACGTGACGTTTATTAAAGGCAATCCAATCTTAAGTTCATTTGTATGAAAGCAGAAAAATAAAAGAAATGGAATTGCAAAAGTTTAAATAAGTTGGAACAATGAGGCCAAATAACAAAAATAATGTGTTTCTCGTCTGAACTTTTATAAAAAAAAGAAGGAGGCAGGGCATTACTATTTACCATTTTGCAATTTTTTTATTTTTTTTACTTAAATGGCTGCCATGCTTAATTAAAACTGGCCAAGTCTATTTAATTTATTCACAGATGTTGAGCTATGTGAGTATACTGATGCAATGTATGAAAAAACAAATGATATGTATCAATTTAGAAGCTATTTAAACAAACTAAACCACAGCATTTTTTATTTGGGGGCTTTTTTCTTATGAATAGAGATAGTAAGCGGGCAGCTGGGACGAGAAAAACTTAATTTTTGTTATTTGGCCAATTAAAATAGATGCTGCTTATAAGTATCGGCTTGCATGGTGATGTAGATATAGTCAGTAGACTTATGGTTGCACCGTATCCATGGTGCAACCATGATAACTTGAACAGTGAATTGTGACATAGTCAGGGACACCTCTCCAGTTTGTCTGACCAATATGCTGGAAATATAAGTCTGCATTGATTTCACACTCTGTCCTTGGGTTTGTGTATACAGTGATCAAGATTAAATATAGGCTATCATCTCACCTTAGTGACCTTAAAGTTGCCTCCCCCTCAAATGTTTGTTTTAGTACAGAATAGAACCTACACCCACTAGAGATCTACATGTACAAGTATCCATACAATTTTTAAAACTTAATTGGAGAATGTGTGTATATTTCAATAGATAACAGAGAATTACTCTTTAAAGAGGCAGTACTTTGTGATAGTAGTTCTATGTAATAGATGTACATTGTGTACATGTAGGTGTTGGTCAGCTTTGAATACTGTGGAGCAAGGGGACATTGGGTATTTTGTATCGCAATTCATGCCGTGCATGTTATATCTAATGATTCTAATCATACATGTACAGGCACATACTTCTACAGCAAACCCAGTGTTTAGTTGCTTTCACCTGATGCATCATGGGGAAAAGGTTGACAAAAATGTCATCTATGGCATTGTGATATACCCAAAGATGTGTGGGGGTTTACGGTAATCAGATTTTTGGGTAGTGAAGGTTTGAAGGCTTAAAAATGCCATTTGTATTGATTATTGTCCAAAATCATACCAAACTTTCAGTCAGAATCAATTGATAGTTGCATTGTAACATCAAATTTGTGCTGATATCAGTACAATCTATCCCTTAATTCCCTTTGAATGAATTTACACAGTTCGGACCACTTTGGTCATTTTGATCGAGAGCTGAAAAATTGGCCTGTAACGGCTTGCCGGTCGGGGCGCTGTTAGTTGTGAATTTATCCTATATTAAGAGCAGGAAGTCTGCACATTGGAAAATAATGATAATAGTTCAATCTTGTAAAACGCATTTCAGGACCGCAGGCCTTCTCAAAGTGCTTTACAGATATATATTATTACCCTGGTCATCGGATTCAGGCTTACCCGCACACAATGTATGCACATTTTCCACTCCCTGGAGAAACTCTTACAGTAGGCCCATTCAAACAGCCCCCCAAACCATTTTGAAAAACCATCAAGTTTTTTTTCACTGCCTTTTGCACTGCTGGAAAAACCCATAAGAATCTGTCAGTGTTTCATCATAATTCTGTTTTTTTGCGTTTGTAAGTTCAGCACATGCACCACTTGACTAAAAATAAGAATCATTCACGGATGTTTTGAGAGCAAGTATTTAAAAATGTACACTGCAAAAACCTGTGAAATTTCTGCCAGGGTTTAAAACCATACTCCAAACTAGTATTACTCCAAACAGTCCAGAGAATTTTATTACAAAAAAAAAATTGTGTGTGTTTACTGGTACATGTTAGATGTACATGTAGTTGCTTAGAAACTCTTGCTTGCACTGTAAATACAGCTAGTGTCTCCAGTTTAGTAAATTCATGCAGCGCTTCCCCAAAGTCAGTGTGATACTTCATGAGGATAAGATTTGAAAACAAGATTATCCAGTACCTCCCTCTTTCAGGAAAAATTTAATCAGCTTGACATCAGAGACAACCATGTTTTGCCTTGGGCTAATAGGCAGTGTAGATTTGTAAATCAATTTGTTCATTTACCTGTCTGTACTTGACTCTGCATCTCCTGTGTTGTGTGTCCAAGTAGATGTATTGCTTAATTTGCTGTAGATTGTGGTTGGGAAATGATTGATTTGCATGTGAAATGTGAAATTCCACCCCACCCTCAGAAAAAAGAAATGTATTCAACTATTCATTAATATAGAAAATAGCAAAATAACAGAGGGTATAGTATTACTTGAGCCTTGAGGAAGTTGAGAATGTATTTATAATGCCATGATGATGTAAATCCATTTTCCCATAATTGAATTTGTGCAATCATACACATTGAGCAACCCTGACTTAATTGTTACATTTGAAGAAGCTCATTTAGATAAATTGAATCATTTCATCTTTACCCTCCCCGGCCCAGTGAGACCAAAGTCCACCTGTGCATTTGCATTGAAATTGATTACCACCAAACAATACAAATCACCTGCTTTTTACCTCTTTATTTCATGTAACTAGTGAATAGCAGGGATCATGGCTGGGTGGAAGTACAATCTCCCAGTCTAGCTAGCCATTATGCGCTGTCTTTTTTGTTCACAATGCTATTTTTAAAGTTAGGCGCTCGTTTGCCCTCTCCTTGCCTTTGCCAGCAGGGAGTAGGTAGGAGAGCCTATACAGAATTGAGGACGATTAGGACGCATTGGGTGACCTCGAAGTTCACCCAACAGGTGTATAGTGAACATAATAGAGAATCGTCTGTAGAGTGTGTTGCACAATCTGAATTGTGTGCAGAAGTGTAGTGAGGTGTGTTGATCCATTGAAGATTTATGTCGTCTTTTACAATAGATATATGTTTACACGTTGATCATGTGACTGAACCTTGAACTGATGTTCTATCATTCTGTTTGTCCATGGATGTCTTTAAAAAAAAATGTCAGTAAACTACTTTCCCATAATATTTACAGTGTATGTGAATTGTGAAGAGGTTTAAATCTGGAATCGTGATCTACATGTACATGTAAGACTCAAAATGGCAATTTCTGGCACTATACATGTAGATGTACATGTACAGTGCAATTCATTACTTCTATTACGCACATGTACTAAAAAAAACAATCATGATGCCTACAAAATTGGTAACTCATTAATTGATTGATAAACTTATTTATTCATATTTTTCTTAAAAGAGGAAAATTTAGTAAAATTAACATTCATTGCCAAGTTGGAAATCCTGTATTTCAACAAACAAACAACAATTCCTTTTCTTTTTAGTTAGCTAGTTAGCTAATAGATAGATAGATATATTAGAGAGAGAGAGAGAGAGAGGAGGGGAGGGGAGGAGAGAAAAACATAGCTGAATGCAAAAGAGTGCTTCATTAACTACTCAAATTTGTCAAGTTGAACAAGCAATTCAAAGTCGTTTCCGTAGATTTCCCCTTCTTGCGGCCCTTGCTCAGATTCTTTAACCAGCTCAAGTAAGGCAACCATTAGGGAAAGTCTCTTCTTCGGTCTGCCCGAAAGGCATGGCCGTAGGGATTTCCTGAACACATTTAAACAATTTCCTTAAGTGGGCAATACAGGGCATACAATATAAACATCCTGTAGGGAATCGTTGATAGAGAAGCAACTCATGGACTGTACGGCTTGTACGACGCTGCTCTATTGGCAATTTAACAGCAAAAAGTATATATGATTTTATTTGCATTGCTTGGTTTAATTAGGTTACTTGTCATAATTGCATTCTACATCATTTAGCAACTTTGTGAGAGAGATTCCTTGCCACTCATTTCCATATTGCTTCTACAAATCTACCTGTAAAAACAGAGGGAGAAATAATAAGAATAAATTAGAGGGTTAGAAACATTGAGCACTATTTGTAGGAAGTAAGAAATTAAAAACTTTGTATAGAACTTGAGATGGAAGGAGAAACATAATGTAGACCTCTACATGGACATGTTCAATTACTCAATGCTCTAATAAGTAATATTTTGTTTAAAAGTACTTTTTGAAAAAGAACATTGATTAAAAAAGAAAACAAGATCCATTTGCTGATGAGTTAGGCTTAGAAGCATTGAACATTATCCAATCAATGTTCTTTAATTTTAGCAATTACATTAGCACTTACATTTATATATGTTCTTTTAAAAAGCTAATTCTTCTCCTTAAAAGAAATGTTTATGAGCCCAGGTAGAGAGAGCAATATACATGTATGCATAGAGAGAAAGTCATCTTGAAAACAAGCCTACTGAAAGGTGTACTTGGGGACCGTGGGAGACTCTTAAGAAATCATTCTGAGGAATCTCAAGAAACTGGCACGGCACTGACCTGCGATCATATATCATCATGGACTTCATGGTTGATGGTGATATGATGGGTCAAATGATATCTGGGTTCGGTAGACCTGTACATGTACATGTACTTGAGGTAAAGCAGAGAGAAGACAACCTGTCAGTTCCTCTCCTCATCCTCCCATCGTTCTTTATTTTCTTCTTAAAAGTTAATATACATGTAAGCTGTCCAGCTCATGAAAATGCTCGGCATATCCAGAGAAGCATATACTTCTTTCATATTTTGCATCGTGTGCTTCTTACCTGACAGAGCATAAAGCTCACTGTGTCACTGAATCATTGTTGATGATTCTATAGGTTGCCAGTGCTATGAAAACTGATAAACATCAATGATTGTAGATAGCAACTCACATGTTTGTGTTTTTTCTTCATTTTTGGCATTATACTGTCAAAAAAAATTGCAGCCGAAGTTATTTTCTCAATATACCCTTCAGGAAGTCACCTGCTATGGCTTTTCCCTGAAGCACACTCTATGATATTTTCATCTGGTTTTTAGGATTTTATAAAAATGATGTATGATTTGATTAAATTTTCACCACAATTTCATCAGCTGACATTTCGGGATTGGTTTTTGTTTTTCTCTCAACTCCCAAGAGTACTTTTAGTCGCTTTTGGCAAACAGACAACGACACCAGTCCACTTCTTAAAGGGTAATAAGCTCTACCGATTGCCTTTCTCACTGTGTCGAATGTAAAATGTCATTGAAAGTCAAATGAGAAGAGATTGCCCTGAAGTGTAGGAAGGTGCATGGTCATGAATATATTTGACCATCGATTGTGCCGTGGAAAATGGGAGCAAGAAGCAACATGTACAGGTGCAGCTGTGAGAATGTTGGCCAAGCTGAGGTGAGAGACTGAGCTGAGACTAGAGAGAGAGTGTGGGTGCCTTTTATCTTGAATTAAATCAATGCTGTGCTTTTAGGTGAAACAAAATCTGGTTTTGTCAGCCAGTAAACTTTATCAAAAGTTCATTACCGGGTAGTCAAGTTTCCTTGAGAAGTTCCAGAAAAAGTGAAGAAAATCGCCTGTTCAGAGCCAGAAGGGCATCAACTCTTTGTTAAAGTACAACATGTCCGGTTTCAGCTTACGAAAGACCAGAAGATACTGAAATGGAGATCTCCCTTTACCTTTAATTACTGTAGGCTCGATTCCTAACTATTATGTTATTAAGTTTCCTTGTAGGTGTTTTAAATATTTAGGTGCATGTGTTTATTACTTGCATTTTTATATAAATTTTAATTTCTTATCATTTTTCTTTTGTTTTAGTGGATAACTATACTTGAAATATACGAAGAAGAATCAATAGACATAGGCAGACAATTACACCACATACTGTACATGTAGTCCCACCTGTACATTCCCATTGTGATACTAAGTATTACTAACCAGATTTACTAGAATACCAATTACATGAGTGTTGATTGACTCCAGCCATTAACCACTCAAGCCATTACACATCAACAGCTTCTGTGAATTAAGCGGATGGGGTGTTGACTAATGCCCTTGTCAATTAGTGTTGGCTGGGAGGATGAATCAAATCTGAAATCAAAATGTTTGTTGGCTTGTATAGTTGTATATAGCTTTCTGTACTGAACAGGTTGAGAAAGGGATTTTTTAATTTCCATTGAGTTATACCGGTACCTGTTGGGCTAAGACACAGACCGGTATGATGGTTCTGATCCTGGTTAATGTTTTTCTAAGTGGAAATCAACACATAGAAATTTAAATTGCAATTTACAGACTTCATGTACCAAATAAATGTACAATTGTGTTACATGAGTTTCTGTATCGAATGTGTGACTACCAGTGGCTGGGATATCGAAGGAAGTCATTATTATAATCATTGATTTTAGTACACTGTAGGTTAAATTAATTTATTAAGGTATTGATATCTGTTTTTAAATGTTCTTCCTCCAGTCATCTTCTGACATCAATTACCTTATTTTGTCATTCATTTGATAACTTCTTTATTTCTTTATTCTTTAGTGATATGTTAGTTTATCCTTTTGAAGTGTAATTATAAACATTTCAACTTCAGCAAACTACACATTTCCTGAAACTGAATATAACCTAATTATACCATCATTATAAACAAGACTGATAAGGAAGCTTTTGATGCTTCATTTGGAACATGTAGGAAGAATATTCCCATTTACATACTGTAGTCTGAAAACAATTTTGAAAAAAAAAAAATCAGATTTTTTTTTTTACTGCCGATTACATTGCTGGAAAAAACCATAAGAAATTAAGAAGCGAGGAGAGTCACATGACCCAAAACCGGAAGGATTCCAGTGTTTAGACAGCGAACATTTACACTGCAAAAACTTATGAAGCTTCTGCCAGCATTTAAAGAAAACCCACACACCAGAGGTGTTATGGGGGTTGCTAAGCAACTGCAGACGAAACAACAGAATGTGAGAAAAACTAGGTGTTTTTTAATGCAGCAAATTTTTTATATTTGATAGTGTTTTCAGGATTCTTTCAACAGTTAGAATACTGAGGTTTATGATAGTGAGTCTATAGTCCTCATTTTATGAAGCATATATATACTAGGTCTTGCCATCGTAAAACAAAAATTTTGTTTACTAAAGGGAAAGGAGAAATCATGCCCCTTGTGCATGATTTATGCAAGAAGACACCTTATCATGTACAAGTATTGTCACTTTATCTAGAGTTGGACAACTCCACCATTTCACAAGGTTTGGAGTTCATGTTCAGCTGTCCCCATTATATTGTTTTAATAAGCCATGGTCATATTAACCTAGTACCCCCGGTCCTTGAAATGTGTATATTCAAGTACCACCTTCCCTTCACCTTCCCCCTTTCTCCTACCCATCGAAAAAGAGGATTCAAGTTGCATCTGATTGCACATAAGGCTAACACAATCACTTACATGTAGATTGGATACTGATATGATGTTGATTTCAATTCAAGTGAGCACTACCGGTATACTAATTATAGCCTCCTTATATGACCAAGCAATTGTAAACTTACATGTAGGCCTGCATGTATTTCTCATATTAGGTTTAATGACTTGAATGACATATAATGCATGAGAGATGGATACAACAGACAAGGAAGCATTTTGAATACCTAGCTACATGCATACGTTTGTATTTCCGTAATAGAAAGGAAAGCAATACAATCTCTACTCTAAGGAGGAGTGCCGTTGTAAGTAAAGTCCTAGGCATTTAACAAAATAAATGGTTTCAAATTCCATGTGAGATAGCAATGTGCCAAGGAAATTTGTTGCAAATATGTTTTTTCCGGAATGTATGCGTGATGTATATGAATTTCATGGCGTGGATGTATTCAGCTATGATTATTCCATTAAAAATTGGCATAGTGATACAATGTCATGACAATTTTTATTGAGTCTTTTGCTCTTTTGTATCAATCGACACGCACACTATAGACACTTGCATGTGTAACTCCTTGATTGTACAATATGATAAACAATATAGCAGTCCAAGAATTTGTTCAATGGCAAGTAAAGAGTTTATAATTTATGTACACCATGGTTAGAAGTCAAATCAAAATAGGGGGGGGGGGGCATATGTTAATTTTGTGGAGTTTGTTGTTGGAAAGTGCAGGAAAATCAAAAAGGGCCAATTAAGCATCATATACTATTGTAGGCCTATGCATATGGCTACTCCATGTTAAATAGAATCGTACCCAGACTACAGTGAGGCTACAGAGCACTGTAGATGGTGGTCATCCATTTTATTAGCAGTGTAATATTTGACCTCATTTTTCCATCAATGAGAAAGAGATAGAAGCATGTGTCATCATCTGCCCCGCTTTGAATCATCGTCATACTCCACTGGGCACTGGTATCTCTCCCTCTAATCATCCAAATGGAGCACCCCCCCCCCCCCCCATAGATTGCAGGCATAAATTTTCATGGGTCAGTTATAACTGTCATTTGGGTCTGGACCAGCTGAGGTGTAGACTACATGTACTTCCAATAGGCCCTGTTTGACACAAAATGGTGATGCTGGTCTAGACTTATCACTTTCATCTCCCTGCTTTAATCAAGACTTTAAGACACCCTTTGTTTAAATGTCGATTTGTTTGGGTGTAGACTAGTACCAACCCACTTTCAACAAGAATGCTATTCTAGGCCCGTTTACAAAGTTTCTCCATGAAAAATTGTCTGTGTTTGATAAAAAAAAATTCTTCTTGGGGGGGGGGGGGGGGGGGGGAGTTGTGTGGCATTTGTCTCTGCTCTGGATGTGTTAGCCCCAAAGCTAGGAGAGTTACATGATCAAAACCTGGAATAATTCACTGGTGTTTTGAGAGCAAGCATTTACGAAGCAAAAACAGGTGGAGTTTTGCCCGGCGTAAACAAAAAAACTCTCCAGAGATGGGTTGTTTTATTCAGGTTTTTTTTCTTAGTCTGTTGAGAAAAAGAAGGGCATTGAATATATGTGTTCAAGATCAAGGTTTATTCTCTTCTGGCTCTCAGTCTAAGCCTCTCAGGGGAGGATATTTTACGATCCAAAAGGTGATAACCTCAAGGAGGCTACTCAATTCTACAATCCTTACCTTTCCACGCATTTCAATAATTATGGAAATATATGCCCTTTCAATCTCTACCTGTATGTGTCACTGTGTAAAGGGATGTGCGGAGAGGCATGAATCATCCCATTCAGCCATCTGGTTGCCATGTTCTCCATTCCAACATTATTTGCACATTCATTAGAAGATTTGGTGAAGATAGGGTTACGTGATGATGAAAGGTGCATGAAGGAGGGGAGGAGGGGGGGTGACTACAAGGGAAGGGTACTGTACTTCTCACCTGTCCACCAAGACTTTCTTCCCCATGAAGTATCTTGACTTATGCCTGTAGAAAATCCAAGTAGCCACTATTTTTTATACGGGACAGTAGAGGATTTTATAGGGCTCTTTCATGTGGGGAAAATGTAAGAAATGCTTTCACATTAGAGAACAATAACAAAACAACTGATATTGTTCCATGGCAAAAACATGCATTAGCATGATTTGTGCTGTAATACAAAGAGCTGCAAGTGTGCTGTTTCCATGGCAGCAGCATTGAAATCATTTTGTGTTTCTTTTTTAAAATGTGCAATGAGATATCATGTAAAATTTAGATTTGTTTTTACCATGAAAAGGAATTCCATGTTGTCACTTTGATATGTCTTACAGTTACTTGTACACACAAATGTATGGCCTCAACCCATCTCAGAGAACTTGTATCTGTACATGTAACTCTCACATCTTAAGGCTTTAAATTGCTTTTGCTTTGAAAACTAAATTGACAGAGGATAAACTGGTCTCACAAAGGCAACATGAAGCTGCATTGAGTGACAGCAGAATCTTACCTGACATCATTGTAGATTGTGTATTTGATGTGAGGTTGATATTTGGAGTGTGAAGTTGCAAGTCAAGGGTATAGACTCACATTATTGTTATGATTCAAACAGAGTATAAGAAAAATCTAAGTTAATGATGGGTAAGAAGAAATGGTTAGATGATTATAAGTGTTACACCAAATGAATAGACATACAGTATGTGATGATTGAAAAAATGAATATTAACAAAATTATAGGGAAGAAAATGCAATAAACTGACTGATATCAGCATGTTGAAATAACATCATCCATGTAGATGCAATCTCTGTTCTGCAAGATCAGATAGTAATCATATTGTGAGCTCTGATACATGTATCTCATTATCTACTCAATTGTATATTCCTGATCTAAATTGACTTCTATATATATTTCGTTTCAAAGTCCAGCTGATGAAAACTTCATTTCAGTCCTATTTATAGGTTTCTGTGTAATGCTTCAGTGATGCAATTACAACTTTGTTCATGCATGAAGCAAGAGGCAACCGTGATGTCTGTGAGCCATTTAATTATTTTTTTCCTCAATTTGTGTGCGTGGAATCATTTCACTAAATCCCATGATCCAATACGTGAGCCTCTATGTGGGAGAGGAGATTTTTAAAGGCCTTCGCTTGTTATCCAGAGTTAGATCCTTAGTTAAACCAGATTATCCGGATTAAGGGCATGTAATGATATGTCCACCAGAGAGAATAACCATGGTTGAATGAATTTTGAGAAAATATGTGTAGTATCTACCAAATACTATATGAACGTTGGTAGGTCCATGGTATGAAAAACCCTATATCTTTTGAAAACAACATACAATCTACGTGAACGACAGAGCAGGGATTTACTTAATAGCCCCCCCCCTTCCATTTTTCTGACTTAAATTTGTTTTCTCTGCAATTTAAGAAGGCCCCATATACAAGTATGTAAATAAAGAGACATTCAAGAGCAAATCGCTTGTCACAAGCCAAAGAGTGTTAACAGATTACATTTACTAGACCTTGTATAAATCATGTTCTTTTATTCTATAACAGATGACAAGCATTGTCAGGATAGGAATTCAGCTTACCGGTATGTGGTGCATACTTCCTACCTCAAATAGGAACAAGATGTGGCCTAGAAAAGGCATAATATGCCTCCATGTATTACTATTAGTGGCCCCCAATTTTTCCTTGGGTGCAATACCCCATACTACCCCCAAAACAGAGGATAATTTAATATTGCAGTCAAGGATCATTAAGTAGTTTTAATTACCTATCCTCTAAATATGAGATGGTCATATCACATATGCTGGTAGAACCAGTCAAAGTAATAAAATGAAAGTGAAGCTCCAAGGTTTATGAACCACAATAGTTCACAGATATATGTTTATTGATTTTGATACAATATAACCACCTTCAATCATTTATCAAGGATACATTTTGAGAGGAAAGTCAATGTTATAGGCTGTAAAACCTTGACTAGTTCTTGCCAACTTGAGCAGGAAAATTGTGTTATCCCATGGATGTTATTATTTAGGAGAACTCCTAGGGTACTTGAACTCGAGGATTCTCACGTGACAGATTATGTCATGTCAGGTATCTCTTTACCTGGGTCGTTCAAAGAGCTTCACCTGCGGATTGGTCTGTTTCTTCTGGATCTTAATTTATGACCCATTCTCTAACTCTTCATTAAAAAAACAAAGAGGTGTTTGTAATGTGAAGGTACTCTTTGTCATCTCCTATTAAAGAGCCATTAAATTGGTTGTGGGTGGGGGATTGTCTTGTGTCTTAGGAAGTTTTGAAAGACACATCATTGTGGCATTTGGTGTTTGCGCTTAGTTTGGGTGGAGTGTTTGGGCATGGAGCTCATTTCAGAGTGGTTCTTGGGTTGCTGTGGAGGAGGGAGACCACTGTTTACCAATGGTGGCATCTTTAGCAATGAAGTCTTTCTGAAGGATGTGAGTATCTTTTGAATGTCTTTCTTTAGGCTTGTTTAACACACTGGTTTAATTGACATAAACCAATTTGATGCATGCCTGACAGTTTCAGTATCCTTTTTTAGAGGCCTTTTGTTTTTAAAATATATAAACTGGCACATATTGGTTGGTGGAACAATGACAGTAATTACATGTATAACAAAATATTATTAGACAGCCGGAGAAGCGACACGTGTCTGTACCATTAGCTACCATGCCATGTAGAAAGTCGGTTGTAGTTTGGGGTATTTGAAATGATATGATTATGAAGGGGGTTAAATCGTGACGGCTCTCTTTTTATATCACTTTATCAAATTTATTTGTCCTTGCAATCTAGCATTATTTCATCAAAGGTATTGCCTCAATCAAATATGGTTCCGCCGTGAAGGAAAACTAATTAGATTTGCCCTAAGATCTGTTTAGTCAGGGACAGTGCAATTTGATTATGTTCAATCCACTGTGCTTAAAGTTAACCCTCTTAGTACTGCCAAGGAGGATATTACAAATCTTTGGTACTGCAGAGAGAACAGTTTCCCTGGCAGTCTAGGAAGTAAGGCACTAAAGCTTGTGGATAGAAGTGGGAGAGATTTTTTAAATTTAACACAAATTGTAGCGCTAACATTTGAATCGGGTTCAGACGTGAAATAGATACAAATCACATGGTACGGTAATTGTACCCAAATAGATTTCATCAAAATACACTACAGGACTTTTATGTTGATAAAGATGAGAGTAATAATACCACTCTTTTCATTATCTATAATAATCTGTTAAATTGAATGAATTCTCTTGATAATGATAATACTTAACATCAAGGAATTCACAAAGTCTCTAGTTTTTGGTAAATCAGTTATCCAGTTAGTATCTTCATAAGAAATTCAAGGGGAATCATTCTTTGAATTTATTTTCTTTTATAAGTGTAATATCACTTCATAAAATAGCGTTTACACATTATGGCAGCAATTGAGTTTTATTGACATTTGAGAGTTGTGTCATTGCATAATTTCTTGTAGTTTCTTCTTCGACATGATTATGATACAAAGATTATCTTCTTTTAAATAATAGATAAACTTATGAGACTAAGGTGATGGTACATGTAGCTCAGATATGTATATCATTGTGAATGTTAAAGATTGCCATAACAATCCTTGATCCAACTGTATATGACCCTCTAAAACTTCATGAAAATGTACTTCATACGCCTTACTCGATGAACAGAAAGTATGATCTTCATCTACCAGCACATTTTGAACAATCATCAAATATATCATGTTTTTGAGGGGATGTGTTATCATATCCCATCATTTGATCTCTTGAGTTGTTTGTGCTTTCAGGAAGTAGGACTGGCTGTGCGTGAACGATTCCACCCACTAATATTATTCTAGTCCAAATTTTGAAGTGTGGGAAAGGTGAGGCTCAAATTATTGCAGGATCAGTTTTATTTGGTAGAGCTAAAGGGATAGTAGAGAGTTCTGATAGCATTGTTGCCTTTGTGGAGATGGACTACTTGATAGGTCCCACTGCAGACCCCATTCTGTGGGTGTGCGTCGTTACTGTCTTCAGCTTGGTGTTTTTCAAGTTCAACAGAAATAGGGTAAGATTGTATTTCTTTATCAACTCTTTGTCCACTTTGGTCGACCAATGGACAGACGTTGGACTGCCACAATTAAGGTTTGTGACACTCTATGTATGGTTCAATGTGCTTGGAACACAGATGAAAAACAATGTGGCATTGTTCTGAATTAAGGGTTTCTAAAGGATGATATGAAGTGGCTTTCCATGTTTTCTGATCGGTGTTACTTGTGTTTTCTTTAACTGCTTCTTTTAATAGTTTAGAGATTCCACTTCATAGATCTATGTGAGACTGAAACGGGTTAATGCTCTTCGATGATTGCTATGATTGTTTATGAAAAAATGTACTTGAACTTGAATATTGCCTTAATGTGAATAAGAAGTTTTTGATATATAAAGGATGCAATTCATACACAAAGGCCTAAGATATAACATAACCATACTCTATACCCAATATAATTATCAGAACATTTTATTACAGTTCCTCACATTATAGATAAGTTTTGATGTGCAATAAATTTACTAGTAGGTAATGCTGAAGGAGCACAATTGCTTTTTAGTGCCTTTTAGGCTACAACTTTTATTTCCTGGTTTTTAAACTGAGGTACGGTATTGCATTCCAAGGGTTGTGTAATCCTTTTGTTGTTCTTTTGTAACTGCCACTTTAAGAGTTTTCAATTCAGAGAATCTTGAAGATGAAGACATTTTATGCAGGCCAGGGGGGTGTTTCACAAAGTCTAAGATCGACTTTAAGTTGGACCTAACTATGGCATGCCATTCTGCCACCGGTTGCTCTCACCATTATGATCTTTAGATAATATTTTTTCCTTCAATAATGAAATTTAAAAAATGTAGATTTGTGACCATGATTTGTACGTCCCTTGAGAGACCAATGCCAGTAACTGTTGGGAGCAAACAGTGGCATGAACGGCCTGCCATAGTTAAGTCCAACTTAAAGTCGATCTTAGTCTTTGTGAAACACCTCCCAGGACATTTAGCTCGGGGTTGAGAGACAGAAGGGCATTACTTGTGAATTACCATTAACTCATGCAGATGATGGGATATAATGTGTCTGTAGAGGAGAATAGACAGGAAGTCCAATGTATACATAGGCTTTCCCATGTTTAACTCTCAGTTCCATTCCGGCATTTTAATGTATTCAATTTGTAAATGTTTACATGAAAAAGTAGCTGATGAAAGAGAAAGACTATATCCATTTTATAAGATAGGATTAAACAGTTGTCTCCTGCAAAATGATGATTGATAAGTTTCCACAAATTTATACCTTTCAGTATTCAAAATAGTTGCTAATTTCTATTTTAGCAAGCATCTGCGCCTTCTGCGGAGTATACATGTAAATCCAGCATGCACAGTGGTAATTGGACTACAGTAAAACCAAAACCAGTATTAAAATGTCACAGCCCTTAAATTTTCACATTTAATAGCCTAATTATTTTCCCATTGAGAAATTTGAATGTAAATTGCCACATTTTAATAGTGAAACTTCCATAAATCTTGATGCTGGCAAAATTCACCTGAGTAATCTAACCTAATAACCTACTCCACTTCACTTCACTTCATATTTTAATAGCCAGAACTTCTGATTCACAATCTATTAATTAATAAGAATGTTTGATTCACATGTGAAAAAGGGAAGATTCTGATTGCAAGTTTTAAATCACATGTGAAAAAGGGAAGATTCTGATTGCAAGTTTTAAATCACATGTATTGCTCTGCATGTGAATTAGTACCCCCACATTGTGATGAAGTGAAAGGTAGAACTCGTCAAACACAGCTGCAATACTAGACCGATTACCAGCTCATCTTTGTAGAGTTTTTAATTTCAGTGTGTTGACAAGTACTGATCAAAATTGTCTGCTTCTAGCAGTTGTTCTGAAAATAAGAACTAAATGAAGACTTCGTGTCTTCATCAATCCTAGTCGCAATCCACCTGTCACGCAGATTCATTAGTCTGCATTCTCTTGGGTGACAGGCAGGCTACACATATGCAGATTGCAGATTAAAAGTACTCTAGAGATTTAGGAAAGCTATTGAGAAATGAGTAATTATTTTGTTTTGTGATTTTCATACAAGTATTGTGTTCTTTCCAAGTAAAATTGATATCAATTAATGTTTTTAAACTAGTTAAATTTTCATTGCAACCTAAGAAATTTATAGGAAGGCTACCGGTATTTAAAGCTAAGAAAAGTGCTACTTGATTCAAAGGTGGTGCTAATTTCTAAATGATTTTTTTCAGAAGTATGTTTGAAAGTTGAACTTATGACTTCATTGCAAAATGTTTACCTCTGAATGTTTCAGCTATTCAGCTTCAGCCTTCATCACTTTAACAATTTCTTTTTCATTGTTACATGAGAAAGTTAAAAATCTTGAATACTGTATGAAATTCATTTATTTTTAAAAGTAGACCTACTCCATACATTTGTTTTAAAAAGTACTGGTAGATCTACTCAATGATACAAATTCTAAAGGGCAGCTTAGAAAGCAGGTGCAAATCAGACGCTCAGTAGATATTGGTAAGCACCGGAAAATGTCTTTCTTAAAACCTGAGTTGCCTTGATGTAGCCTCCTTATATATGACAAAAAGAAAGAATAGAGGCCAAGAAAGAGTGATTTCAAATCTCTGCACCGAACATCCTACACCTGAAAGAGATGCAGTATACATGTAGCATGTCACCTTATATCGATTGTTTCTAACACGTGAGAGCGTTGGCGCAGTAGCAGCCCATCCTTCACGGTTTGTGCTCTTTCTCGCTGCATAGGACGGTCTCCTACATGTATGTCTCATGTATTATTCACTTAGTGTCCCAGCCGTGCAACACAGGAGTACCACTATTTTTTACAGCAATCTGTTTCTAAAAGCTATTCCCTTTTCTGGGATGATAATCTTTAAAACAGAATTGTGTGAATTGAACCAAATTTTATTAAGGGAACCAATTACCCCAAATATTTTTGATTTGCGTGTTTGGGGTTCCATACTACTTTACTGTATTACAAATAGAAGCTTCTCATGTTACTTCTTAAATATTCTCTCTAAACATTAGAAGTGACTTGTTTTTGTTGCATACTGTAGACTAGTTGACGTATATGTAATCCGACTTGCGTTCCGTACACTGAATTTAATTTTCTCCTTTATTTTCCTCAAGATCCTGAACTGTCTGCCCCAAGAACGGAGGTTAAAGATTTTAGGGGTTGAATTAATGCAAATTAGTTAAACACAAATAATTCTAAGGTGAACGGTCCTTTTTAAAACGTTAACTGGTTGTCACTGAAATGCTTTATGTTTGATTAAAAGTTGTTCTCCCTTGCTTAGTGCGAATCAGGGTTCTTCTCATTCAAAAATTGAGTGTCTACCATCAGCCATGATTTGTAGGAAGACACATGCTGTGTTTGCTTTCACATTGATGCAATCAGTGAATTAGTATTCACGGACAACTCCCGACACAAACCTAATGGCACCTTTGATAGGAATTGGAGTACCCAGTACATCCGCTCATCTCTCAGGGGACAGTTATAGGGTTCTTTTGTACTTCTGGGTGAAGAATTCGGCATAATGGAATCAGTCCTGAACATCGACAGAACACATCATGATAAGTGCATGTTGATGAATTCAATTATGCCTTATTATGATAAAAAGCATTCATGTACATTCACTCACCTTTCTGGCAGACTGTTGCCACAATGTTTTTTTGGCATGGTCTTTTATTCTGGCCAAGCTAACCAAATAGTTTGCTTTCCAAATTACATTTGGAAATGTATTATCTTCTGTCTGACTGAAAATTAAGATATATATCTTTGAACTATATAGGATAGTTAGGGGGAAATGGAGAACACCTTTACTGTTGATTGCAGAATAGCTCCGAGTGTTCGTATACCATGTATGATGTTGATACTTAAAGTAATTATGTTGGTCTATTTTTGATGAGGAAGGAAGTGTTATCCAAACAAGACAAAAATAAATTGCCAATTATACTTTCCATAAATGACCAGTGTAGAAAATATAGCCTATGATGGTGTACTCGGCTAGCATGTAGACTGTATAGGCTTGTAAGAGCTTCATATCTCCCTCTGATAAACTGGCAGATCAATTGAATCTTGATTTCTGCTCATCATAACTGAGAGACGAGGAGGGCAGGATAGCCCTAGGGCATTCCAAGTCATTACAGTAGTCGTTAGACTCATCGATTTACAGTCAACAGCATAGGCAATTTCACAGGCATGACACCTTGGACTAGCCTACAGTATATAAGGCCTGGTTGTTGGGCTGTGTGAATGCTACCCCTGGAAACTCTGTAATTAGGCTTTGCACTGGTGCGTGGCTGAAGATTGCATGCCTTGGTATCTAAGTTAAGATGATTTTCATATCTACATGTACATGTAGAAGTCATCTATCATTTATCTACCGTACATGTATGCCTGATCTTAAAGGGAAGAAAGAAGAAATGTTTGTTGATGGCATGTAGAGACACAGTCTGTAGTTATATTTGAGTGTTGCTTCTCCAGTTCTGTTTGTAGACATTTGTGCTTTTTACAGAAGTTCTTTTAACAAGTTAAAGGACAAGTCCACTCGAAAAATAAGTTACTTTCAATAAAAGCAGAAAAATCAGACAAACTTATCAAAAAAAGTTTGAGCAAAATCGGATAACTAATAAGAAAGTTATGAATTTTTGAAAAAGTATGTAAAACTATGGAACAATGAGATTCACGACACAAATTGCGAAGATGGTTATCAGTTTGTGACGTCATGTCCTCACAACTTATCAATTGCTTTATATAGTTTAATCCCATTAATTTCCCTTTTTATCCCCCAAAATTTGATTTCCCCATGCCTTTGCCCAGGTTATATGATTTGTATCATATTGCGTGCATGACATTTCCCAATTTTTTTAATGAATTTTGAAGAATTGATACTATTTTCCGAATATTGTATTTCATAATTATTGATTTTTATATAAATAGTTTATCAAAATTCAATTTTTCATGATTTAACTGGACAAAAATTACTTTTTATTTGTGCATCCACACAAAAACATATTACTAACAATCTAACTTGGATGCTGGTGTGAAGAAATAAAATTCTTAGGGTGAAGATAGGAAATTTATATTATCAATATAAAGAAAATAATTAGTGGATAGTGAGGACCATACGTCACAGACTCATGAGTGAGTTGCCAATTTGTGTAGTGATTTAAAAAAAAATTCATGTCATTAAAAATTCATAACTTTCTTATTAGTCATCCGATTTTGCTCAAACTTTTTTTGATTGGTTTGTCTGATTTTTCTGGTTCTATTGAAAGTAAGTTATTTTTGGAGTGGACTTGGGCTTTAAGTTGATGAAAGTCTCTGTAAAGTGTGAAAGAAGCATATGAATTTAATAAAATCTTGCTTTCAGCAGAAGATATGATTCTGATTTGTCAAATCCAATCTTCATTTGATTTTGGATTCAATTTTGTCGGGATTGCAAATAACTTTAATGACAAGAGGCCATACACATAATTTTAAAAACCAAATCCTGTTCATTCCAATCAATGATCAACCATGCCTCCTATGCACTTCCTAAATCACCCCCTAATTTAAAGCATTTGTTACAGCTTGATTTTGGAGTTACTTTATAAGGCAGTGTTTTTGCATACATATATTTGTGCATATGGCGTGGATGCAGACGTTTTTGCTGAGTTGAACAATAGTAGGCCATGGTAAGACAAGGATCCCCATGGTAGTATGTGGAAGGGAGAGATAAAGGTTTTATATTTTGAGGATGTGATTGATGACACACCAAGTCTCACGCTGTGACATGAATGAGCTGGGAATCTCCCCACCTAGCTCACTCTATATCGTGGGATAAGAAATGATTTATTGCATGACTCACCAGTCAGAAATGCACAACCAAGGGTTCTCCCAATATCATAACATGAGCAACTTTAAAGGGAATGTGCATGGTACCTTGGGAAATCATGACTGAATTGATATCTATAGGAGTGTGCAAAATACACATTAAAAGTGACACTAAATTGAAAAAGAAAAGATCTACATGTTGCCTGATTGATTAGTATATTGTTCTGGATTAGCTTTTAATCGTGGGAACTGTATTAATAGGTCAATTCAATAGATTGTTTATGATTTGAACTGTAGATGACATGAAAATGGCTCAAAATGTTTTGGGAAAATAGCAATATGATAAATGGTTAATTCATGATACTCACATATTTGGATTACTCTACATAAACTGTATTTTATCATCTGCTCTATACTTGGAATAGCAAAATGTATAATATATTTTTCAATAATTCCGCTATTATTCTAGCGATTATCCCGGTATAACCGGCTGGCATAAGCCTAATTTACCGTTGCTTTTGACAGCCAATCAGCGCTCGTTACATTCGCGCCTTGTTACTTTTAGTTTCCGTTTATATCGATAGATTTCTGCTTTTTTTTCTTCTCATTTTTGCGTTTTACTCTGATGAGTGCAAGTCAAAAAGCTTCAGTTATGTCTCTTTTCAACGCTATCATCGATTTTGTAGTACCAATCAATCATCTTTTCAATGATTCCAATGTGAAACAGATCAATGATTAGAAAGTCCCCCCCCCCCCCCTTCTCACCTGACAAAGTGAAAGTATCTACCCAGTAATCATAAATTTGTCCACTTGTAACTCCTACTACCCTGTAAAAAGCTATTTCATTACAATCATCGATTCTACCTGGGAGATCAGTTTTCAATTAACCTTCAACGAGCAGAACAATTTTCACTTGTAGATCGTGTACACTGCATGTCCTGGTAATTCAATTGGAATGCCTAAATTCTGTCGTAATCTGTCATTGATCCACCTCCTCCCCATCCTGCATCCATGATCCAATTAAGCAAACTTCATCCTTTCTACTTTCCTAGCTCATCCTCGTCTCCTCCAACATGAACCAATCTTGACAGTTTAATATTTGCCTCCACCCTCCCCCCACGGCACGGCTCTTAATTTCATTAACCGGGGCTGTCAGAGCGTGTAAGACGCTCCAGCTCTAGCGTAATGCACTTTCCAGGCTCTTGCGTTTGTGTTTCGGCGGTGTAGATGTGTCTGGCTGCGCACACGTCAACTCACGATCGTGTCACCCTCGATCAGTCGAAGCTGATAATGCAGTTACCAGGCCAGATATTCAATCTGTCCCAACCAACTTCATTCACTGCTGCAAGGAATTTGAAAACATACTGCCATCTAACATTTTGTTGACATATGGTCATTTGACATTATCATAATATTAATCGTACCTGTCGCACTTGTGAAGTCGTTAAAAAAACTAGTTCATATTTTAAAGTTCAGAAAAGTAAACATTTTTATAACACTTACAGGTAGGAACGTTTGAATTAATAGCAGTATGGACTTCCACGATTCGCATTAACAATGTATTACATGGGGAATTCAACTCTGAGAACCAGAGGGGCATTAATTGACTCTAAAATGTGAAAGGATATGAGTTCCTGCCCATGCGGTTTCAAACAGATGATTACTCAGTGTACCAGTATTAATTATTAACAGGAGCTAACATATAATTATGTGCAGTGTTGTATACATGTATAATATCCTTCAAATCTAGAGCAGATTCTATTTCATCATTTTGGCCATTACATGTCATAGACTTCACAAAATGAAATGCAAATGGCCTGCAGCTCAGACTAATTTGAAATGATGCCATGGCCCTACACCCATCATCAAAGCATCATATTTCTATTTTGATTACTTGACTTTCCTGGCTCCGTTCATACTTTCCCTCTCGTATTTCATATTTTCGCGGTTATTGCTTTCAGTCTGGATGGCTATACATAGCCTTACTTCCCACTCCAGGTTTTATTTTTGTCTTTGGTTATGTGTAGGCCTAGTTTATTGTATATTTATGAGTTTCCCATTACATGTCCATCAACTTTTTCTGTTTCTTTAAGTTTGTAATTACAGCCCCACCAACTTGTCTTTTCCCATATGTTCTTTTCCTCTATCACTTTCTCTACCCCATTCAAGCTTGTAGTACATGTAGTTGGGTTCACACTATAATCCATAAGTTTAGACCTTCCGTGCAAACACATTTATGATTATGAAACTGTATGTTTACTCAAAGTTATAAACCATAACTACAAGCCGGAGGGCATCTTCACTCAAAAACATGTGTCATGCGGAGGACGCAATAACTTTCAGGTTATGCCAGCTTGTAGTTCAAGTTCAAGTTCAAAGTTCAAGTTCAAGTTTTATTTATCTTTCTTTCATAACACACATTACAAATATGACATGAATATAACAAGTAAACAGAATATGGCGTTACAATAGAAAGATGAGGTGACCTTGGTTGAAAGCAAGGCTTGTGGATTTAAGGTCCCTCATGAGTAGCTTATGAGTATGTCAAGAACAAACTCGTCAGATAAGAATAAAGCATACATTTAAATGCTTACAAACTAAACTAACTAAACTAACTAAACAACTGAGAAAGTACAATAAAATCTACTGACTACTAAATAATGGCTATAAACAAGAGGAACAGGAATATACTACGAGCAACAGGACTGAAACACAGACAATAACTAAACAAGACAGATGAAAAGATGTGAGAAACAGGAGTTACAATGACTGCAGGGCCCAGCTTGTAGTTTAAAGTTTTTGAATACTACATTTAGTTGTTTCGCTCCCATGTGAACCCTCTTCGTTGTTTAATAGTGGATCAGAATTGTATATCATTGTTTCACAAACTTCAAGTTTGAAACAAAACTTTGTGTGAACATAGCTAGTATAGTTAGTATCTCTTCTTCTCTGACATGAGCTTACACTTAGGCGATGAGAGAATGGCATCCCCTCAAGAATGGCTACCATCTGATGCAGTCGGACTGGAAACTGGTATGGTGTCAAAAATGTACCAACGTGACATCCTGATAGATTGTAAATAGGCTGCTGGTCCAGGTCCAAACTCACAAGGACTGGAACATACAGCTTGTCATGTTCTTAAATTGAAAAGTTGATATTTATCCAGAAAAAATGATATTGCTCAGGTGTTCTCATGACATGTAAACATTCATATTGTCTCAGCACATATATACGCCACTGGTAGGTCCAGCTTCAAACGGATGAGTACCGAAACACAAGCCTTATTCCTAAATTTCGAATTTTAATGTCTATCCGTGAAAAAATAACAATACCCATCTGTTTGTGTGAGTACATGTCAACTTTCATGTTGTTTAGTTTGTGCATAGTCCACAGAGCACTGGTAGTTTTATTGGAATACCATGCAAACATTGAAAAGGCACATCTTGTAAGGCTAATTGCAGAAACCTTGGTACACCCAGCAAAACGACCATGTTAACCTTCAAAATAATTTTCCATAACCATTTCCAGATGCATCCATGAAAGGGAGTTAACTAACCGGTATGTTCAGTTGAGTACATTAATCATGTACACAAATCAAATCAATCGTCTGTGAATTGCACACATTAGTTGTAACATTTGTGGTTTGGGATACTGTTCCCACCATTTCGTCTTCAAGGTTGGAACTTTTGCAGGCTATTTGAATTTGAATTCAGGTAGTGCATAGTTACCGATATAAAGCACCCCAGTTCCTTTCTTTAGCTTCAAATCGGTGTTACCTTTGGTTCTCATGGGGAATTAGACCACATTTTGGTATTTCCTTGAATCCTGATAATGGATGTTATCACTGACTGAGAGTGGGCTTCAATCTTATGTTTAAGTACACACTCCCCCACCACCTTCAGGAGAATCAACTCGCTAGGAAAATTCATGAATATACATTCCTCACCCAAACCAAAATTGAACATTGTCAGAAAAGAATACTTTCATACTGATTCCTATTAATGATACTTAAGTTTAGCTGCCTGCAAGATTTGTATGCTCATTAATTGGTAATTCCACAAAATCTGCTGTTAATGAATCAAACTGTAAAGTGTAATGCATTACACTTGGTCTTACTCCTAAGATTACATCTTTGAACTTGTAGACTTGTCATTTATTGATTCTTTTCTTTTTGTATGTTTTGTTCAGGTCACCTTAGGTCATGAGATCGGAGCTGGAGCACCATGTCTCAAGTGTGGAGATGCCTGTACAGGACTTGACCTTCACTTCTGGAGGTAAGCAACGGTCACCATCTTGAAACATTTAAATAATTTATCCACCAAAGCCCCCCCCCCAAAAAAAAAAAAAATTAAAAAAAAAAATATATATATATATATATTTTTTTTTTTTTTTTTTTTTAAATCTTACTGCATTCAGTGCCTTTCCTCAGTAAATTTGTAATGACAAAAAGAACATCGAATATATGGTGGCACTAAAAACAAAAGGTACCATAGTGCTGACGAAAATCATAGAATTTTGAAGAGAGACACATGATACATCTACCTATTAAAGTACATCACAATATTTACTGAGGGAAGAAGTATGTTTGAAAGGATCTTTTGAAATTTGTAAGACAATTTATTAATTTTCTGATGGAAACTTGGAAAGTCGATTTCCCGTTGCACAGATTGAATTAAAAACGTACAATGTTATGTAAAAATGCAAGAAACAAAACTAAAAACATTTAACAGCTTTAATAGGCAGATGGTTACCGGTATCTGTTGAAAAGCCAGTGAAAAAAACTCTTGAAAATGAAAGAGGTTAGTGTCGCCAGGGTGTTACACTGGACATCTGTAACCAGGATGCTGCAACATGTTACAATCCACTCCATTTCTGAGATAGACCATGGACCTACTACAGGGCAATTCCACGGTAACGGAAGGACACTCAGACAAGATTTTTGAACTTCAGGTTCATACTAAAAGAACTGTTTTATTAGTATAAGATGTGAAACAGTACAGATATAATACCTATATAAGTGCCTTTAATTCTCCCCCAAAATATTGTCATTATAGTTAAGTAGTTTAAGAATGTGCATATTAATTATCTCGGTAACGGAAGGACATAAAAATGGACATGGTTTTTCCAGTTAATTAGTGTTTATCCAAACTTTGTGAAGTTGATGAAGCTTTCCACTTGACTGAAACACATTTTGTTCCCCATAGTTTAATACATACTAATAAAACATTTCTTTTAATATGAACCTGAAGTTCAAAAATCTTGTCTGAGTGTCCTTCCGTTACCGTGGAATTGCCCTACATGGATAGACACACATAGGATACCATTGCCCCTGACACTACTCATTTTCAATTGACCTGTTGTCACTAGATGTGCTCCCATCCTGCTGTCATCAGGGGCCTTGATTGATGTGGACTATCAGTGTTGCAATGATAAAGTATGAAAATCATAAAAATCATAAAGACGTATTAGTAATGTAGAAAAACTGTAAAGATTTTAATTTGCAACTTTTTCAGGAAAATTTGCAAAGTATGCAAGTGCGGGCCAGAGGACCACAGGATCATTGGACAGGACAGGGAGCAGTTCCGCAAGATTGGACGTCTCTTTGACGAAGTACACACGGTTCGTTACAGCCTCAACACCATGACGGTCAGTCGTACTCAGTTCTTGAATGCACCGGAAAAAGTGGAAGAAGAAAAGATCAACAACGACGTTGCGAAGAAAGATGAAGGCAAACCCAATGGAGATGGAGATGCACAGATCACCTTTGAATGGGTGCCCGATGGTGCCACTGTGGAAACGGTGAGTTGTACCGGTAGTTGAATTTTGGAGAGGGGTGGGCACAATTCTAAACAAAATTGAATATTTTTCATAGAGTACTTTTAAGGGGGGGGGGGGGGCTTAGAACAATCTGATTACTTTGCACAAATTATGTTTTGCTTCTGTTTATACAGACGGAGGCGAAAAGGCCGTCTTACATAGTACTGAATGCATAATAGTCATTATTCTGCCCTTTTTTAATACAAATTAGTAGATATGTCAATACTTTTCTGTTGAATCCTGCTGTTTATCCTTGGCCAAAACACATGACTTGAAGACATAATCAACCTCCCGGTCTCAATTCAAAGTTCACTAGCAGTTTGTAGAGAGTAGTGTACTTTGTACCATACATGTTTGTTGCTAAATATTTTCTTTTCATGTTTTGATATTTGAACTTGGTTATCATTATGTCTGAATACTCTATAACTTTATAATACAAGTATGTATTCTCATTCTGTGCTCTTTTTGATCCATACATAAGATTAGATTAAAACACATCATAAATGTTTTGATACACGTTAGTGATATATGTTAGTACATTTTCAATGGCGACTGTTTTAAATTCCCAGTTTTTGTAGGAATGTTATTTGTTGATATGAAAAGATAAATCAAAACATAAATGTATGATGGGTTTTGAAAATAAATAATTGAAGAGTAGCTTTGGAATGCTTCTTTCTCACCCCTAGTTGCTTGAATTCATTCATAGTATGGGGCATCATTATCAGGCTTGGTGTTATTCCAGCAACATATCACCTGCCTGAAACACTATCTGGACAGAAATGTTTATAGAACTTGGAATTGATGGTATAGAATGACAGTCTTGATTGTTATCACTCCAAGTTCACAGATATTTCATTACATTCTTTGAGGGTGATAGGGTGGGGTTACTTGGATTATATGTAGCCTGACTGGGAATAGGTGATGCTGATCCATAAAGTACATATATCCGAATGACAGTCTTGATTGTTAGTATCACTTCAAACTCAAATACATCATACTTTACAGAAATGATGAGGGGGGGGGGGGGGTACTTTGATTGTATCCTGACTGGGGTGGGGATGCCGACCCATGGCATACAGTTACAGTCTTGATTGTTTTCACTTCAAGTTCACAGATATTTCAGCACATAGTAGAGATTCTATAAATAGCCTACACATACCTCCCTCTTTTGAATGATTTGATGAACGAGCACTCAAAGAGTCTTATGAAATATGACATCCTTTCAAGTAGGGAGAAATTCACCATCAATCCTTCTTTTAGGTAGTCATTTTGGGCCTGTGAAGGGAAACCTTTTATGATTTTATAGGCTTACATATTATGATCTAGAAGGTGCTGTATAGGAGAAGATAGAACCATTGACTCAAAGTTAACAATATTTCAGGAGGTAGCCATTCATGAATCATAAGTCATAACTGTTTCGCAGATGTACATGACATGTATATGAGCTGAACTAAAGTTGATTTCCGTGTAAAATTCTCAGAATTTATTTCCTTGCAAATTTCTCAGAATTGATATGAACAATGCTATGAGTGCTTTTTAATTTGTTTAATCTGTTGTCATGTTTTCAAAATCTGAGTTGATGCATTATATTTTTAGAATATCTAGCTTGAAAGATTAATACACATGAGATCAAAAGTTCAAGAATAGATGCTACATGTACATGTACACTGCTCTTTCCAATGAAACTTTGAAGTTTGAACCCATGCATGCAAGTATGTTGAGTAAACTTATAAAATAATGCACTGCATGATAGAATATGATGCATAGATTTAACATGCATACATGTATTGTATAAGTGTACAAGAAGATGTATTCTAAAGTCTAATTGTAGGCCCCTAAACACTTTCATACCGTTGCATGTATTTTAGCTAATGTATTTTGTTATTATTTTTTAACACTATTATGTTCATACAGATGTACACGTAGACCTATTCTTCCAACCGGTAATATTAAAGCGAGAATCAAGGTCACTACATAACAGCTGGCCATATTGATCTGCAATCGGTAATCTGTTGCTATTATAAGGATTATATAGTTTTTCATCAGAGTATTTCACCTTATCATGATATCTGATATGGATGGCTGTATGCATAAAATTAAACACCCATGCTCAAGCCAGCCATTACTCTGTATATCCATTCCTCTCTCCATGAATTTGAGCTCCCAAGAGCAATGAAAATATACACATCCTCGGTCATCACAGCGCAAACATGAAAGACTCACATAGCCTGTTCACACGGAATGAAAATTATACCGAAGTTGTATTGGAAATGTATAAAGAATCATCATTAAAAGGAAACGCATAGGTGCAATAGTATCACATAAAGAAGCTAGTTTTTAAGAAGTAAATTGACAAATATGTATGGTTAGTGTTACCTTGCCAGTCAGGAGTGTGCTGTCAAGCCCTATCAGTTATATATGACATTCACATCAGAAGTGAACCATGATTCTGATATCAAGATTCTGCACATACATTTAAGAATGCTCGAACCTCTGTTTTGCAGTTTTGGTCTATACAATATTTGTTCATATATGTTTGGAACCGGAAGGGCGTTAACTCATATCAAATACACATAGTAAACACCCTTCTGGCTACAAACGGATGATATGATGTTCAGACTTCAGACAAGAGAAACTTAATTCTTGTATGGATTTACAGTTTTTGTATACGGTATATTTCTGTAAAATTGTATGTTTTTTCCAGTGTGAATGGGGGAGTTAGTCACTTGTCCTCCTTCACTGCCAATGTTTATGCTGTGTCAATCTGCTTGGTTTATCTCGAAGAGGTAAACAATGTCTAAGAATATAAACAGTACCATTAGAAAGATGCATTAGGATTAGCAGCCAGACAACTGACTTAGCCTTTACATGTCATATGACATCAGAGAAAATGTAAATCATAATTTGTTCCTTTACATGGATACATAGCTGCCGACTAGCCATTCCTATTTTAGAGGAATGATTCCTAATTTTCTGCCTTCCAGCGTAGTATAAAAATCCAGTTTTCCTCTCATTTTCCAAAAACATCTGTAAAAGCATCTAATCACTGTCTCCCTAATTTTTGCTTACAAGATTACGACTTTTTCCTGTGGGAGGTTTTCACCTAAACCTATAGATACATGTACATGTAGGTCGTTATTTAATGATAATTTAGACAAAAATTTTGATACAAAATAAGAGGTGATAAAACAGCAGGAAAATAAATGTGAAAAACAATGTCTGATTTAGCACTAAAAAGCTCTTAAAGAGCTCTGGAAACTAAAACAGAGACAGGATTAGATACAAGAATGACAACAAGGAAATCTCAATCTTCCATTAGCAAATAATTCAAGATCTCTATTAATTATTTGTACAATGATAAACATGTTAAAATTGAAACGTTTCTGTTTTTGACCCTTTTTTGTTGGTGTGGAGGGGGGGGGGTGGGAGAGACTGGCAGAGCAAGTTAGGCAATGTTTGTCTCATCTGTCAGACATTACGATGAACAAGGGAAGAAAATTGGCAATCTACAATGCTATCTCTACCCAGAAACCAAACATGATTATTACAATTGTTACCATGGCAACGTAATTGACATTGACTGGATGTTGCAAATTTCCCGTGGCTCCACTGCTGAGAGGGGAATTTTGTTTTTGTAGAAGTGATGCAAGCCTAGGTAAGAGGGCAATGGAAGTTGGTGAGGAAGGTGGGAGAGAAATGAAAGAATGGATAGGGGAAAAGATACACAAATAACACAATAACCAGGTACTTGGAGATGTATTGAAATCAATGTCAAAGGAAAATGAATCAAAGGGGAATTAATATAGTTCTTATAATAACTTAAACAACATTCAGTGAATATCAGTAGTTATTCCCTGTTTATAAATACTTGTACAGATATACAAATGAATTGTTTCCATTGCTTTTGATACACTTTCATTCCAACACTTTCTCAATTCCCAAATGATAAAACAATAAAAAGATGAAGTCATATATCTACTTGTTTCACTCTCAGAAACAGGTTGGTCCATAAATGTCGATCTCATCTTGCCCTCTCGACCTATTAACCTCTCATCTGCTCCAAATAGGCAATAGATTAGTCTCAAACAAGGCTGGCTATTCTCTTAATGACAGTCAATGTCATGGTTATCAGTTTGTTGGCTTAAACTCTACAGTTTGAAGAGGTCCTATGATACAGTATTCAGTATACAGATTAGTTAATGTTTTCATGTGGAGATGTTCTTTTGTATGTCAGGGAGACAGGCATTTTTGTAGACTGTTGTTTTCGCAGTTATAGCACAACATGCTCACAAATACTTTTCAGATCATTTTCAGGTGTTGTGGGATTTGTGACCCTACAGCAATTGACACAATTTGATGAAAAAAATTCTCCTGAAAATATCAGCTTATGCAGTAGTTAGTTTCAAAGCAAATATGAGTTGGGTGATGGCTTAACCCTTTCAACTCTGCTCTTTATTCATAAGGCAACATGTTTGTGAGTGCTTTTTGTACCTTTAAAGTTTGAGTTTTACAAGATACAAATAGTGGGAGAACAGAAAGTATGAAGGATATATGTAGTTTATTGATTAATCTTGACAATCGTGATGCTGCTAAGAAACGTAGGGTGTCAAATTGAGTTCATCTTACCAAATGATTAGAGTATGTTGACTGAATAATATTGATTTGTTATTCCTTGATCTATTAATATACCTACATGTACGATTTAGCATATTAATCATATGTCACATTCTAATTCTATATGAATGCTATTGTTGCAGAGGGAATAGTGTACATTTTATATGTGAGCTTAAAATGATACAGAATTTTTTACAGACCGTAATTTTGTATGTCATGCAAGTTTTCTTTCACATGATTAACCGTGAACATCATTTTACACCTCAAGTCATACCACCATACCAATTCCAGACCAACTCCAAAATGATCTTCTTTTCTTCTTCTCCATTTGAGGTAACGTAATTTTTCTTCAGCCTGTTGATGGTCTAATATCAGTCTTGTTTTTGTAACTGGGGTATTGAATAATATCATTAAAAGAGGATCTAATTATGAGCATTGTTTTTCACCCCTTCATCTGCATGCAGGCTACTCGCTACATGGAGATGCTTCCCATGGAGAGCCAGCCCATCGAGGGGACCCAAGGAGCCGACTCTCGCAAGAAACAGATGCACGTCCAGCTACCAGCCCATGACCAGGCCCCAGAACTCTGCCAGAACCTGAGTGATAAGGAGGTCAAAGACATGGAGGACTTCGTCAAGGAGTACAAGGAGCACGCCGTGGGCATCGGGATGGTGCAACCGGTCCAGGTCAAGGCAGCGGGAAGCTCCTTCCAGCTGGCCGCAGCTCCTCCTGTGCCACCCAAGCCAAACAAGAAGGTAACATTGGGGAAAGGGTTCGGGAGGACCAGAGTTGAGAATGATCGTTAGACTGTCTTGTTTAATTTTGAAGGATGGAATGGCGACTATAGTCCTGATGACGATGACAAGGGTGGTGATAGAGATGGTGATGATGGTGTTGGTGATGGTGGTGATGGTGGTAGTGATGGTGGTAGTGGTGGCAGTGATGGTGGTAGTGATGGTGATGATGATGGTAGTGATGGTGGTGGTCATGGTAGTGGTGATAAAGATGATGATGATGATGATGGTAGTGATGGTGGTGGTGATGTTAGTGATGGTGGTGGTGATGTTAGTGATGGTGGTGGTGATGATTATGGAGTAGCTTCATGTTCAACCTAAAAACAATGAGGTAATGATGATAATATTAAATTTTGTTTAAAAATCAGTAGATAGTAGTCAATCTTCTTCTTGCAATAAAGAAAATTATAATATCTTGCAATGCTTTACATCAAATATAAAGGCAATGGAAAAGCATATGGTAGTCTTCAAATTTCGTAATGGAAGATGCAATTGCATGCTGTAGGAATTGTACTTATTTGGAGAAATATGATAATGACATTTTATGTTATGTCTACATTGTAGAAAGAGGTTAAAGTCCACTCTGTCCTTGATTTTGCTATGACTGGAAAAGAAAGAAAAAAAACTTAAGTAATTTGTTAACTGAGGTGGAGATGTGTGCCTTGTCTGCACAAACAACTCTTCCATTGGCAACCAAGCAATGTACACATGACCTGGTTCAGAGTTAAAAATATACCCAAAGCAGTTTTTTCCCTGTTCATAATACTGGATCTCAGAAGCTCAACAGGTACTTCAATTGGGTCAAAGTCCTGACCTAATTACTTACTTTTATATTTAGACATCTGTTTAAAATTGAGGACATCCCTTGTTTAGTGACTGCCTGCAGCCGTTGCACGCATACAAATGCATCTTGTGAAAGATTTATGATTTGAAAAGAGAAGATGGATATATGTTTGTGTTTATGCCAGTATTACAAAATATGTAGATAAAAAATGGGTGGAAGCTGCAGGTTCTCCAGCAATTTGAGATTGGTGTACATGTAACCCAATATCTCAGCCCAAAAGCAGAGAGATAGAGTTGCTTGTCTATCAATAATATTTGACCTCATATACACAAAGAAATGTGGATTTCCTTTGACGTGATTCATACATGTAAGTCAACATCAGCAACATGAAATTGCATTACAGTTTGCTTCTGGCTGCTAGTGAGCATGTACGACAGCGAAAATATAAACCTTGAAGCTGAGAGGGGCTTAGTCTGAGAGCTTGAGAGCTAAATAAAGGTCTCCACTCTCCAGAAAGAAGGAATAATGCACCAAATTGATGCTGAGAAAATCTTACTCTTCTATTCATCAGCAATCATAAGATATTCATATTGTATAATAATGAACTAGCACTCAGTATGGTTTTTGTAAGATCACAAAAGCTAAGTTATCAAGATATTTTGTAAATATGTTTCAACCTATTTGTCAAACATCTATGAACATGACAGTGTAACATTCACTAATTTATTTTCCTGTATCTAACTTTCTCCCTCTCTCCCTTTCTCCCCCTCTCCTTTCTCTTATTCCTATCCCTCTTCATGTTCTTACAGGGGGTTCATCCAGGAGCCCCTGATGATGTTGGTGCAGGGGATTCCCCCGCTCCAAATGGCTACGGCACCTCATCCCCAGCCAAGCAGGGATCCCCAGCCAAGGGCTCCCCAGCCCATGTTGCTGCTACCGATGCCTCCGTGGGAACAGACCAGGAGTACTGGCCCCCACCACCACCTGAAATCAATGGAGATGGACCACAAATGACAAGCGAGGGAGTGGTAACAGACCTGCCACCGTCCCCGACCACCTCCACCGCTTCGGCTTCATCCACATCCAGCTCTAAATGGGTAAATAAAGTGGTTCCATGGCACATTTTCCAATCACAATTGCTCTGCACTGTCAATTTCCTCCACTTAATTAATTTCTAATTTGTCAACTCAAAAAAAAAAATCCATCTGGACTTGTGCCACTTTTCTAGGATTGTAAAAATGAAGAGTCATACAATATTTGTTTATGGAGTGTGGACATAAATACAGATATATTTTTTTTTTACTTGGCTGATGTAGCGTTCACTAAATAAAACAAACATAAGTGAATTGTAAGTGATTTTAAGTGTGTAATAGCACCTCTATTCAAAGTATACGATGCATGCTAAAGATCTCTATAAGCCTTTCCCAGATTATATTTGTGAAATCCACAAGTTTGTTTTTGTTTTTTTGCCATGAAAAATGGACCAGCTTCCATATGTTTATCCAATTTACAGCCAAAATACATGCGCAAAGATGTGTGAATGACAAGGAACACTGAGATAGGCGATTGTGAACTTAATAGAGGTCGATCTGTGCCACTGACACTGTAGGCCGATGGTTGTAGCAGTGCAAGCCAGTAGCTAAACAAGCCTAGTCACTGTTGCAGGGCTGCACTGCCCGTGGCTGTTTAGGTTCTTTGCCTAGACCTACACCATGCTATTAAGACGTCACTCAACATACCAACATCCTGACGCTAATTAGGCTCCCTATGGAGTGCCTGGTCTTGTGTACTAGTAAAGTGGTTCCCTAGAGACTCTATTGTATGTCCACACATGCCGACAGCGTTCATATTGCACTGAACTTGGTTAGAATGTGTGTGGAATGCACATTGAGTTTCCAAACTGACTTATGTTCACACATGTCAATAGGATTTTAAAATGGCAACAAAATGTAGTAGAAAGTGGTTGGAGGGTTTGTAGTGAAATATTTCCCAGCTGACTTTTATGTTGACACATGCTGACAGCATCCACATGACACTAAAGTTAGAATGTGCAGAAGGCTATTAGCATTCAAGTGGTTTTTCTATTGACTCTTTATAGGTCCATGTATGATAAGTGTTCACATTTTACTAATATCAGAATGTTCACAGAAGGCTTGTTGGTACATTAGTTCCCAATCGACCCCATCTTCGCATCAGTTTGCTCACAGTGTTCACATTAGAGGCGCTAAATTTCTAGATAAAAAGTTTACAGGAGGGATTAATTCAATACAGGGTCAGTGTTTCAAGATTATCAAACAAACAATTATCATGTACCAAGACTTTCACTTAACCTTGTTCTTCACAATATGTCCTGATTTCACTGTCCTTTTCAAAACTCTAGCATTTTTTAAAATTACAAACTATATTGTCTTCTGGCCTTACAAGTATGTGTTTCAGGCTTAACTACTTGTAAAGATGCTCTTAGTATTAATATGTGGTCCACTTGTTTCCTATCTGAATACAATCCCTTGTTTTAAATGAAGTGCTTTAGACCTTCAAATTTCATTGTTTATCTGGAAGTTATTCCGGATATAAAAAGTGAAACTGCTCATAGACACAAGGACAGAACAGTTTACATGTGCTGCTGAATTCAAATTCTATCATATGATCCATGTGTTCTTTGTTTGCTCTAAACTGAATTGTCTCATTATATCAGCAATCTGAAAAGTAAAGACTAAAGCATGCATGTATTTTGTATTGTAGAGGTAGTGGTACATTATGTAGCAACCATGGAACCCCTGATCACTGTCTGTTGCAGTTTTACAAAAAGCCCTTAGCAACTGTATATCTTTTAAAAATATAGATCATAGTAACTGTCGCAACAGCAAATAGTAGGTTTCTCTGATGCTTATTGCACTACAGAGTTGACCAGTTATATAGGCTGTCAAATGGACATCGTTTTAATCTATATGTAGGTGAAGATTGTTGGACGACTCTGCTTAAAATATACCAGGGTCTAGAAATAGCCATCTGATAATGGAAATGGTCAATTAGGTTGAGCAATAAGTTATATTGTGATATGCACTCAGACTAGGGTCTATCTGGACATGATATAGCCAATGGCTGATTAATTATAGGGACCTAGTAATAATAACCTTGGATAAAGTCAGACTACAGTTTGATTACATGTACCAGTAGTTCAATGCTATTTTGTAGTTCATATCATGTCTTTCAAACGGATGTTTCAGGATTCATAGAGTAATTAAAATATCTTTTGAAAACAACCCTCAAAATATATAAAAAAGACTCTTTCACAACTTTGAAACAAACATGGTATACTTTTTAGAAATGACATTGTTTATATTTAGAAGCCTATGAGAATTAGTTCAGTAGTTCCTGGTCTTATAATTTCTTGAACTGTAATCATTTTCAGTACTGAAGGAAATATGCTAAGTGCAAATTATGCTTTTAAAATGAGTTGAATTGAATTGAATTTGTTTAATATGACCAAACTTATTGAATATACAGCCATATGCTGATTTTAATAAGATGATGGCATTTAACACTTTTTTTTAATTTTAACATTTCCAAATTGGACTAAATATGTAAAAACTAAAATTAAAAAAATCAACAACAAAAAATCAGAGCATTTTCACTTCCCATGTCAACAGTATCTCTTTAGACATACTTGTCTGTAGAATGGAGCTTCCCTAAAGCCATTTAGATGGATTTAACCCTAATCTATATCATGATCCCAGCCATTCCACTCCATCTCAATGTGGCCAGTGTGTTTACTGGAGCCTAATGTAGGGCATCATTAAATTTTGATTAGTCGGATAAGCGGAGCATCTCTATCTGGATGGCTTAAAGGGAATGTCCATTAGTACAAATCGTCGCTGTTTTCACGAAGTGACGATAGTGAAAAAAAATTGCATTCACTTTGCGTTACGATTTTCCTCACTACCGTCACTTCGTGAAAACAAGGACGAAATGGCAACAAATTCTTTTGTGGCTATAGCATTTGGCTTCGTTCATTTGATAGAAGTTACCTTGAGAGGTAGAAAAATCATAAGTTGGAGATATTATATGATTGTCAATTTGAAACATATTTCTATATTTACTCCACTTGATTTTTATCATCTTCAGACACTTAAGGGGTTTTTTTTCTCACTAATTGCACTACTCTTCAGAAATTTATTTTGAGAGACTTGAACATTAAACACAAAATGCTTTATAGTTGGTGTATTCAGAATCAGATTAATTGTTTATGTGATAATTCATATGTATGACAAAACACGAAGTCTCAGAGAAAGGACACTGGACAACAGGGGAATGTTTTTCTACATTTAAAAATGCTTTTAGCATGTTTCAAAGCAAGAGTTGCAAACAATGTCACCTATTGAACTTTTTGTACAGTTGCTGATATCCTACAGTCATAGAGAAGACCAATGATAGATATTGCCTTTAAATCAACCCAGGATTACCTCTCTCAATTAGAGTCAAAGTATATTCATTCAAGGTCTGTCCTCTCTGAAGCAAAAAGTCTGTCCACACTGCATCACCCCCAGTAGTTCGCATTTATCTTTCTTACAACCTTTTATCTGAGAAATGAACTCAAATCATGAAACAATGGAAACAATCCCAGCTGCGCTGTATCTCTACATGAATTAATAAATAATAGACTGTACTGTATGCTGGTTCAATGATCATATGATGCACCACGCGTTACCCCGGGGTACCGTAGTACCCCGGGGTACCGCGTTGTGTAGCGCCATCTCGCGTCCACTCGAGTACAATGTATGGAGTGCGTGTACATAGTTCCGTGGTATCTCTATGGTGTATACTATGCATGGTGTGCATGCATGCACTGCTCGCGCTATAGCGCTCGCTCACGATCACAAGCGCACTACGGTGGCTATCGCACACTATAGTTTCTGGAGCCTGTATTCTCCTCATTCTTGCCAAGACAGAAAATAAAAGATAATACCACTTCATAATGTGATTTTCATTTTTATTATTCAATTGGAAAATTTGTTTATTCACAACACATGAGATTATCATGACTGCTGTACACAGATAGCATCGTAACACAAAATAGAACTTTCATTTATAATTAATAATTTTAATTATACCACAATAATAATACAGGGTGTATCATAACAGCATGAAATGATATCAATAATAGAATAATTACTCATAACAACAATGAATTTTAGAAATACAGGACTTAAAGGATTTTTTACAAGAACATTGGACACAATTGAAGGTTGAAAAAATCACACAAAAATAATTTCCCACTTTTTGGTAACCCAGGGTACAGCCGTAAAAAAAAATTAAATAATTCAACAAAATGGCCGAATTTTTTTTGGTACCCCAGGGTACCATTTATGTCATCATATTATCAATTAATGATTTGTAAGCACATGTGAATGACATTAACTGTGTGTACCCAGGTAGTCATAATGACAAATGTCAACAGTGCAAGTCTGATAATTGTATAATGAGAGTGCATATTTCATAATGATTTTATATCACTTTTTGGATCTTCTTGTAGCATAATTATGTGAGAGAGATGATAGGCCTATGTGATTTAATAGCATCAGTTTATTGTTCTTACTATTTTCCTTTAATTTGATGAAATTTGATGAAAATGTATAGATGACTTTAATACTTTCCACAACTTACAACTTTTAAAACTGATTTTGACTAACACATATATCTTTTTAATTCTGACTTATCAAAAGACTGAAAGCCATTACCATACTTGTTATTAAGCCTACATGCAAACAAACAGAGCTTTTGTATACTTCCGATACTCCATAAAATGGTACATGTATAATGAATTATTAACTATCCTTATTTTCTGGCACTTAAGTACCAAATTCTGACATCTGTCTGCATCTTAATGACATCTTTTGTGAAAATCATACTAGTGAACTTGTTAAATAGGATTCAAGCATGACTGATGACTCCATTGTTTCTTTAGTATGATTTATTTTCAAAACGAAACATATCATCTCGAGGGAGTACATATATATCATATTTGTTTCTTCTTCAGGTAGAAGGTGAATGTATATTTCTTAATGCCGTGGTTTGTTCTTTGCCCTGTATAGTTATGTGTATTTAGAACCTAATAATGGTTTTCTGGTTGAAGTTTACTGCAGTATCTCCATGTATTGAGGCCTGTTCATGTTTACTGAGTGCAAACAAACATTGTAGGTCAAGAAAGATGACGTGGTGTTGTTTTCCTTATGTAGCCTCTACGTTTCTTTGCTTGTTTACAAGACTTGGATTGAAAGACCACTTACAAATTTTGTTAGATTTTTTTGGTATAAAAAAACCCTTCATTATTCTTGCCTTCCTGATGATATCTAAAATTATATATGTCTTTGATTAAGTTTTATCCTGTAAAAAGATTGTTGAAATATCTTTCAAATGTCAACCCAAGGGATATGACAAAAAAATCTCCAAAGTCATTCAAAACCATCAAATAGTTTTTTACTTGATGGTTAACAACCTTCATTATCATATTCGATGTTATCATCTTATCACGCAATATTCCAGATATGCAAGAATGTTGCTCTGTCTTTATTTCAACCTTCATTTATCCGTCATACTTCAGCTCTCAATAATGATTCAAGAGGGGTGTGTGCTTGTAGTCGTGTTTACCAAGTAAATATACGTAGGTGTAAGCCAGCCAGTGTTAGTCATTTCTTATTTTGTATGACTACAGAGTTCGGTCTCTCCCACTGCTTGAGACACCAGCCTTGTCACATATTTTTGACATGCTGACGTTTTTCTCCTTTCACCTTCTCTCCCGTACCCAGCAATGCGTGAAGTGCGGGGACAACATGAGCGGGGGCGATGTGGCCGTCTTCGCCGAGAGGGCCGGAGTGGATAAATGCTGGCATCCAGGCTGCTTCCGATGCACAACATGCAATGAACTGCTGGTGGACCTCATCTATTTCTTCAAGGGGGATCATATCTACTGTGGCAGGCATTATGCAGATACACTCAAGCCTAGGTGCGCTGCTTGTGATGAGGTAAACCCCCCTGATATTAAAAATGGAATAGTCCATTATCATTGTTATAGTTATGTCATGAATTCATGGGTTGTTTTCATTGCTTCATTTTGATTGATGTGCCATGCCATATTGCTTCCATACGTTGAACATATCAAGCTTATCTTTAAATGTTATTGAATTAAACACTATTGTGGCCTCATGAAGTTGCTGTATATAAATAAAGACAATTATTTACAGATACTCCAGTAAATCTGTGACACGCACCAATATTGTGGTATGCCCTTAACAATCGGTGTGTTTATGCTGAGGTTATTAGTTCTTGCTTTGAGTAGAAATCAAGAATGGGAATAGTGATGGTATGATATTAACTGGACTTTATTGCAGTATGACATTTGCATGAATGGTAATTGGCAATTCCTGCCAACTCTGTATCGTGGGATAATATCTTTATCATCACTGAAACTATTGTAGAAGTTGGATGAAGATAGAATAGTGATTGTGTACTTGAACAGAATTCTTTTATTCCAAATGGCTACCCCACTCAGTCATAATAGATTAAAAGGCACATTTAAACTATTATTACACCACTTGAATATATTGTTCTTAATACTGCTTCAGAGCAGTTTCATTTTGACATTTGATTTACAATATTTGAAGGTTGTGTTACCTTATGTTTCCATTTCCATATAACAGGAAAGTGAAAGTGATTTTTATGATACCTTTATTTTAAGATTCATTGCTGTTAATTTGCCGCCCACATAATCTAGTAGATGTTGTATAGTTACAACAATTGAAATTACAATACAACAACATAAATATTCAAAGTTTGCCTCTTGCTGGTAATGAATGTTTTGATGCTACATATACATGTATAAACCATAACATGAATACTCAGTTTGATTTAATACTACAAATAGCCCCTAAAAAAGGTAAAGAAATACATATACTTGACAAGTAGTAAATGATTGGAGTTATTCAACAGTTACATGTGGTTCTTGCTTTTAAGTCATTTATTTTGTGAACACTCCAGCAGTTGCCTCCCATCCTACCACACAATTAACTATACAAAGCATAAACAGTTACACTACTGCCAGTAATAACAATATCTACATTATTACTGGGTACATAGCCATCCGGGGCGATGCTCAACCTACCTACAAAAGTAATACATTGTGTTTGAAGGTGCCTCACGGCAGATATTGCAGCTGGGTCTTGAGCTGTGAACCATGTGATCCACTGCTCAGTGATGTCACCAAGGCATAACAAAAAAAGATGTTGTATTGCCCTTTGCGACTGACCCAATAATCTTGAAATCTAGGGTCAGCTTTTGTTTTTTTATTATTTTTTTTTACTGTTTTTCAGAATTTTTTTTTAACCAGTAATGAATGAAAAAAAAAATGTATTAGAGCATTCAAAACTGAGAAATATCAGCCCAAAGAGGAAAAATTAAAAAAATTAAAAAAAGAAGATTTCCGACCGACCAACCCATGTTTTGGCATCTAAAGGGCAATACAACATCTTTCTTTTTAGGCCTCATTTATGTAACCTTTGTGATTGCTATTTCATGATATCCTGACTCTGTTATTCCACCTTCCTGTTTCCTGCAGCTCATCTTTGCATTGTCCTACACCCAAGCTGAGGATGGTAACTGGCACGTCAACCACTTCTGTTGCTATGAGTGTGACACGCCCCTGGGCGGACAACAGTACGTCGCCAAGAACAGCCATCCATACTGCATGGACTGCCACTCACAGAAGTTTGCTAAGGTAAGTTAGAACATCAAAGAAGCATTTCATATGCACCGGCTGCGCTTCATACTTTGATATTAGCCGCAGTGTTCGTGGTTTACAGGATACCTACGGGGTGTATTTGAGAATGGTTATTTTCAGAATGATTAATGAAGCCTATGTATAATCAGGCATGAGAATCTCCCCCGTTTCTACAATTTCATGTTTTTTTTAGACCAAAATATTTTGAGGCCCCTCCCCCCCCCCCCCCCCCAAAAAAAAAAAAAAAAAAATCTTGATTACTTAAACTTCATCTGCTTACACCCCGGCCTTATTGAGACATCATGATCAATTAAATCGATCAACATTGATCACTGCCCCCTGGATTCCTGTTGTACCCCCATAGGTTTAAAAAAAAAATACATAATGATATTGTAGTTGAGGTTGGAAAAAAGGTACCGATATGAATAGCATGATTGAAATATTGGGGTATAGTGAGCTTTCCAGCCAGACAAAGGCCATATGGTTATAATTTAAGTTATATTCATATGACTAGTCTGATATTGCTCTGATTCTCAGACAAATTTAAAAGTTGCTCTTACTGGAGGGTAACAATACCATTATGTATTTAACCACTATTTTTAGTTCATAACAACATAATTTCTCACTTTCTATTTTGATATTATAAAATGAATGTAATTCCTTTCCCAATTAAGACTAGTTCAGTGGGATTGTATAATGTGTGGTTGGCTAAATATTTATTTCATTTTGAGAGCTCTCCACATACAATAGATTAAGGATGTATGGTTGGTGATAAAAATAGATTTGATGGATACAAACAATTATGATAAACTGAAAAGAGAAGGGTGAATGACAATGCTGTAGTTAGTTTATTCAAACACACTTTTATTACAATTTGATATAAGGGGCCCTTATACATATACAGAATATACAAGTACGGAAGAGTGATTTAATTGTACTTTGTAGTGAAGTGATTTATTTCTTCTTGAGATTGATATTGTTGCTGGTAGTATCCAGATTGCACATGTTCATGACTCATGATATATGATTGTTATCAAAATACTTGATGGTAGAAGGCAAGACCTTAAGCCTTTCACATAAGGCTTGAAATATCTGCAGTTGTTTTTTCCTCCGAAGTAATTGTCATGATTGAATTAACAACTAAACAGTAACATGCCTTATGGACAACCTGAATTATATATCTAACCATCTAGGACATTTGCTAGTATCACAACTTGCCAATTATTACTGTAATCTCATTTATTCCTACACAAGATAGGGCTGTTTTTTTTTTTTTGGGGGGGGGGGGGGGTATTTTTTCTCTTTTCTGATCAATTGGCTTCAGCTTTTTTAAAGCTTTTTTTTAATGTTTTTTTGTTATAATGAAAGAAACATATGGATATCTTGGACAAACAAACAAAGAAGATATATCAAAATATGATTGTTGCCCCTTTCAGCTCAACCAGGGGGCATGGTCATTACCTCATTTGTGACACTTTATACTTGTTTCCTTTGTATTATTATTTTTTTTGGTGTGTAAAATCTAAAACTGTCTGTTATTTTGTTCTGCTTCAGATGTGTACGAGCTGCGGGATGAAGATCGGAGCTGGCGTACCCAGACTGAGCCATAACGAACACCACTGGCATGCAGACGATGACTGCTTCCGCTGCTCTAACTGTAAGACCACCCTGGTTGGCAAATCATTCCTCCCTAAAGAGGGCTACATCTTCTGTTCTACCAAGTGCAAGAAGCAACTGCTCAGATAATCGGTGCTGATCGAGATAGCGCCCTGTAGAGGAAGAGAAGAGATAGCTGCTGGGTAGATTTGGAGACTGTGCCTGCGTACTCGATGTGCGAGTTATGCAGCGGAGAAGTAAGATGCGATTGGACAACAGTTAACAGCATTGCTACAACGGACTGAAAATCTATATTGTAGACATGATATGAGAGATGGTATATAATATTAATGGTATTATAAAGGTCTATTGTGGGCAATAACTGTTACTGCTTATTACAAAATAAGGGACATAAGATATAATTTGTTACACGGTTACGAAAATTACATACAACGAAACGTCTGTTCTATTAGAAACGTGGTTAAGCTCCCACCTTTGACCTATCTGAATATTTTTTAATTGCTTACAACGAAACATGACTTTCATTACCTTCATGTACATCCTTAGATAACATTTAAAACCAAATGTTCCTGAATTTTTATGAACAAGCATATCTACATACACTTCCTCTTCTAGCACTCAAATTAAATAAATAATCAATTAATGCAATCGATTACAATGATTTAATCTCTTCTGTAAAGTACCGGTATGTAATTATTCCACAATAATTACAGACACAAAATCACAAGTACTATCCAGTTTTAGTTCAAGACTCCATTGAATTGCAGATGTCATTGATACACTTCATACCTATAATTACCTCCATTTGCATTTCTCCTTTTAGAGAAGTATGAATAGCATTTATGGTATCATATCCGCCATACCTCAAAAGATTTTGTCACTTTCAGTTTCAGATTTCTAATAAATCCTCACTGTACCCTGTATGTTTTATTGGTGCATTATATGGTAGAAGCAAGATAAGCATGGACCAAATAAAGAATGGAGATAGCTATTGTCAATCTCTCTTCTTGTTTTGTCTCTATGAGATAATCATACAGGCTAATTTGGAAGTTCTTTATCTAGCCTCCAACTGAAAGTGAGTATCTTCTGTCAAAGAATGGTTGATGAAAGTGTAAGTGAAAGTCTTCAACCTGTAATAGTTCAAAGTCTAAAATGACGTGCCCTTCAGAATCTTTTAATAGAAAGCCAAGTACCAAGGGAATAGAATTAGTGAATCGGTCAAACAGTGAGTATGTAGGCACAGTCTTCAAACAAATAAAGAAGGAGATCAGAAATATATTTAGGGAATATGTTCATTTATAAAGAGGTCTTGTATTTTGTTCATTGTAAATTATGATTCCATGTACTTTGTATATTGAACAAAAATGATATTCTTACGAGTTAGACAGCTCTGTCATCTTTCATTGGTCATTGTAATAATGCATTTATCGAGCTCATGGTTGTGTACAAATAATATAACATTGACATGAAGGTTTTTATTTCAAAAAGGTGCAAATCAGCCTTGGTTGCTAAACGGTGAGAGACTATTGCCAAGTAATTATGGATTAAACATGTATAAAACAGAGGATGCAACTCAGATAATGCTGCATATGTCTGTCTCTGATTACAATCATGTATGTATTATTCTGAAAATATATTCTCTTCTTACTTTGAATGTTTACCTGTAAACAGTTTGCTTAGTTGCTCATTTAATGATGTGGCATTTGTAACTTCTAGTCGGTAGTAGTCAAAGAGTACAATTACTATTATCTATTGGCTTGACTTTGCACATTGTCAGATCCAAACTGGATATACAGACATTAATTCATCATTTTGTCATAGATGCTGATGTAATATGCTGATGTAATGAAATTACATGTTCATGTTCCATATCGAATCCATATTTCATTAGTATCATAGATCATCAGCTTTGTAGTAATTGCAGAAAAAAAAATCATATTCTATTCTCCATGTGAGTCTTCATCCATGACATCTTCCTATCCCAGTTTATTTGGAAACTCAATATAACTTGTTGATCAGGAATGTTGCTTTCTTTGTGTTTTGTTTTGATGGTTTTCTCGAATATTTTGGCCAAAGAATAATCCAAGAACTTCAATTCCATTTCCCTGCTTTTTCAAATGTCATCATCATCATTCCATTTTGAAGATACAATTATGCTTTGATCACCTTACAGACTGTGTGCCAGCAAGTGCTTCATCAAACCTGTGAGATATTGTAAATAAGTGCCTTGTTGATATTCTAATTTTGAAGGACAAAACTTTTGTTGTTGTTGTTGTTGTTATTTAGCAGCCCTATTTTGGAGCATGGGTGTAGAATTTTGCCACTGTATGTAAAAATCATTTGCTGTTAACCCAACTTAGGGTGCTTTTCTCTCTTTTGTACAATGTAGTTTACAATTCATTTGTCTTGATACTACTGCAGCTTTGTTTGCTGTGTGTTTGAAATAATGCCTTTGGTAAACAATGCAAAGGCAATGTCTTTTTTATGCCCACCTTTCTCTTGTATTTTCATGTTTTATTTCTCTCATTATTTTAATTGTAAAAGAGATATCCTGTAATACACATCGAAAATTGTTTTTTTCCTTTTTAAAAGATAGTTAGAAAGTATGATTTTTATAAAAAAGTATATATACATGTAATTTCTGTTTGAAAATTGTATTTATTCTGTCACATATGCCTTTAACCTGTATGAAACAGGAAAATAATAGATATATTTTATCATTTCAGCTACTACACTGATTTTAAAAATATTATTTACATAAACTTTGTAATCATCAGATTTAATAGCTAAAAGAGAGGGACAAATGGAGTCTTTATAGTGTTAATTTCCCCTTCATAATGTAATATTTTCAGATTAGTAATATGTGGTTTTCTTGTTAAAAATAATGCACTCTGAAATAGAATTATGCAATTAGTTTTATTTTGGTATTGCAAGGTGTGTATTTCCTTCTTTACAATGAGAACATTCATTTGCAATATATTTAAGATGAATTTCTAAATTTACTAACAATTTCTGCATCATTCAAAAAAACAAATAAAAGATATAGCACAGAATCAAAATAAATATATTTAAAAAGAATTCAATGAATATAAAAAAATAGAAAACATGCACTTAATATTTTGTTCTTCATAACTTAAAGTTGTTCCTTTCATCTAGTGTACAGGCATTTTTAATTAAGCTTAAGTTATCTAAATTATAATTAGGCAATTTCTGTAGAAACCAGGGGGCCATTTCTTAAAACCTCAAGTCTAAGAGATTGAACTAGCCTTGTCAATTGATGTTATATGCTATTTTATTGGAAGAGCGCCATCTTTTGTTGTATGTTGGACAATGCTATGAGGAGCCTGATCAAATTGTACACAGAATTTTATAGAAATTAACCTGTACATTTTGCCATATTGTTCATTGGATCTAGTTATATTTAGTACATTTGCATAGCTTGCTTTTCATCCAAATCATTGCACTACATGTATCTATCTAACAGCTGTGTTAAGACGGCATTTACACATTTTATTCATTTTTCTACTTTTCATTTTCTTCACACGTTGCTTGCTACTCTGCTAACAATCATTTTCCAATTCATTATTTATTTCTCACATATTTCTATTGTATATTAGCGTTCATATGAATATAAGAAATGTTTATATGGTGAAAGCATTAGTGTGCCGTTTCTGGTTGTGACCAACTATTCCCATTTCTGTAACATACTGTGTTTGTAAGAAAATAAAAATAAATGCCATGTACTTTTTTTTGGTGGTGATTTGAATCCTATCGAGGCCACTAAATTTGAGAAAACAATGAATAAAAGATGTTATTATCTTTCTCACCTAAAATCGTAATCTAATATTTCTGTTTCTTTTGTATTTGTTGCCTGTAGAGAATGTACTAGAATCCTACCAAGGGTGTGAATTTTGTATTGGACCACTTCATTCTGTGGAGATGTTCTTGTAATTGTTGAAATGTAATTGTTGAAATATAATATTCACAATTGAAGTGCACTATTCGTAGATGAGCAAATGCTCAAACATTCTGTATCGAGTGCAAGATATAAAATGGGAATTTGGCCCTGCATTGCGAAGACAAATAGGATTACTAGATGTAAAAGTCTATTTTTGTAATATCAAATTTGTTACAAACATCTTTGTCAAGTGCCTCAATACAAATTATTTAATTTACCTGTTACAAATACATGTATATACAGTCAAACCTGTTTAGGTGACCTCTTTTCTACTAAGACCACCTGTCTACAAAGGCCACATTTTTTGTTTCCCTTTGAAACGTGCACTGAAGGAACCTGTCTACAAAGACCACATTTTGTGCTTCCCTTGGGCGGTCGCTATAGACAGGTTTGACTGTATATGTAATTGTATTTCAAAAGTCATAATACAAATAAATTGTATACGTCAGTTTGTTACTAGGAAGGACAAACATAACCTGCCATACCTAATATAATGTATGCAATTGGCATTCTGACTATTGAAATACAATTACATTTAAACCTGTCTTAAGGCTACCCAAGGGGAATGCAAAAAGTGGCCACTGTAAACAGGTGACCTTTATAGACTGGTTCTTCAAAACAAGTTTCTTTCTAGAGGGAGGCAATACAGATGACCACTATAGAGAGGTGACCTTTATATGGAGGTAGCCGCTCAGACAGGTTCAACTGTAACCATGAAATAATTCGTAACAAGGCACTTCACACAGAAGTATGCATTAAATTGTGTTACATTACGAAAATGGCTAATTCTGTTATTTTAATCAGCACCACCATCAGCATCACTGTCAAGCATCATATCAAGTTCTCAACAAAACATTTTATCATAATTATCATTAGCAACATCATCATATCATCAACACCGTTTATTCACCACAGTTTTTTTAGTAGAACCATACAGAATACTAAGAAAGAACATTTCTTTAAACTGATGAATTGTGAATTTATTTACTTTTTTGCCATTTCACCGACTGCATACTTCTGGAAAAACTAAATGGAAAAAGTTGGAGCATTAAAAAAAGCACCAATATTTCACTAAAATAAGATAAACAGCTTCTAAAATCGTCAACAATATGAACATATATTATAAATTACTTTTGGTTCATAATACATATTGATAGTAAATATTCCTAATATTGGCTGCCATAACTTTCTACTACATCATACTGCCAGATATTTTTCTTTAAATTTTACTTACTATCCCAAACTCCCACATATTCTTAATTTACAAGAACAGATACATGTATTTACCATAAAATCAGTGTATATGTACATGTACATCATGAACTATATAATTCTTCTGTATGTATATATGTACAAGAGTTGATAATTTACGAATGGAAAGTAGTTACTAACTTACAAATACCATATGATGCACTCGCACATGACAGTAAATAGCTTCAAACATTTAATGCTATTCTAGCAAACTAAACATCTATATAACAGATGCCAATATATCTTAGTGGTTAGTTTTGAAATTCATGTTCATCACGGTTTAGATGGCATTTGCCGAAATAAATATGGAAAATGGACAGTGGTAGCTTTTATTTGAGGATGGAACTGTAATAGTACTGTTATTAAGTACAAAAACAGGACCGGAACACACAGGGCGGATATCAACCTACCTGTTTGAAATACATTTTTAAATGTTCATGAAATCCTTCATATACTAACCATGATTGCTTTCTACTCCCATATTAATTTTGTAAGATATAAAAAAAGGGAGAGAAAAATAATATATTAATAAAGACTATGCCAAGTATTGTAACACAACAACAATCAATTTGTCAGATTTCTCTAATTTCAGTTTATAAATTGCAAGATATTCACCGCACAGTTTGTTTTTCCAAGAAATAAATTAATAAGCAAATTATGGGTGAAATTATCAACATCATCTAGTATCCATATGATAAGTATTTGTTTTTTCTGTATTTTTACAACAAATTTGCATGAAGGGAATACTTAGAAGCTGATTTGAGAATAAAATGATGATCAGGATCATAAAATGTTTATTTTGATACTGATCATAACTTCAAATGTCCTTCATTTTTCAGGCTCAATGATTACTCTGAAACATCAAAACAATTACAGAATACAATTTTGCAATGAGATAATGGCATATCGGCTTTCAACTCGTAAAATGACAAACTATATAACATAATAATATCACATTGACTCTGATTCAAATTGCACTCATGAAATGAAGGTAATTTTCTCTTGATTTGTACAAATTTGAACACTTAAAAGCAATGATCATGTGCGTAGAAAGATGATAATTTCATTGATTTCATTAAAAGTATCACATGAAATGTGCAAGATATGCAAGACTGTTAAAAATGATAAAATGACCGCTCTTTGATAAATTCTGTAGAGCTTTTTTTTTCTTCTTCAAATGGACCTCCCCACACTAATTAGCATTTTTAATAGGAGTGTTATCAATTTTGCAGAGACCCCTCCCCTGCCCCCTAAGAGAAAATTTAGTTCAAAGAGCGTTTTACTCCAAAGTTCAGCCATACATGTATAATTGTGTTTAAAAAGTTAAATGGAAAAAGAAGAAAAAAATAGAGCAAACTTAGTGGCACTTTTCATGCATTTTTGAAAGATCCCATTGTTCAAGAAAGACCCTTTAGGAAAAGAAACAAATATTACAATTTAGTCAATAATAATTCATAAATCATAATTTATATGTATGTTCAAGTATGAAGAAGAAAAGATTTTTTAAACACCATTATGACTATAAAGATGTAATGTATGTATCCTTTCTCTTTATACTAGTTTGTAATGACTCTATGAATACACTTTACATTTAAAGAACTCCATGTCATCTTGGTGGTCAATAAAAAAAGGGAATACAATGGAAAACATAAACTTGGAAGTGGTTCTTTGTTTGACTGAATACTTAAGAGACGGCACAGTTGCCTTTTTTCTTGGATCTGGACTTCTTCTTTTTGCCATCTTTGGGATAATGTACAGTGGGGAGGGTGTTGATCTGTACCCTAGCAGGAGCCCTCTCAACATATCGGATCTTCGGGCCTGCGTTGATGAATGAACTCCTGGAGCTGATGAAGTAGTCATCATCATCGTCAGAGGAAGAGGAGGAGTAGTCTTCGTCCTCATACCTGTTGTATTTATCGTATTTCATATGAGAAGAGACAGTTCTAGTCATCCTCTGAGATCCGTACTGACCATCCCGACCCCTCTCAGAGTGATAGGTATCAGCACGGCGATCAAAGTGAGAGGCTGACCGTGACATGTGCTCGTTGGGCCTCCTCTTCGGACTGTAGCGATCGCCCCCTTCCGACTTGATCGAAGCTCTTCTCTGCATGTCCTTGTGGTGCGACACAGGCTCCAGCTCTTCGTAATTGTCACAAAGTTTGGTGTGGTGGCTCTCGCTGCGGAGCCGGTTGTTCTTCTGTGGTTCTTCATACCTGTGTTCAGGAAAACCTTGCCTCTCGTTCCTCCCATAGGAATTAAAGTGTGGGTTCTGCTGCTGGTGTGGATTCTGCTGCTGGTGTGGGTTCTGCCGCTGCTGCTGCTGTTCATACCTAAGAGCATCCTGTCTCGTAGCATCTGGTCTCATTCCATTCTGCTGCAGCGGCTGTTGTTGCTGTGCAGTGTATGGTGTCTGATATCTCTTATGCTGGGGAGTGCTCACAGTTGATGCCTGCAAAGACCTTGCACCTCCAATCGTGTTAGTAGCTGTTCTGAAATCCACTGCACCTCCTTGCATCCTGGCATCCACCTGTGTGTGAGATGGATGTCTTGGTGGAGGTTGTGGCCGACCCTTCTGATCGGGTCTCTGACCTTTGTGCACGGACAGATTTTGCGATGAGGAACTGTTTGCTTTCCTTCGTCTGTCCTGCATTGCACTCCTAGGTCTACTGTAGTCTGTTGAAGAACCATTTCTCAGATCTGGTAATGATCTCCTTGACATGTCTTTGCTCCTCTTGAGGGATGTTTCCCTGCCTGTATCGGAAGCAACAACACTCAAATTGTCCAGGTTCAATTCATCAAGATTAATCGGTCTCCGACTCCTACTCTCGTTATCAGTCCTACTATCCTTAGCGATATGCAGGGTCTCTTTGCCGTCTTTCCCTCCGAATTCTCCTCGACTGCATGCACTGCTGCAGTATATGAGTCCATGTTTTGGCAAGAATGGTCGACCAAGCAATGACCTATGGCATGTACAGCATGAGAAGCACTTCTCTGTTGCATGCCAATGCTGGCCTTCATGTGACATTTGACCTTGGTCGACCCCGATGGCCTCTCCGCAAGAATCGCAGTACTCTGCAAAGAGACTTTCAAAGCAATGACAGCAATAGGGGTGTCCTTCTCTCATGATATAACGTTGACCTCCTAACTGTGTGTCACATTCGAAGCAACAGAAGTGTTTCATATGCCAGCTACGACCCTCGGCCTCGGTGCACTCGTCTGCAAAGATTATCTGAAAATTACAAAACAGAGGACATAAAAGAGGAATTAGTTCTGAGCTCAGTTAGACTTTTATGACTTTAAGAGTAATTAACTGTTGAAATAAAGCTATGCAGATATTTTCTATGAAATTTAACAAATATATCCATACCCCAAGACCAAGTACAAACTATGGTACACTTTTTTTAATAAATAATTTATTTATTCGTTTGTATTTAAACAGGGTAACTCTCTCAGTATTAATACTGCTTACTTTGTAATGTCTATATTTCATAATACCCATGAAAACATTCAAGATCATAAACCACTTTAAAGGGATCGTTTAACAATGTTAAATCTGAGATACACAGCCCTACGTGTTATCAGTGTCTGTGATACAGTGTAATATTGAAGCCCTAAAAAAATTGCGCTTCAAAATGATCAAGAAGTGGCTAAAAAAAGTAAAAATCATTGAGTGACCGGTTTTACCATACTGGTTTTCCCCAATAGACTGTAGTGTTATGAAAACCGTCAGGCGAACGGTTTTCAAAATTTGTAATTCCAATCATAAATATCTTGATAATCAGACAGGTGATCGGCTTGTAAAAGTCATGGGGTTCTTGACTGACCTAAAGGTTTATAATTATCATTGCATCATGAGCTAAATCCAGAATTTTGTTTCAGAATCTGAGACAAAGTTACCGGATCCCTTTAAGCTATATTTTGTAGTAAAAGAGACTTCATGTATGTTTTGTATTCCTATCCACCAAAAACAGAAGCATGTAAAAATATTCAATTTGTATAAAATATTAAAGCATCTTTTACAGATTTTTATATCATTGGTAGTATTTACCCCCTTCATTCAACACCTTACTTACAACCTTCACTTCCTTTGTAAAACCTCAGCTCACTTGAGTGCCCCATCTTTATACCATTCAACTCTTCTCTAAAGCCCACTGACACCAAGCCCCACTCCTCCTCCATGCCTTCTCCTTCACCCCTGCCACTCACCTCATCGCAAGCAGCACACCTAGGTTTGAGGGACTCCAAGCCCCACCCCGCCCCACCCCTCCTCCTTCACCCCTGCTACTCACCTCATCACAAGCAGCACACCTAGGTTTGAGGGACTCTGCATGATGTCTTCCACAGTAGACCTTGCCTTCCCTGTAGAAGTAGATGAGATCCACCAGGAGCTCTTGACATACGCTGCATGCGAAGCAACCAGGATGCCATGATGCATTGTGACCAGCTCGGGATGCAAACACAGCGATGTCTCCCGCACTGATACCACCACCACACTGCAGTCAAAACAAGAAAAATGAGATAATTTGATAGGTTAATAACTTCTATTATGACAAATTAATATAAAAATATCTTTGAGCATGGCTTAAACAACTTTCTATGATTTTAACTCTTCTTATTCTCTTTTTTTTTCTTTTTTTTGGTCATTTTCAGGTATGATAATTTGAATGGGGAGACAGGGTGTGCACTGGTATCTACAATAAGTCATACTTTGCAGGTCTGAAGCATAGTTTTTGTTATAGTAATGTTTAATGTTCCAAACAAGAAAACCCTTTTGAAGATCACCTTTGAAGGGTGCGGATATTACCCAAAAGGGTTTTTAATTAGCTTGAGCAAAGTCTTTCCACTTTGATCCAGGAGGCAGAAACATGTTCACAATTCTCAAAGAGTTATTACAGGTGAGCAAACTACAATCCCACGAGCCAGAAGGTCACTTTGTCCATTGGACAAACATATCTGTTCAGAGCCAGCAAGGCATTATTTTATATACAGAATTAAAAACCTCCTGGCTCTTAAATAACAGATGATATAATCAAGAGGGATAGGTGAGAGTGTTCTAGAGCAACAAGGGCATTAACTCATATACTTTCACTCAGAATGAACAGCCTTCTTGCTCTGAACAGACGATACAGTAATGAGGGAGTGCTAAGAATGTTAGATATCTCACACCTGGGATTACGTAGTGTTTGGAGAGGGAATCTGATGCTTGTTCTCATATCAATAGGATAACACCAGACAGGATACAACCCAAAGGTTAAACAAGGGCAATGACCTACTTATGAACATATGGGCAAGTCTTGGCAAACTTATGAATTCATGAGGACTACACTAAATAATATAAAATCTCAGTATAAGCATCAATTTGAGTATAAGCGTCAATTTGAGTACAACAAAAAAACTGAGGTGTTTCTTGATCACAATGTAGCTCCCATACCAACCATGGTTTTGGTTTAAAAATTTAGATGGTGTTAGAAATGCAGAGTGATGTTTGCAGAGCGATATTTGCATGAGCAATTGTCCTAGAAACCAACTAATGAATCCAAATTTTCTAAACACTATCTGATCAACAAAGGAAAGATTTTTGATCACTAACCTGGTTACAAATGCTTGCTGACAGGGTGATAGGTATGGGTCTAGCTGCTCCTCTTCCCAGTGCTTCCCTCTTTCTCTGGCTACTGAACATCCTCAGCTCCTTCTTCTCATCCTCTCCCAGACCGTTGCAGTACCGGACCTCGTTGTCGTGAGGCGGTAGCTGCTGCAGCAGGGACTTGATGCGGAACTTCTCCCCTGTGCTGTTCACGTAGGGAACCTTGTCGTCGGGTAGGCTGCAGAAGTAGCGATGGACCTGCAAAGACATTGGTGGTTTAGTGGGAAGGAGTCATTAAGAAATGCAGGATAGTTGAGAAAATGAGAAAAATTCTCAAACGCATCTATAAGGACACTGATGATACGGAGTAGTTTTTGAAACGTGCATCAGGAAAGATATTCTCAAACATAGCAGCCAGCAGGGAGATATCAAAATTATATGTATTCCTTCATAAACAAAACAGACCGAGGAACCCTTTCATTACCTACAAATAGAAATAGCATTATTGATGGAAGTCCCTGGGTATTGAATTGTCGGGCTGGCTAGAAGTGGCCCCCATAAGGCCATGCAAAAGGAATCAAGGTTTCTAATCCATTTCTGTCTTTCCTGTGGTACTAGAATGGTATACCAAAACAAAATCTACAACCTAAGAAGGAGCTGCTTTTTTTTGTAAAATTGTACGTGCCTGCCCTAGGGTTTTTCTTAGATTTTCTTGGCGTATCCCTAAGCAGCCTCCATCTTCATGTATCTCTCTTCATTAGATCAATCCATTTCATCCATATATACTAACATGAAATAAAATCAGACATGTTAGCGGTGACCTTGTATGATGCAGGACAAATAAATTAATTACAAAAATGAAAAAGATGTTGGACATATTAATTCATTACATGATTACAATAACGTAAATCTTTCGATATGGCCACCGACAATGTTTTGTTTTTTGTTTCTGGCATCACTGTATAATGACCACACCGCAACTTTTTTATCAAGGACATTCTATGAAAATATGATTTTCTACATAAAAACTGAAACAGGGATACCAGTTGGTTTAACCCATTTAGCCTGCAAAATGATCACAAAATATTGGATCCCCATATATTCTGTACAATACAACGTTTTAAAAAAGGCCTGACTGAAATATGTGGAAAGAGTTTGAGCACAAGGTCTTACCTGATCTGGTTTGAGCCCTGGTGGTATCCAAGTGTACTCCTCCAAGACACACCCACTATCATCATCAGATGCAGAGCTTCTCTGGAAGTCCGTCATCATCCGGTTGACATTCTTCTCTTGGTCCACCGCCATCACGATGTGGTCCTCCCGTGGACACTTACAGTGCAAACAAATCTTCCTGTAAAACAGAGAGAGAAGAAAAGAGAGAAAATATGAATATCGGTTCAGAAAAAGATTGAGTAAGGAAAGGGGCACAAATCTTCTTGTGAAATCAATGAATAGTGCAGGCAATATTTCTATGATTTAGACAAAAATGAAACAATATTAGGAGATCAGTTCAGAAAAACCATAAGTTTGTGTGAAAAGCTGCGAACAGAAAAAAGGCAATGTGGAGACATCAGCAGTGTAAGAGAATATTCCTGTAAAGAGGCACAAATCATATGATCAATATGGTTATTATCATTAAACCAAATTATGCATTCCTTTTGAAGAACTGTGCAGACAAATTTTCATGTTAAGAGAGAACTATGAATATAAAAAAAAACACAATGATAGGTTTTCTGTGGAGAGCACTCAAAACGTGACTGAATCTTGAAGAACAAAAGAGAGCAATATGATATTCTCCTGAGGCTAAACATGAAGATTGTGTGGGCAGAAGTCAAAATGGAAATGTCTTGATTTCAAGTTGTTGATGACATTTTACAAGGTAAAAATTCTGATTGCAGAGGAAGCAAAAACAAACAGACAAATCATACTTTGAAGTGGACACATTTGCGACTCATGGAGTGTGAGAGTATATAGTAGAAATGAGGAGGCATTGAAATGGAATGAAAACACAAAACATGATTTGAAGATGAAGAAATTCCATTATTGTATCAATTCCAGCCAAACTATTCCATCATAATTCCGATCGACCACAAAATGAACAAAATGAAATCGTCACCACAAAGAGAGAGAGTAATGTTTTCATCATAGCATCGCCCATCAGACGCAGTATGTCTAGAGGTAGTATAAAACTCAATTTGAGATTGTCGGGGAAGAGAAAATGAGCAGTCCTATCTCATTTGGAAAGCTATTACTCTGAAACAGGTCTAATGCCCGGCTATCAAGAAGACAATCAAAAGGGACTTGGGAGAGGCGAGAAGGAGGGGTGTGGGCTAGACTGATGGGGATTTAGAGCAGGGATATGGGAAAGGGTATGGCTCAATTTACGAGGAAAGGGATGGCTAAATTGAATGCATCAGAGGCACTATGTTTGGAGCCTTGCGCAGCCATGAAGCACATAGAACATTGTCTCGTAGTCATAAAAATGCAATTTATCCTTCTTCTTCCAGTCAACACGTCATCCCTACATTAACATTAGAGACATAGGAGAGGGAATAAACAACCTATACTGCTACCAACTCCCTTGTAGCATGAAATACAATATGGGGTAAAATGTATGAGGCTTATGTGGCAAAAACATGTATAGACCAAGTTCACTACATAGCATCAGTTATAGAGCTTTCTTGACTATGCATTTGGAGAACTATGTTCAGCAAAATAAGCCCTATCATCTCTCTCATTTATTCAAGGAAAACTAGGGTAGCCCCTAAACCATGCTGAACTTAAGAGAAACATGAGACAAATTTGGAAACTCTATTCTCAACACAATGCAAGAATGTTGCAACACTCAATCTTTTTGGAAACTACATGCATACCATACACGTATCTCATGGAAAAAGTTGGGTCACTGTCTCCAAGCTTCTGCCACTGTGTTCTTTTACAATATCCATTTCTTTTTTTAACTTCATACATAGATCAATATCAAAGAGCAACTCTAGGTAAATCATTTTTCAAAGTAACCAAGCTTTCATCACAGGCTAGTACAAACTCAATATTACCAAGGTATACACAAAGCTAGCCTCCTCCCCCAAACCAACACTCTTACAGCGGTGGTAACCTATACCACCAGTACCCCAAGGGTGTGATATCTAGACAACGAGAGGAAGCGATGGGAGACAGAAAGATGCTCCTGGATGATAGCTGATCAATCGATGCTCGTCTGCCAAGCAAACAGAGAGGGAATGCTGGGAGATCTATGCAGAGAGGATGCTGGGAGATAGATGAGTTACCAAATAGCAAAGTGCCCCTCCTCTATCCTCCCAACCTCCAAGGGGTTTGTAGAGGACCCCTGTTTAGTAGATTGGAAACGTAATAGGATGATGTATCGATGGCCATACAGCTGGGGAAGGTGATCAAGCACTGATATGGGATGGATCCAAAACACCGGAGATGACGGGAGGAAGACCTAGCTGCTTCGATGCTAGGTTCTTCAAATAAAAGAAGGAAGACTTCTCAACCTTGGAAGACATGTAAATATGTACAAGTACAAGCCCAAGGCAGAGATAATTACTTTGTCTTTAACCTTCGTCTTCTATGCAAACAAGGAGTCTGCCCGCGGCATGTTTTCAATTACGTTGAGTAAGAACTGAGAGCGATACATTTACTCTGAGAACCAGGGAAAAAATACATGGGGGCTCGGGGCGAATTAGCCCCCGAAATGCCAAAAAGAGCGCCCGAAAGTAAAAAAATTGCATAGAGGTCAATGCAAAACAAAATAAAGAGTGTTATTTTCATGCAAGCAAGCTTGAAAAGTAGCCCCCGAAATGTTTTTAAAAAAAATTTCCCGGCAGTGAGAACTTTTTCTTCACACAAATTATTACTTCTGGTATTTTCAACTACGGGGTATTTTCAACTACGGGGTATTCATTTACACAAAATTGGAATAAAGAAAGAAATGTGTGGTAACATGTATTTATGAGAATAATTCTAAAAGCATTTACCAGCATGCATTGTATGACATACACTGTAGCAACCAGCGTTCTTAAAACTGAGCGATTAGACCTTCATCTTATTCCGGTCACGTTAATTGCACAGAATAAGTACCTGGTAGATCTTCGTCTGAGTATTCAATGGCATTCCATTACATTGAAGAGTTGATCGAAGGGGGTAATAGCTAAAGAAAGACAAGATGAACGATCCTTATCCCAAAGTGATATCCATCTCAAGTTAACCACATCAGGTCACGATCTAATTATTTCACTAATGAAAAGACATCATTAAAGAGGGATGTTCATCCTCCTTTTCAATAACTCATTGGTTTATCAGGATCCATCTGTGTCTCTAGCTTCCTGACTCTTAGATTCGGTCCACTGATGAGGCTAATGGGAGAAATAGCCTTCATCAATCCTTGATAAATGTCAAGGAGAATACAATTACATTTGTCTTCTGCTATCAAGGAAGGGGTTGTACATTAACTTGTTGACGAAATAAGTCTACTAAAATCAGTTTAGGTATAATGAATATCAAGGAGCGGGCAGAACAAACAAAAACCATTGTCTTCATTAAACAGACATACCAGTATAAATGTAGATTGTACTTCATTGTGCAAAATTAAGAATTCATCCATTTTATATTGTTTTCTGGTGTGTATTTTTGGAAGGGGGGGGGGGGGGGAGGGGTGGTTCAGGTTTTTTTTAAGTGGAACAAAAGTGTCTAATTTGAACTACACAATCGGAAAGGACAAACATCTATCAAGCATAACAAAAAAACTTGCAAAATTGCAAAACAAAGCTCAAATGGAGTGTTCAATTCCTAGTTTGTACTTTTACATACAAACAAAATATAGCAAAATAGGACAGAAGGCATTAAAGTGTTGCATGTAGTTTAAAACAGAATAATTACGCTCCATGTTGGTCGAAATATACACCAACCAGTAGGTCTTGCCCAAAAATAAACTTGTGTTTTCAGTATACTCCCAATTGTTTTCTGCAGGCAAGCAGGAGTTCATTTTGAACAAAGTGACTCACACAGTAACTGCACATGCATGACTTGAATAGCAAATACTTCTAAAGGCTCAAAGGGGTCACATAATACCCTAGGTCCCACCTCATTGACTTTCATGCTGGCTTTTAGTTATTAATATTTGCGCCCTTGGCATTTCCCCAATCGGGAGTAACAAATTGGGCCTACAATGTATGTCTTCATGTTATAATTCTCATTACTATGTATAAGGCAGTCTGCGTGAGGCATACAAAACTCAAAAGAGGTTCTCCTGATAAAATCTCATGTAAAATATATAAGTGCGGTCTAGGGTTGAAGGCTGAATCAAGAATTTTGAATACTGTATTGCTGCAGGTTTTTCCCTTCTTACCTACCCAATATGCCAATGTTCATGCCTCAGATCACTAATCTCACTTCAAATGATTCTTTTCTTTTTTGCAAATATTTTCTTACTTTCACTACTTTACTTTGTGTCTCTATTTTGCTAATCTGCAAAACTAGGGAGAAAAGTGTCCTTGTACTTGTATACCATTATCCAATACATGTAAATAATGTATGCAGAGAATGTGCAACATTGTATAGATACAACTAAAGTGCTGTGATCGTACTCTTGCAGAAAGCATGCGCTCCAAACTTGGCTGTCCACGGAAACAAACATCCTGACATATGGAAAGCGACTCACCTGGGAATTGAACTGATTAAGCAATTTATTCCAATAATATGGCTAATCAGATAATTGCAGTGCTGACATTCTCAACACAAAGGGGTCTGCTGCATGAGCAGTGTGTTGAACTCCGCCTTACCAGTGTATTACTATCAGCAGTAGACAGGTCAATCATCAGGGCACATGCAGCTAGACATGGGTATCTAGCTGGAGTCCCTAGGTGGAGGTTCAATGGACCACCCCTGCATGCCTCTGCTAATGCTTCGGATAATATCTCGACATCCAGATCATCCCTTCCACAAAGCTCACTGGGATGAGCATGTACAAACAGTAGAAATATATAGCCCACAGGTACTTTTCTCGCAAGTAATTCAGGAAGGCGTTGGACTGCATAACTTATTATTTAAATTAAGAATCTCTGGCAAAATTATAAATACAGTCTATTTTATATAGTTTTCACACAGACAATTTGGGAAAAAAGAGTGGAATATAGGTTTCAAAACAATAGTTTCAACACCAAAAAATAGGAATCCTTCGCACTTGGCAGCTATATATCCTACAATGATGCCTGCATCCATAATTTACATTCTAATATCATTTGGATAGCATGTCTACTTGAACAGTACGCCCACATGCATAAATAGTCGTGTATTACAGTAGAGACTGAAATATTTATTTTCCTATCTGTCAGGTGACAACCACACAATTGGTGCAAATTTTGAGCTTAAAAAGTGCATCCCACCTCTGGCCCTCGAAGGCTCGATCTATTTCCCCTTGTGACAAATGTTTATGTGTACATACAAAGCAGATTCTTCCCCCCAATCCCTCCTGGGCTCAACTAAGAATCAATTTCAATCAACTCGGGGTATTTCGAGCTCTAAAAATTCCCTTTTTTCCGAGTCAATCTGCCCTCCACTCCCCACTATAAAGGCTCCATTTATTGTAAGGCTCTTTTGTATTTTGTGGAAGGGTGCTCAAAAAAGATCTTATCCTAGCTTGCGGGTGAAAGAGAATGGATTGACCCCAAATTACACTTCATCATCACTACAATATTATCCTAGCTTCCACACCAAAACCCTATACTATCAAAACCTGCGGGCTAACTCAAATATTCAAGACATGTGACTTTCATATAGAATACATAAAAATTGAGACGTTTAAATGATAAAGCTTTCATAATGGTTCACATAACTGCTCTTTCAGCATCAAACATCTTCATTTTGCACATCAAAAAGACAAACACAGTCTGCTTATGAAGACTAGTAAATATTGCGGTTACAAACTTTATAATAGCACTATACAAAATTATACGCATTTTGACATTGGGTATATAAAGATGTTAGCTGGCTTGGGCTGGTTGCAGCTGATATGGTCAGCATGGATTATCAGGAGATGCTGAAAATCATGGAAGTTGATGCAGCACAGCTGCAAGTAATGATGATGGAAATGGAAGGCTCAATCGCAGCCAGCCATTTCAAAGAAACGAACACACATCAATCATTCAGATTAGATTCCATCATCATTCATAAAGAGTGCATCAATATCATGCAAGATATAAGTATTTTGTATGAGATTCTGAATCATACATGTTATTGAACAGTTAAATTTTGGGAGCTATAGTAGGAATGTATAAGACTCCTCATAACATGACATCTCAGGATTAAAGAGAGAGAGAGAGATAGAGAGAGAGAGAAGAAAAGAAGCACAAACGATTTGGTGGGTTTTTATACAAACGTTTTCCACTATTTATGATATTCACCACCTCTTGACCGGCCGATATTGCCCTAATAAGACCCACTCAGCCACCCACTTCTCATATTATCCCTAACGTTTGAGTGGCATGTGAAAGTGACACCGAGGTCTACACTTTCCATTTCGAGCTGGAATGGGTCAATATTTTGAATCTGACAGGTCAGTTAACAAAGTTTGTACAGAAAGGCTTGAAATGTACACTGTAGTAGAAGTACAGTACAAGATGAATAACATTTTATCAAAAATTCTCCTTTTTTTTTCATTACCAATTTTGCAATACATTAAATGACTTAATTATTTACAAGCCAATCTACTAAATAATTACCATACACATCTAAAAAATATGTATTTGATAATATAAAAAAGCTATACACCAACTATTCAGAGTTTTAAGATTACCACAAAAAAAGCAAAAATAACACAACCCATTCTTTCCATTGAAATACATAAGACAATTCCAGTATCTTTCATAAAAGGACCCTCTAATGAAAATTACATTACTTGTTTGTATAATTATTTTTGTTGTTATTGTTGTTTCTTTTCCTTTCTCGATACTCTTTCTGGTATTTCTATAGCAAGGTGGTATATCCTAGGCCTTTGGGGCACCTTCTATATGTTTTTCCACATTTTAGAGCAAACTGATAGAGGAGGCCATATTTCACTCATAAATAATAAATAAAAAAACCAAAATAAAACAAATCAGAATGAAGATCTTGAAGTAGGACAGAAATCTCCATACAAACAGAGGGGACGACAATGAAAGTGCAAATACCAAATGACCCCTCAAATAAAAAGGAAGAGCGGAGATTATAGAGCGAACCATGAACCACCATCGTCTGAGAAATATGAGATGCAGCCAAGGGCCAAAACACTTGAGTGTCATATTGGAGGGGCGCAAAGCTATCGCATCTTACCTTGGACGTGCAATTAGCGTCCTCGCATAGACGCTAGAAGAAACAGATAAACTTGCCTGAATCACACTGCGATTATTACCCTTCTTTTCAGGAAACGGAAGAATGAATTTCTTATTTCTCCACAGATGTAAGGAGCCTGTAACTTGCTACGGCTTCAGGCCGCTTCAATATTGCACTGGTGGTGGTGTGTAATATTGATGGGCATGATCGTGCATAATGAGAGTTTACTAGTTTTGGGATTAATTAATCTTTATGAAATCATGTATGTGATAAAATGCAAAAAGAAGACAAAACTAATATTTAGCATTCTTGCTAAATTTGATGGGCATGAGGTTGGAATGATTAGAAGTTTTGTGATGCTGGCTTTAGGGCAGAAACCATAATAAATCATAAGAAAATGCAATATCATTTTTAAAGTCTAGACTCTAGACATTCATATACTTCATCAGTTTAACTTCATCCCCACTGGATTTTTTAGGAAATCAAGGATGTAATGAAATGCAGGAAGAAGACATAACAAACTCTAAACATTCTCGCTTGAATTGACAGTCAGTTGGAGACAAGCTTTCAAAAAGAATTGTGTTATTTGCTCCAGGGAAGAAGGAAATGCACCATTTCTTTGTGAGTCCAGAGATTCACATATTTCATCACTTTCACTCCTCCCCCCTCCCTCTAATCCGTTAAGTGACTGGTAGACTGCCATTATTCCCTAAATGAGTGAAACGAAACTGACATTGATGAGGCTTTCATTGCAGAATGCTTCTCTATGGGTGCCATGAGAAAGCAATCAAAGTGACTACAAAGCACAGAGTAGAGCATATCTATTATCATAATGGTCAAATTGAGTTCATGCACAGTTAATGAATAGTGCAAATTCATCTCATGGTATGTTCCTTAATTTGAACATTTAGGTCTTTGATGTTTATGAGTTGAGTGTATTTAACTTCTAATCAAAGACAAATGAGGAGAATTGAAAGGATAAAAGCTTTTAGTGATATTGTGGTGAATACCTCTTTAATGCAAGCATGTCTGCAAACCAATATTCAATACAATTATAGCCTTTATTCTGAGAAAGGAGAACCTTTACAGTAATTGCACTACTAATGAGAATTAGTTTAGAGCATACACTTAATAATCACTGTACAAACTAACCTTTGAAACAAATATGATTAAAAAGAGAAAAAGATTTGGATCCTAAGAGGTTCGGAGAAGGTTCAGAGCAGTTTGTAAATCTAACAGAACCTTTGAGGGAGTGTATCTTCAGGACTAGAGCCATACTCAGTACCGGTAATAGAAAATGACGATAATTATGAACACTTTTGGGATCATGTTTCCCACACAGATAAAGAAAGCTTCCTATATCCTGGATCATGAAAATCAGTATTGATTTTATTATTTACGATATAAATCTACGTATCTACCTATTCTACTTTGCTATTGTTGCACCTCAACATTGCATAACCGAAAATTTAAAACACATCGCCAAATTGCTCATACCCCCCGCCCAAAGGCGCCCTCCGTGACCCCTGCGTCCGAGCGCCGCCAACGTAACCTCTTCCTCTTATCACGAGTTCCCTAGGATACACCTTGGTAAAGGCGCTGGGGATGGAGGGAGGGAAAATAGGTAGATACGTAGATTTATATCGTAAATAATAAAATCAATACTGATTTTCATGATTTACATCAATAAATCAACGTATCTACCTATTCTACTTTGCTAAAGACCAGCACAGATTAATGCCGGGTGGTAAAAACCAAGCAAACTTATCAATTCAATGAGAAATAGACGACGAAGCCGCCTTCTGCGGGATTCAATGAAGAAAGGATGGTTGCCAGATGATCCATTCGGAAATGAACCTTTCCCAAATGAAGGTTAAACCGCTTCATGTTGAGAATCATTCTTAAAGAACCCGAGCACTTGGGAATTACGAACACCGGCGACAAACAAAGACACGGGTGATCGTCTACTTCCTCTATTGCCCCCTTCTCTAACAGAGACACGAAATCGGAGGAAATGTGACTCTGAAAAAGAGGGGACATGATCGGAGAGCAGCTCCGGAGGACGCCATTCGGAAGAGGTTCCACAAAATCTATGAAGAACCCTTCTCGTACCACCGACAGAACAAATGCGTCGCTGGTGATCTTCTCCCACGCCGGGAGAAATCTCCGGAGCCGCCCGCCGACCTAAGACCCAAGCACTCGGGGGAAGCCATCATCTAGAGAATGACTTCCCACCACCACGAAAGGGAGTCCGGGAAGATAGAAGAATCACGGTAAGAAGAAACTCGAGACGAAGGACGACCACGATCCTGGTATTCCTCCTCGGCCGGGAAACAGTCCTGAGGGCGGCCCTTAGACTGGCCGACGTTCTTACGAAAAGAACCCGAAAACTTCAAAACTTTTCTTACGAGGTCTGGAGGAAGGAACCGGTTCCTGGACATCGCGAAAAGCAACGGACAGGTCTCGAGCCTGCTTCTCACCATCAATCTCGGCTTGCAGTAGAGTAGTGAAACTATCTCCACAAAGTCGGGGGCTGGCCACTGGAATCTGCGGAAGCAGTCCTGGAATTTGATGCGGTCGAATGCCCAAATAAGTGAGCACAGCCTCCCGACGATACTTCTCGATGGAATGCGAAGTCACCGCAAACCGTGAGAAAAGATCAAACAACAAAATTGTCACTTTTATCAAAAGGACCACGAGTCCCAAACTTCTTCCCCAAACGACTGGCCACCGCCACAAGTTTGGGAGAAACCCGTTTAGGACACAAATACAAATCCGCATCCTGAGGAACGAAAGCGTACTTGTCCACCTGCCGCTTAAGAAATCCCGTCGATGACGACAAGTCTTCCGCGGCATTCACAAATTCTTCTTTGTGTAGAACAGGAAGAAACAGTCCCTGAAACGCTGAAGAGTCCGATTTAGAAGACAGGAAGCCCCGCCGATAACTCCGGGACGACACAAGAATCGGGCACATATTTGTGAAACAAGGCTAACGAATCCGCGCCAGAGACACAAACGGAAGAAGACGCATCATCCCCCGCAACTGAACCAGACGACTGAGCGATGGAACCAGTGTCCCAACGATCAACCGAGCCCCCCCTATCTTGACCAGATAAACAGGGACGATCCCCGCCTCTCGGAGCGCCCAACGAAGCGTGAGGCGGAGAAGCAAAAAAGAGAGGACCCCGGCTGAAAACGACAACTCGAAACCCGCACCGGCGACTGCTCAGGCGAGATCGATGCATCTTCGGAAAACTCCGAAAATAAATCAACCGCGATCGGATCCGAAAGTGAAGTAGGACGAACCGGAGGAGCCGACTCGGGCACCGAAGATCGAAAAGCGTCAGCAAAAGCCCGCATCCAATCCGAAAATTCCGGCGGGGGTGGAGGCACCGACGGAGGGAGAGTAGCCACCAAAGGCGGACCCCGAGGAGCCGCAAACGGTGCCATAAAATCAGACCGCGGATTCTTCGAAGGATAAACAAAATCCGAGGAAGAACCGGCCACCGCGTCCCGGGAACCCCGCCTCTTACGAGACGTAGCGGTAACGGAAAAGGCCGAAGAAACGGGACGGTTATCCGATAAAGGCCCGACGGTAGGAGCTCCCCGCAAACCGAATCGGGAAAACGGAACACGCACCAACGGAGAGGCGCGGTTAGTTGAAGCCCCAGGATCCGACTCGGATGCACGGGTATCCGGACCGAAATCCGGAACCGGCAAATCCGACAAAGGGACAGAAGAACCGAACGGTGACCGGTTCAAGTCCGGATCCACAGCAGCAACCCGAATATCCGACGATGGATTTGTGCACCGACCAAACAAAAGAACCGACGGAACAATTGTTGGCGGTGCAGAACTAAGGCCCGTTCCACCCAGGGTAAGAACCTCTGGGTTTCCGGGAACCGTATTGAGGGGCGACGTATCGCCTTGCTCAACCATTCTCCTGGGCTTCCCTTGCCCGCATCAACGTCCACTGACGTTCGCATCCCCGGGGTTTGCGGTGTCACCACCGCTCCCGAGGGGCGTAACTAACGAAGACTTATTACTAGAATCCTTCGTCTTCGTACCCGTCAATGGATTTGTGCACCGACCAAACAAAAGAACCGACGGAACAATTGTTGGCGGTGCAGAACTAAGGCCCGTTCCACCCAGGGTAAGAACCTCTGGGTTTCCGGGAACCGTATTGAGGGGCGACGTATCGCCTTGCTCAACCATTCTCCTGGGCTTCCCTTGCCCGCATCAACGTCCACTGACGTTCGCATCCCCGGGGTTTGCGGTGTCACCACCGCTCCCGAGGGGCGTAACTAACGAAGACTTATTAATAGAATCCTTCGTCTTCTTTCTCGCGACAGAACTTGATTTCTTCTTCGTGAAACCTGCTAAGAGAAAATAAGAACTGCGAGACATATTATAACCTGCGGGAAAGAAAATTAAACAAAGGGTACGAGCAATTATCAACAAGAATTAAACAAACTACCAGTGACTAAAACACCCCACCGACTACCCCCGCACGCACCCGAGGCCTCGGAGGAGTGAGGACAGGCAAACGCGAAAGCGGAAACGTAACAGTAGTCGGCAAGAAAACGTTCTAGAATACTGATAAATAAATAAATTCACGGAGTGAAACTACTCTCTAACGAACAGGAAATCGTAGAGAATATTATAAAAGGCGAAAATGCGAACCAAAAAGTGACTAAAGAGGAAAAACTCTTCAACTTTTGGGAGCGATTTTTAGTGTAACTTATCCGAAGAGATAAGAGGGAGAGGTTACGTTGGCGGCGCTCGGACGCAGGGGTCACGGAGGGCGCCTTTGGGCGGGGGGGTATGAGCAATTTGGCGATGTGTTTTAAATTTTCGGTTATGCAATGTTGAGGTGCAACAATAGCAAAGTAGAATAGGTAGATACGTTGATTTATTGATGTAAATATATCCTGGATATATCCAACAGGCCTTAAATTAATCGACGGCCATCGACGGCTAGGCCGTCGATGCCCCTATGACTGGCCGCGGTGCCCTCCCAAAAAAAGATAAATTCACGGCCAAAAAGGCCGTGCCCTTTTTTTTCAAACTGGCCGACGTGCCTTTTTTTCCAACTCGACGTGCCCTTTTTTTTTTAAATTTGCGCACATAAAACCACCAATTGCGCCCATAATCATCTAAAACTAGACGGCAAGGCGCAAGTGTTTTCCGTGAAAATGCGCCCATAAATTATTAGAACAGTAAAAATACACGAATCACGAACAATTTGCCGCCCACGAGCTCTCTTCTAGCTTTGTATTTAGTGCTTTAATAAGGCGCAAGTGCCGTGAAAATGCGCCCTTTGTTATTATATAGGCAATGCGCTAGCGCACGTACGTTCATGCGATCGCATGATATGCATTATGGTGCATGCTGTTGACGTACGTACAAATCGAAGGCCAGGATCAAGAAAACAAATCGTCAAATGGAGAAATAAACAAGCATTCAAATAGTCATTAGAGATCTGTCGAGGTTTGTTTGTAGGTCTAGTTTATTATTTTATCTCAAATAGAATTTAGAATTATCTTATTAATAAGTTAAGAACACCTACGATGTTCTCGATCCTAGTTACTCTCATTTTGCCACCAGCCGACCTCGCTTCAAAAAGCTACCCCGCCAGCTTCCCAAGACGAACGTTTCGAGTCCCGGTAAAATTCCGAGGGTGCATCGGTTTCGCTGGCAAACTTCCAGCCCGACAGCTTCCCACCAAAAGTGGCGAGAGTGTGTGTGCGAGGAACGATTTTGGTTTCGTGAATGCACGTTACGCAACTGAGCTGAGCGTGTCACTTTCAGCTGTCGAATGTCTATAAGGACATTTTTACATCTTATTTCATTAGTTAGGCCTATCTAGACCTTTCTATACAACAGTTAAAAAGATAATTTCTTCAAATTTGCTCCTACTACCGAGAGAGTGGCGGAAGGTTTGTGTGTGAGGTGCGATTTTGATTTGGGATACCCGGCCCGGTAAACTTGCCAAGTCCTTCTGACTTTCGATTTTTGTGAAATTGACAATTTATATATTCATTTGCTCATCAATATTTTTAGTTACTTTAAAATACTGTTTAATGTGCAAGTTTGATGTTCTTAATCAATCTTTCCTGTTCATATTGTTAAGATTAAAAAGTTATTAAATTGATCGTTCGATCTATTCACATTATGAAATTAACATTTGTAGACTCTCTTTGAACTTATGATTAGATAAGGGGCCTATCTGTTTTTGGAAAATTGCCCCTTGCTCTGGTAAATTCCCGTGGCAAAGGGCAACTTAAAAAAGAAATTGCCCCTTGCTCCTGGCTGCTAAATCTAAGGCTCGCCGCCTTGTTTGTATGTACCGTAGACCTCTATACATTCTGTGAAGAAGCTGGTGCTAAAAGTCATGGGAAATTGATCCCGCACAAGTTTCATAAAATACACATGACATCTAACAAAAATAGAATCAATTTTTTGGCCTCATACTCGATGCCCTTTTTGTAAAATATTTTGGCCTCGATGCCCTTTTTGTAAAAATATTTTGGCCTTGGTGCCCTTAAAAATATGAGGTACTCAAGGCCAAACTGGCCTTGCCCTAAAAATGACGAAATTTAAGGCCTGATCCAATGTACATGTCAGAGAATACAGAGACAAAGGAAACAAAAACATATAGATTTCAGTCAGGGATTCATTCATTCATTTACAGACCGACACCAGATTGGCTGACAACACATCCAACTGAAATGAAATTATCCCAAATAACCAAGAATCGGTCAGTTTGGGCTAGTATATTAAGATCGGTTTGGTGGTGTGCCTAGGATGTTATTCCGGTCAAATGAAAGAAAAAGAAAATGCAGCAGCTTAGAATCTAGAACATCTTCAGTTTACTCGAATAGGTTATGAGGATCTGAAGAAACCCTGGACATGGGCTTTAATCAAAGCAGACTATAAATCAAAGAAAAGGAAGAAAGTATTGACTTTGAGAGGAGGTATACGGGTATCTAGTATCAACAATCCATAAGATCTGTGTCAAACATGTGCATGATCCACATATTGCAGACCAACGTAGACATTAGCTTCAGGCTAATGACTCCCTTTCTAGTGTATTGTGCATACCTTGCATGTTTCCACGTATTGTTATTTATATCTGGAAGTACCATTTGGTTTATTATAAACACATTCATGAGCAAGGGGTAAAAATAGAGCAAAATGTGAAATGATGGAGAGTGCAACATGCATAAATCTTCTTAAACTACATCAAAGAAAAATGGGAGCGAATGAAGAAACTTATAGACACTTAGAATGAAATGTCTATACATGTACCTGACCATAAGAAGACAGATAAATACAAGATTTCTTCTAGGAGGATAGTTCATTGTAGTTTTATCAAATTTTATTATAAAGAAATACAAAAAGTTGAAGAAAGAGAGAAACTGTGGACGAAACCATAGCAGTCTTTCTCAATCTTCAGTAGATAAGAGTTGTCTCATAAGAAGAAAGACACCCCATGCTGTTTGAGACATGACATTAAATTACTTATAAACCAGAAATTAAACCTTTCCTTGGATCGACTTACCTCGTAATTGGTAGATCAATACTAAATCAGACTCTCAATAAGCAAGTGAAAAGCTGTAGAACCCAATATCACAAATATCAGGACTCCTACAAAAGCTCTGAATATTAATTCCAATGCACACTAAATCAGGGTCGTTCCAATGACATAGATGTAAGGTCTTTGTTGCAAAATACAGACTGGTGACTGACTGTCCCTTATTTTGTTCCAGATATGACTGCAGGCAGGATTTTCCCCTTGTTCTACATGCAAATAGACAGAAGCATTAAAAATATCCAGAGACTAGACAGTTATCACTCTGTAATTCTCTACACGTTCATCTTTCATGGAGACTATACCATTAAGAGCAATCAGTAGTCGGTCATCACTTTGTTCTCCTCCCGCATGTACGTCCAGTGTCCATCTACAGAGGGTCGGTCAGTGAGCTAGGTCTGCTTGACCAGGCGTGGGGCTTCTGCCTGCTGCTGGTCTGTCGCTATTCTGATTGATCTCACATCATCAAATCGGATGTTAGCAGTCCACCCCTAAATCCCTGCTATAAACAGCCCACTATGTCAACAGCACATTATAGCCATGGCTAATCTTAAAGACAAACGTTGACCACACTACTGACTGGTCACTAACTGGTCACTACAAACATGGATGTCTCCATGAAGTCCATGGTTCCAAGAAGCTGCATCCATGGATGCTACACTCACTTAACTGTAAACACAATGGTCAGAGATCATAAAAGCGGAACTTACTTTAGTCCAGGTTGAAACCTAACAAATTTGATAGATAAGAGTTTCCTTTTTAAAGCAATAATCAGTAATATCAAAATAATTTTCTTAAATGTATCATCCCCAAATCAATTTCACAATTTCATTTTATGATTTGATAATGTTACAGATTTATAGTACTATAACCAAAATACTACCCAAAGCTGGTTTAAAAAAAAAAAATCCATAACAAAGCAAAGGTTAAACTACAGTATGTAAGATTTAGACTAAGCAGTGCCTCATGAAACAGTGCACCAGAGCCTCTAAAATTTCACTACAGAACAATAACATTTAAAATGTACAGAGGGATCCTAGAAATTCAATCTGCACCCCATGCGCTTTAATAGCCCCAGTGTAACAAAAAGCAAAAAGATGTAAAAGAAAAGAAAAAAGGAAAATGGGTCTTCAAATGATTAAAGCTCCTTGGTTGGGGGTAGCAAATCTTTACATTATACTTCTGACACAAGGACGATCAAACAATCAAAAGCAGTTTGGTGAATAGTCAAACTAACTGCGTGCAAGAGATAAATATTAGTCCTTTGAGTTAGAGGCCAGACCATATCAAACTTGGAGTCATATAGTACGTGATGTATAAAGGGGGATGCAAAGACACTCCCAGCCAATGTAAATGATAAGGTATGGTATGCAGGAGGGCTAATGCATACTAAGTTTGTTGAAACAGATGGGGTCAATTGCGTAGTACTCGAGGTACATTTGTAGAAAGCAGGTGAAATATACAGGGCATCAAGGTAAGCCTTGGATCATGGACCCTACAGAATAGAATAGTATCCTCGCAATCATCATGACTGCAGGGAAAGCTAATCTATGATTATCACTGCTGAAAGATAAAGTTGAGTTCTGGTCAGGTGATTGCATTGTGAAAGAAACGGCGTGGAATTGATCAGAAAAAGTTGATCATGAAGCATATAAGTATTGGTGTGAAAGGCAAGGTTCTGGAGTCATAAGTTTTTTTTTTTTAAATTAGTGCCTATTGTAACAGTTAATAATCGTTGCATCTATGTGACACATGAAGGATAAATCAAGAACAGGAAAATGCATCGTACTGAACCAAATATTCCTTTTAATTCAGAGAACTTTATCCAAAATATACCACAACATAGACAAAAACATCAGTCTTCTGACATACCTAATGCTTCAAAATGAAGTGTCTTGCAAGTTCCCAATTTTTCTGATATTCTAAGAAAGCACCTGACCTGGTTCCGGTTTCTCCTTTTTCTTCAAATCAGACGATGAATATTTAGAGTTCTTGCTCAAATTCTAGAGATCCACACCAAGAGTTGTAACTCCGCAATGTCAATGTCCTTCTGGTGGTGTAGTTGAAGGGTGGGTAAAGCTGGACAATCTGTGAGTCAGTCCAACACACGAGTCACCAAGCCCCTCCTCTTCATCAGCTGGTGATCAATGACAAAGTACTCAACCACAACTATGACAAATGAGCTAGAACAAAGGGGAATGTCTCGGCTGGTTGGGTTTTAGTTGTCTCTGCTGGATCGAGAACATGTTCGACTTCATTCAGCCATGGTAAAGTGTTCCTAACTTCCTTAGACCTTCAAGGAACACACCTTTTGTGCAGCGTCCTATTAAATCCTGTCACCATTTTATCCCTGGACAACAGGGAGGATAGAGGTATTACACACCCCAATTGCTCATCCATTGTCCATTTCTTTAGATCTCCTTGACCAGCGATTGTTCTACTGGCCATTGAAGTTCACCCCTGAGTCAACGGCTTTGGTTGAATAGGTGAGAAAGCTGGACAAGCTTCAAGCCTCTGTATTCTTCTGATTTCCTATATGAGAAGGGATTACTGGGCCAGGTCGGATACAAGTGGAGACATGATAGCGCAGGTCACTAGCTCAAAGAATCTTCTTCACTTCTTTTCTAATTTCTTGGCATTGTTGATGTCTTGTATAGACATGATAGCAAATGCAACCAGGGCAAATAGCACACCACCTTAAAATCTTATATAAGGACAATTAGTACCTAATAAAATGAACAATTACTTACAGAAAACTAAATTGTCCTATTAAACAATTATAGTACAAAGATTTGGCATCTATCTCTATTGTAGAATAATCTCTGTTGGTATTCTGAAAGTCAAATCCTCTTTTACTATTGATACCAACTAATACTTGATGAATTAACCGATGAAAGTCTTCCTTACTTTCTACTTATCTTTCTTCTCCAGAAAAGGAATAATTACTTAAAGTTGATGATAAAAGAACAAGTCAAGACATGTATGGTACTATAAAGCTCTCCATATAAGTCAACAGGAGTGGATGAAAGCTTGCCTAATTAATTTTTAAGGTTAGCAGAAACCTTAACAACATGTTATAATCATTCCCACCAATGAAAGTTTTCTGTGCCACTGCTTTAAAAAAGGAAAAGAAAAAGAAAATCAAAATTATCTGTCAACTGATACTAACAGTTTATTAGAAAATAGAAATTCCTTCGCTTACTTTGTGTTACTTCTTTAAGGACGGTAGCCAGGATGAACTATAATCTTCAGACTAGTACACATATTATTGCTTTGTTTCTACTTTATTCCAGATAGCTGCAGAGCAAAATTCCAGTGTAGTCAATCTTTGTACATCACCATAGTTTCAAAGTATCAACAAAGTGTAACACCAAGACCTTTTTCTCTGAAACTCCTCTTTGACGTACATTGTGGTATGTTTGCCTCTTTTATGACTCCAGCGCTGCGATGGCCAAACAAACTTAATTCTTCCCAAACTTTACAAATGTCATTATCAATCTACCAACACTGACCAACGACATGGCTGCCAAGTCAAACATGGCCGAGTTTTACTTACTTGTGTTTGATAAGATCCCCACATCAAATTCTCTGACAAACACTGCCCAGCCGATGCCGAGTTGTAAATGATGAAAAGAACTATCTTACAAATCGTAGCAGATTAAAGTGTGACTCGTATGTTGGCTCATCAGGTTTTATTTTCGAAGAATACGAAGATGAATGAGGCGGCAATGCCAGACTATCACATAACAAAAGGAAACAAAGGAACAAAAGTATGCCAAACATGCAACTCCATTCTGTTACAGACTCACCCTGTTAAAAACTGGATAATTCAGTCAGAGCCTTGTAGCTTTCTCTCATAGTTTCACATACCCCGAATGAAGAGTCTTTGAAGACATATCAAAAGAGGAACATCAATTACAACATGAAAAAGTATACATTCTGGAAACATTCTCATCTCCATTGTAGAGATCGGCCAAGCGATCTATTGACAAAGCAGATACAGACCTCGGTCTGGCAGAAAGCTAATTCATATCATTTGATCGTTCTTTATCCTATAGAAAAACAAGGTGGCTGCTAACAAAATGAATATAATAAGAGACCCAAATGAGGTCACCGAACAGAAGCAATCAGCTATGATAATTGCTTGTTATCCTGACGCTATACCTCAAGCCAAGGATAAAGTGATAAGGATTCACAGCCCATATCTCAATACTTTTGATATTATGCAACAAATAGCTATGTTATACCAATTCAGTTTTTCTTTTATTCATGTTTCGGTAGAGGTACAAGGGGAAAAGAATGGTTAATTGTAGGCTTATATCTTTTGGCAAAGATACTTTAATGGCAGATATTGCTGCCATCCCAAACATTACAATTACATGATATATCAACCTTTATTATAAATTGAGACTGGTTTTCTTTCCTTTTTATCGAAATTTTTATTTACAATTCCATCAAAATGAGAAATAGAACAAATAAAATATTATGAAACCCTAAGAAAAACAAAACAAAGTCCTTTTCTAAACAATTATTGAAGTGTCTCTGTGACATAGGAATACTCTCTTTCTTGATTTTAATACCTCAGTTAATTACAGATGACATAAGTTACAGCTTAAGAAAACAAAATAAGATTTTGAAAATGCAATAAGCAGGAATGTCATGATTTCATTTTTATCTTCAAGCAATGAACACCCACAATATCACCAAAAGGGACAGAAGGAATTGGAATTGTTACAACAACACAACAATTGTGAGAAGTTGTATTGCTCTCTCTGCCGATCAATCAGCTTTTGCAATAACACTATAGACCCCAGCAAAAGTCAATTCTTTCTGTGTGGCTCCCCCTTCTTTGACCAGCAATTATCACACACACTCAAATTGTATTTTCAACGAACCACTTTGGGCAATTTAGACTTAATAGTCCAAATAAAAGAAGCAAAATAGCTCAAAGCACTTAAGCTGGTGCCAATTTGTGTAACAGTTGGCAATGTTTGAAAAATAAGCAACAGAAAATTTGCCCACTGTTTTTCTTCTTTAACTCTATTTTCTGTTTTATGATGGTCGGGGAAAACATTGGGCCTACTTTTAGAATAACCTCTATAGAATGTTTGCTCATGATATGAAAGTGAGTTTATTACAGAATAAATATTTTACCTGTTTAATCATATTTAAAAAATAAATGAAAATTTAAAATCAGCTGACTAATTGCCTTCTTTCCACAGATGAAGATCATTTTTTTATCTTAGATTACTTTGGAACTGGAACTTTGTAGGTTCAAAGAGAGTTCAATATAATGAAGCATATCTGAAGTAATCTCCATATCCAGTATAGGTTGGAGAAGCACATTCATTATTCATGTTAATGAGTAGATCATTCCTATATTATTTAAACAGTTAATTTGGTTTAGCACGCTCAACCTGTGTCATGTTGTTGATCTTATGTGCCATGCACCTGTTTCAGTGGCTGCCTGCAGGAAGGGCTGTAAAGGAGCTATGTAATGCCATTGTCAAAGGCAGTAAAGACCTTCTTGCGGGCAGCAGATGGTCTATGAGAAAGCTAAAGAAGTAGAACTAATGATAGAATCCTCACATTCTTGATACCTCCTTATTCTAAAGCCTTGATGACATGCTGACGGTAGGATGTTTCAACAGAATGCACAGTCAATGAACTGTAGATATAATCCAGTACTTTAAGCAGAAACATTGCCAATTTGGGTCATTTGGGTTTAAACTTACAGTCGTGTGACTTCAAGAAGTTTTATTAACACTTTGCTGATTTTTACCCTGAATGAAATGGGTAAAAAAAACAACTTTATCTATAGTGTCATAACAATTTTCAAATCCTTCACTACATTTCAATACGAAAAGTTGTCACTGAAAGGTAAACAACAACACTGTTCAGCCATTAAATTGTGGAGCAGAAAAACTTTAACGTCTTCTACCCAACAGAGTGGAAAAGCTCTGACAATAATTCCCACCTCCTCGCCCGTAGAACTCTTTGAAACTTCAGCACTGCATAAACTCCTCTCTACAAAATGCGGTAAAATTGGGTAATAAGTGAAGCCTTACATATCAAAGATTAGAGAAACCTATCATTACTGTTACAAGTTAAGGCTAGGCAAAGTACTGGAGGGTCAATGAACCCAATAAGGTAGCCCTGAATATTCTTTAACAAATTACAAATTGTAGAATGTAGATACATTTATCTTAAAAAACAAATGTTTCAGAGTTTTTTTATCTCTAAAATAACTGCCATTTGTCTGAGGGTTGTTCAAATTTGCCTGCTTTGTATTTCTTTGTTTGCTGAGACGGTTAATCAAATGCATGAAGATAAAAATAACAGCAGTTATCTCCACATTTATTTGATTTTCTGAGAGGTTAAACTCAATTCTTGTTTTACTTGTTCATATATATCAGTGTCCATGACATGTTGGATTGAGAGATATGAAGATAGCTCAAAGCGTGCACTATTCTTCGCAATCTCCAGTAGATCAACCCACCATCTCCCTCTCTGAGGTGCTCTAACAGGGGTACATGACTTGACACAGGCATGCTCTAGGAACTTTTGCTTTCAGCCTTATTTTGTTGAAGGTGTGAGGTTTAAGGGTTTTGAATAGGTTTTAGGTAAAGTTTAGGATTTGGGTTTGGGTTGGTCTGCTCCAGAAATACCTTTAGTGTTACTGCCAGATCATGAATTTCCACCATCAACGGTGTAACCTTTTACTGGTTAAGCATGCATGGGCTTCTAGGGCCTGGTGTTAATAGTACTATAAACTTCAGATTAAATCATCTGCTGGAAGCCAGAGGGATATTAAATTTATGTAGAATGCTGTCAGTTAACACCATTCTGGTTCTCATCAGATGAGATGAAACATATCTTGAACATCTGAGTTGTACAAGGAAGTGGTAATTTTAATGGCAAAAACACACTTTGGGGCTAAATAGGTTGCCTACTTCAACCTACAACACTAACCCAATTCTTTAAAATATAAAAACAGTTATACAAACCCAGGGAATAGACCTGAACTATGCAACCTAAAAATAACTAAGCCCTATACTTTGCCTGATTGTAGTTTTGCAACAGAAGAGATTATATGGATTCCATGTCAGCTAACTTAAGCCTGACAAAGACAACCTAAACAGAAAAGCCACCAAACTGCAGAGAGGACAAATACGGACAGACAAGGTATCACTTTTCATCCCTCCTATTGTCAACTATTCAAGAAGATGTCACCTTTCCTACACCCCCACACCCCCTCCTCCCTTCCGTTTATAGATCTAGCTGACACAAATACTATGCCTTCCATATTCATTACATGGGATTCTCTGAGAACTAATTTCCTTTTAAATAAAAGGGGATATCACTTCTGAAAGGAAATAGGAAAGAAAGCAGCTTTTCTCCTTTCGTTTCCCCCATGGCCTGGAAGAGTTTCGAAAACAATCAAGCCTCAAATAAGAACTCATTTGACGACGTCAGAGAGGGTGAAGGAATCTGGAGCATAAAAACAGACAAGTCTCCGGTAATCCATACATTCATTAGTTCCGTAACTCTTCCTTACTCTGATACAAGTGGAAGCAAATACTCAATTCCAGATGAAGAGTAATAAAAAGAGGGAAAATAGAGTATTTTTGAAAAGGGATAGATCAAATCTTGAACAACTTATCAAGCCATGTTGATTACTTCCTGCTATACCTATTTTCATTTCCTGTGTCCCAAAACATCTTTACAATTCACCAAGTGTCTTGCAAAACAGAACTTATCCAATCTTAACATCCTAAGGTGACCGATCATGAACAGAACCTACAGTTCTTTTGAATTTCAGCGAGAAATACACCTTTGCACTTTTTCATGAATAAATGGAATAAACCAGCGCTTAATCTATTCCCACTGGGGTTGGCGATTCTTCTGCTATAGATGCATCTGAGGGAATATAATGAGCACATCCAATAGACCTGCATGGCTGATTTAATCTCTACTTATTGATTCATAGAAACTTGGTGGACGATCGTCTGCAGTACAATGCATCATAGTAGGAGAGCAAGTATTCCATGCATTCACATCAAGATCAAGCATTACGATTAAGAATAAATCTGTGGAGAAGAAAAGAGGAAAGATATCGAGACGAGGGAATCAAACCTGCAAAAATCTGTGACATTTCTGCCGGCTTTCCAAAATACTACACTCCAGAGGTGGATATTTTAGATTTTGGTTTTTCAGACGAAACACTGGAATGTGAGAACAAATAAGTATTTTTGCTTGCTGTGTCAATGCAGCTATTGTCATTGGTATCAGTAATATGTGACCTGTCCTTAACACAGGAAGATTGGTTGAAACGCCAACACTTCTCTGTCTCCGATGCTCTTGAAAAACACAGCTTAGGAATTTCAACCAACACAAACGGGAGGAGTCGAAGAAGAATAGGACAAAGAAGCTGTTTTGATTTGACCATTGTTTCCTTGGTCTGGAGATGAGAAGAGAAGGAAGGGTTGTATTGGAGACTTGTTGACCAAAGATAGTCCAAGCATGGCATTACACAAAGAACAATCTTCCTGTTTATTTCCTATATTTCTTATGAGAGAAAGAAAACAACATGTTTTGCTTGATGTAGGAGGCTATGTCTACTGCATAATTCACAATTCTAACATAATTATATAATCAGGAACATAAAAAGACATAAAAAGACATAAAAAGACATAAAAAGAAATAAATGGAAATACATTAAAATGTTTTCTGCAATGTGCATTACAGTGAAATACAAAGGAGCAGTGGGTAGCTCTGGGTGGACCTTGCATAAAATAGAGACCTTGAAAAAACAAAGAAATACATTTAATTTGCAACATCAAAATCTCACAACCAAAAAAGAGCTTCTGTTAACTATTTTTTGTTATATAACTGGTGCATTATGCATCAAATATATAAATTGAAAGAAAAATATTTCTATTCAAACCACCATGTCTGACAGTCTGATACATAATTTAGCATGCTAGATGCGTTTTGCAGCACCCAGCCCCGTCAGGGCCACTTTATGAAGCGAATATCAGGATCATCTCCCGGACTATCGTGGTCGTAACAATTGTTGAGTAAGAGAGCTCCGAGGGAATGATGGGGTCCGAATGGAAGCAAGTCATAGGGAGGTCATATTCATGATCACCAATTCCAGCGAGAGAACGAGCTAGCTCGCTGGATACATGGGATGCGGGTAATAGGGAGATGACAAGAAAAAGATTGGCATGGCCCCCTTAATGAAACCCAATGGATTCGGTAATGAAGGATGAAGTTTGCTGAAAACGGGGGAAGACAATTGCAGAAACGGGGGAAGATGATTTGGGTTCCTAGCTGCTGCATTCATATTGCAAGAGAAGAGGTTTGACTTAGAAACAAAGAGGGCATACTGTAGTTAGTATGAATGCTTCATGACTTGTTTTGTATATAATTTACTGAAAATACCTCTTATTATGTTCAGGACTACTGATTAACAATGATGGGACATAATAAACAGAAATTTTCCTTGATATATATTTTCTTTGTTAATTACTTTGATAAGAGAATATGTTCAATAGTATATAAATATTAAAGATGCAATTTCGTTGACAAAATCAATTTAAGAAATTGGCTAAAAGAAGTTTACGAATTAAAGAGACTCCAGATCAAGTAAACAAATTTGACAGCAAATAAATTTGATCAACTTGAAAGGCAAATCAGTAAATCAAATATATTTGGTAATATTGCAGAGGCTCTCTTTAATTCAGTCTACAATCATAATTATGTATTTATGTTCATCCCTTCAAAATTGCCAAACTTGAAACAAAAAGCAGTTTCTTACACGCAAGCACAATGCCAAATCCTCGTAAAGAAGAGAATAACATTTATCCGAACTGTCTTTCCTCACATCAAAACACTCAAACCAGTGCAATTTCATTTCAAGGCAATACCTTCAGGTAAACCCAAAGAAAACCATGGAGAAGATGAAAAACTCAAGAAGAATGCATCAAATGATTACCATCCTACGGATCAAAGATGAAGTTTAATCAAATATTGTTTTCCGTCTAATAAAAATGCCATCTTTTTGTATTTGGAGGAAAGGTTAAGAATCCCTCAGGCATACATGCCTTGAATATTGAGAAGGTTAGTTGCAGACTGACTGCATGGAATCAAATTTAAGAGTTATCTTTACTTTGGGGTGAAACGGGAACAGAGGCTGGATGTTAACAATATATTTCTGTATCATGCATTTCCTTAAAAAAATAAGATTCTACATGGAATATAGAAGAAATCCTAACTCTTGCCTCTAGCTATTGAAATCAAACTAATAAATTTGAAAACAAAGGAAATAGTCCCAAAATATAAAACAAAACAAAACGAAATACAACACAACAAACAACAGCAACAAACACACAAGAGGGTTAAAAAGAAAGTTCAGGAATTCAAATTGTCAGTATTTTGACATTCTGGAAGTTATTTAATATAATAAAAAGAAATATGAAAAAGTTATCAAATTAATAGAAAATACAAATTAAGGAAAGTAAATACAATATGAGCCATGCAGCAGAACTTCAATCAAGATATTGCAATAACACATTTAGACAGGATAAAATCAAATAAGTTAAAGAAAGGTCAATTTATGACAGCATTTATGCTCAGAATATGAAGATCACTATATTACATGAGTTTAATTGCTATGCCCATCTCTTTATTATGCGCTATAATTCTTTGAACTTATTCAAATTTTCAGGGCAAGTCATACTTTAACGATAATAGAATCAATCTATGAAGAATAGGCTATATACATGGTGCTCAATAATGTATGCTAATTTATGAGCCTTATTTCAGCACCAATTTGCTTGGATCCAATATCGAGTGGTTTTCTACAGAGACCAACCTTTTTTGTTGATCAAAGATTTATGCTAATGAGCCTTCAGCAAATTGTTTTCATTGTCATCACATTATAGCTGATATGTCTTTAAATAGGCCGATTTACATTACAGAAAATCAATTTGGACACCATCAGCCTTTGCTTATGAAATTGTCGAGAGTCATGTGACCAAAAATCGGAATAAGTCACTGGTGTTTTGAGCATTAGCATTTACACTGCAAAAACCAGTGGACTTTCAGCTGGTGTTTAAAAAAACCTTACTCTAGATGTGGGTTTTTCGATTTGTTTTTTTGTTTTTGAGTTATGAGTAGTTGCCTAGCAACATAGCTCTGAAATGTGTGAAAAAACAATGGTTTTTGCTTGCAGTGTAAAAGCAGCTACTGTCATTCTCTTGGTAACGTTGATTAATGACACACCATTGTCCACTCATACCCAGGTGACTGGAGGAGTCAATAGGGGCATTTACACTGTCATCCAAACACGCCAAAAAATGCCAAACCGGAGCCTGGCCGCGATGTTACCAAGGGCAACTACGCATTACCGGCAGAAATGCCAATTCCAAAACATTCCAAATCGAAGTGTGATCTTTTGGCGTGTTTTGGCGTGTTTTGGCGTGTTTGGCAAGTATAAACGCTCGCAGTATAAACGCTCGCAGTTGTAACATCGCGATGTTAGGTGACGTAACTTAAGGAGCGGAGCTAGATGTCGTCCTTAAAGAAAATGATAGAACGATATATACAAAGAATAACATAAGAGAAGGTGATAGAAGGAAGAAACAAATAATAACATAAGGAATAACATAAGGAAAGACAGAAAGAGAAAGTGATAGAAGGAAGAAATAAAGAATAACATAAGGAAACACAGAAAGAGGGAGTGATAGAATGATAAAAAACAAAGAATAACATAAGAGAAGGTGATAGAAGGAAGAAACAAAGAATAACATAAGGAAACACAAAAAGAGGGAGTGATAGAATGATAAAAAACAAAGAATAACATAAGAGAAGGTGATAGAAGGAAGAAACAAAGAATAACATAAGGAAACACAGAAAGAGGGAGTGATAGAATGATTAAAAAAACAAAGAATAACATAAGAGAAGGTGATAGAAGGAAGAAATAAAGAATAACATAAGGAAACACAAAAAGAGGGAGTGATAGAATGATAAAAAACAAAGAATAACATAAGAGAAGGTGATAGAAGGAAGAAACAAAGAATAACATAAGGAAACACAGAAAGAGGGAGTGATAGAATGATTAAAAAAACAAAGAATAACATAAGAGAAGGTGATAGAAGGAAGAAATAAAGAATAACATAAGGAAACACAAAAAGAGGGAGTGATAGAATGATTAAAAAAACAAAGAATAACATAAGAGAAGGTGATAAAAAAGGAAGAAACAAAGAATAACATAAGGAAAGACAGAAAGAGAAAGTGATAGAATGATTAAAAAAACAAAGAATAACATAAGAGAAGGTGATAAAAGGAATACATAAAGAATAACATAAGGAAACACAGAAAGAGAAAGTGATAGAAGGAAGTGATAAAGAATAACATGAGAGAAGGTGATAGAAGGAAAAACAAAGAATAACAAGGAAAGATAGAAAGAGGAAAGTGTTTGCATCGGAGTGCCGCGCATGCGCATTACCAACTGAAACACGCCAAAACATCACTGAGCTTTTCAGTCGGGGATGTTTCCGCACAAGTGTAAACGGGTGCGCGAAACATCGCGACTTTTCAAAATGAGGTATTTGACAGTATAAATGCGCCTACTGACTGGTATTGGTACTCTGAAGACAGGTGCAATGGGGTCTAGGGTGTCATCTAGATTGAATGATTTCGTCATGGTCACTTACAGCTCAAAGCTGGGAAGGATTAATCATAGATAGATGCTTCAAAATTTTTATCAATCCATACCGAGTATGAGAGCAAGCAACCAATTAATGGAGCCCTACCTTTATATGAGCAATATGCAGAGCTTCCAGTATTTATTGTTGGTAAAAGTAGAGTCTGCAGGACATTCACCATGATAATTACACGGCTATCAGATAGTATTAATCATTTAGAGTTTTGGACCAGGCAGATGGACTGTGAAGATTTAATGTGAATAGCCATGGGCCATTTTCGTAATGTAACCAAATTGAATGCATAAGTCTTTGTGAAGTGCCTTAATACAAATTATTTTATTCAACTGATAAGAATAATAGTATTTCAATAGACAGAATCTGAACTGCATATATTAATTGTTGCCCAGTAGAACAAACATTATGGATTGACCTACCTAGCAACACTTAATATTGCAATTTGCATTTTCACTATTGAAATACTATTATTCTTATCAGGTGAATGAAATAATTTGTATTGAGGCACTTCACAAAGACTTATGCATTAAATCTGTTACATTATGAAAATGGCCTATTATAGTCAGACCAACAAACAGAAGATATATAGAAACATTTCTTATGCCATTAAATTTCTTTCATAAATATGAAGAAACTTAATTTTTCACTTCCTGAATGAACTAAGGTGAGGCACCTTCATCAGAAAAAAAAAAATAAAGATGATAACAGTAAAAGCAGACACAGATGGAGGATCAGAATGCAGTGAGAGAAATAAAACTGTAGAGAATGAAAATTTCAGAAAAAAAGCTTATAACAGATATGAAAGATATGAAACACCCAGAACTGAAATCTGACAGCTAAGACGTACTCAACCATGGCTATTCAAATACAAGATAGGAATAAATAGATAATCAAGACAAGTCAAGAGCATTGCAAATTTGACAATGGCTGGGTCAATACGATAAAGCGGCTGGGACATTTCATGGCTCGGACATCCAGATTTCAATCACCTACAGGCGTTGGAAAGATGATGGACGTGTATGAAGAGGGTTCTGGAGAGCTGGCTGTTTGGTACTGGCCAACTATTCATGAAGTGGCAATAATATGCTTTGTGTTGCTAATCTGCTTTGATTGACACCTATACAGTGTGAATCCTTGACAATATAATGACATGTGCATATATCATATAGGACTGTCCCCACTGCCCAGCATCGTTCCTTCGTCCGCCAGTGAGGGCCCTACACCACAGTCACAGAAGAGGTGGCACACAGCTTTAATAAGATTTGTTGTGCATTTAAATCATGACTCTACCTCACATAAAGAAAACACCGGCAAAGAGAACAGACAGAAACAGTGACCATTACAGATTGACCCAGTCACAAATTTATGCATAAGGTAGCAGGAATCTGCCGCGCGATGCTACTTGCAGTGCAAACAGATCAAACAGTGACCATTACAAATTATCCCCGTCTCAAGTCTGCTCATAAGGGACCCTGCCTCAATGCTAATGTCCAGCAGATTAATTGATGCCACTCTTCATCCCTTCTTCTCGATTTCTTTTTAATTTGCCCATAAACCTTCGGCAGCGCTTAAAAACAGCAGCCAGGCCAGCTGCTGACCGATCAAGTCCATTACGACCCCAAACCACACACAGCGGACAAAGGAAGATGGACACTAATTACAAGCCATTACAATCATCATCTATATAGTCTCAGCCTACAATGGCAACTCTCTATTGAAATATCATAATGGACTATCTGAACAGTGCTTGGACATCTTATTTATTATGCATGATTTATGCAAATGGAGATGTATGGACAGAGAGGCTTTGTGTTTATATCTCATTTGGGTATTGATGTGAATGTCATATTGCTGAGTTAAAAGTGATTATCACTCAATCAAACAAAACATCTCCTGTTTCTTAAAGGCTTAATTGTTGAACCATCATCATTAAATCTTCTGATTGGCATCTGTCAAAAAAGAGATTGCTTTTCTTTCTTTGATCCATCTACACTAAGGAGTTTGATATCAAAGGAAAATTATTATGTAGACCATTGTCATATCTTTAACTGCAAACCAAAGAAGAGTAATTCTATGATACATCTTCCAGACAAACATAAATTGATAAATACAATCATGAACTGACCATCTCCCTGAATAAAAACATAATAGGTTTTAAATAACAAGGAAACTAGAGTACAAAGTTTGCACATCTAATAGAATGCAACACATAGATACTACATAAATAAAGACATTGGGTTAACTAGAAAGGAGAAATTCAATAAAATACTTGTTAGCTCTTAACTTCTACTCATTTTCAAATATCCCACTTACCTGTATTAATGACAAGTTACAGGTGGACATCACATGAAAAAGATAACATGAAAAGAGAAAGGGGAAAATAAATATGTTGTTATAGCTCATGAATATGATCATAATATTTGTTCAGTTGTCATATTTTGAAGAAACATTATAACTCAAATACCCAAAGACAAAATCAATTTTAGGAAAAAAAAGACTTTACAAATTAGTTATTCACAAAATGTAGCCTCGGTATATACAAACACACAACATATATATATAAGTTAGAGTTGAATGTGGGAGATCCATGGTATAGTTAGCAGCTCTAGACTAATAAAAGGGATTAGATCCTTACAGAACAAATGAACTTTTTTCTCTTAAATTTATGCCTCAACGGATTACACAATCAATTAAACCTTAATATAGACATAAGTACGGTTATATTGAATCAATATCTTAAGCAAAGCGTGTCACACGTTCACTTCATCAAAAGAAATCCACCAAAAACTGAAATCGATCTGGAATTCTTCCTATATAACAGCCTTTGGGATAAATGAGCGCAGAGTTGAAAACAAAAGAAACAAATGCCTGTTCTTTCCCCTAACAGGCACTTTCCAATCAATAACATTAGCTAATTTGGTCTTGGCTGATCAGTTCATCTGGGGGTACAACCCCGAGTTGATGCCTCTGGTGTTGGAGTAGGCATGGCTTATGATCGATCTTCATGTGTTGTGATGAGAATAAATGTTTAGATTAATATGCACAGAGAAACGCATCCCCTCTAAATGTTTGCATGGCATCGGGAAAGGCTGACATACATGAACAAATCAATAGCTTCCTCCTGAGTATAATTCTATTTCATTATTGCTTTTCTTATCCAAGAGTATGTCATTAAATACCCTTGGCAGGTGAGGTATTTAGCTTACGGCTTGATAGCTATTCCTGTTGTTAATCGTTAATCTATTCATTAATCCATGGGTAAAGGGAAGCGGGAACTTCATAAGACCATGCACAACAAATCAATAGAAACAATAAACAAAATCATATTTCATAGTAAGCTTTAGACCCAGGAGGAAAGGTAGGGATGGGAGCGGAGAGGATGCACTGTAAGAACGGAATCTTAACTGAATCAGATGACAAGGGGAATAATACACTGTGTAGTGCTTTGGTCAGTACTTGCAGGCTGAACTAAAAACTATCAATAATGATTGTAAAAACAAGAAAGATGTGTCCCTTACTTGTTATACCGGTAATACAATCAAATAAAAAATATCTAATGCCCATGAAATTTGCTAAATTACGAGGGGGGAATACTCACTCAAAGGGTATTTAAACCAGTAAAAAAAAATTGTACTTAAAACTTGTTGTACTATCTAAAAATCTACAACATAAAGGGTTCCTTATATACAAACAGTATTATCACTATCAAATAAAAACACATTTGATAAAATAATAATCCAAACTAATGTAGCCCCCGCACTGCAATTATGAGGTGTATATTCTTTGTACTGAATACTCTCTTCACACAAAGGCAGCAAGATATTGCACCCTCACTTCTATTCTGATAGAGTGGTGTCCATCCAAGACCATGAAATATACCAGGGATTTACGTAGATGCACCATGGATGCACTGCATGAGCTCTTGCATGATGATTGATGGATGCACTCTGTCCAGGAGAGCACAGACTTTACATCAGTGTCAACCGTTACTGAAGATCTTATTAAGAATGGGATGTTGACTTCTAAGCAGTAGGAAATGCATCACAAATGATCAGGGTTATCTGAATATCTCTTGTTTCGTCTGTTCCATTCAGATAGAGAAAGCATGTGAAGATAGTACAATGGAACCAGATGGAAGCATCAAGAAGCACAAACAATATCCTTCGCCTATAAACTTACGATAAATTTCAGTGAAAAGGAATTCAAACCCATGATAGACCATTCAAATATGAAAAAAGTATGCCTTATCAGTAGAAATTAAATTTACAAATCATATTCTTGTCTAGATAGTAAAACCAAGAATGATGTCCATGTTAAAACTATCTGCTTTGAGTCAGAAGGGAGTCAAATGGTTAATGTATCTACCTAAACAGAGAGTTAATAACCTCCTGACTCTGAAAGTACTGTATGATATCTTGATGTTCAATTTCCCAAAGAACTAGTCCACTTATGAAACATCTCTTATTATCCCACTTCTCTGAACATGCAATCAAAGCTTATATCCCAAAGGAGCAGGTTTTCAGTCAAGTATGGCCAAGAAAGCCAAGCAGCATCAGAAGTACCCTCTACCCCTAGAGTGACCCAAGAAAACATGGAGACTCCTTGGATGAGAGGAATAACAGAGCGGAAATCAAGAGCTACCGACTGATTCTCAGAGGAGTCGGGCTCGCCTCACAAATTGTACAAAAATAAACAGGAGTATGCTCCAGAATCACAATAAGCAGCGTAACAAGAAATATTGGCTCAGGGGTATATCTGGTATGGTCCATCTTGAACTAGAAACTGGTTAAAAGTCAAACAAAGAAAGAAAGCAAGAACATCTAATTAAATGTAAATTGATTATCAATGCCGTAATCCGTATTATGATAAAGACATTGCCATCATTCAAATAGAAGCAATTTTCCAAGCGAGAGAGGAACAATACCTCCAGTGGGTGGCATAATTGCTTCAAATCAACTTAAAGTCTTTGTAATTTATGTAAAGTGTTCAATTTAGTAAGAGATGGTATTCAAAGATATTGCTAGTAACCATTTAGAAATACTATTTTGTTTATAAAAGCTCTTTTTCAGATTTTCTTTGGTACAAGAGGGGTTTTCACCTATTTACCATGAGCTCCTTTGGAGCTTTCCAGGGCTACAGTATATATTGCTCAAGGCTCCCATGTATCCCCCCGAAAAAAGAAAAAAAAAAAAAACTAGTGTACATGTACTTTTCTTCATGGATAATAACCTACCTTTAGGGTGAATTGAAATCAACACAACAACTATAGAAAAATAAAATGTATCTGACCATCTTGCAATGTTAGGGCAATGTATGGGAACATATTAAAACTCAAACAGTACGAAGAGAAACTTGAGTAGTAAACACAAAGAAGCGAGAACGGCTGGGATGTTTCTTGAAAGATCCAATGATATACCCTGTTAAATCCTTTGCATACGTCTGTATCTGTTGCACTTTGGCGTAATTATGTTTTGGTGCCATGGAATTAGGGCGAGGGAATTAGCACTGCCTCTGCATGGGTCTGCTACGGACTGTTTAGATCAAGCCGGCTCAATTTCATTCCAAGATGGATACAGGAGCAAGTGATCCCATCGTGATGGTTGGCTGGAAAGGGTATGTTTGGACTACCTCTTGCCGGGGTGTTTATTAGAACCTAACAACATTGGAATGGCTATACATGGCTTCAAACATGACGAGTGTAGGGATTTAAACATCAAAGCAGGATGAGAATTCAGAAGATCTAGACTGTTAAATAGCTTTTACTATATATAGTCCAGAGAATGCACATTATATTATTAGTAACCTTTGGAATACTAAGCCTGGCAAAACACTCTCTAACTGAAAATTGGTGTTGTATAATTTTTATTTATAAATTGAATTGTATCAAATGGGTTAAGAAATTGATGTATAAACAGGAGCAGCTGCCATAGTATTTCCGAAAATAAATTAAAATTCTACTTCTTTACCATAAAAATATTTATACATGTATGTATTTTATAAATAATAACAAATAATCTTCAAGGACTGACGCGTAATGATTATTTCTGTTAATATTTCAGGTTTTAATCTTGACAAGATTTACAAGCGAAAAAACTATGCCTCTTAAGATCAAACAATGATTACTTGTACAGCTTATATTAGGGATAATTACTCTCTAGAAATAACTTTACATCACTGGTCACTCACACAACATGGAAAAGAAGTCAACGTCCTTAGTCACAGGTACTAGCTTAATGATATGCCTCCAGATTTGTGACAGAAAACTTTGGTCACCAACAAATATATCATCAATCTTAATTAGCATTGCCCTCATAAGCAAAACTCAACATTGGTGATGTCGACGGCACCTTTCGGCAAGTGGAGTAAAAAACGCCTTTGTGGGATGTCAATTTGCACCATCTGAAAACTCCATTTTGGTTTTCTGACTTGCTCGTACGGAGCCTAGCTGTCCACCTGTTCTCCATCGCACCCTATTACACCCTGATAATTTGAATTCGCTGTTAAATGAATCAAAGTCTCACCGCAATATGCAGAGTCTAATATCCGTGCCGTAGCTCCTAATTGGGCGTTTCGTAATTGTGACAGCATACAAGGGTTCGGAATTGAAAGCGCAGACCAGCGTCTTGTCATGGTAGTGTTTAATATTCAAAATGCACTCCTTGGGTCCTCGGTAACATACGTACAGCCCAGACAATGGGGTCAATGTGAATACCTTGTTAAGTGCCGACACTAGAACAAATTACATGGAAGTTGCGGGATGTGAAACATGCAGAGGCGGACACATTTATTGCTGCTTAAGATGACGGATGCTCTCCTGACATCCATCCAATTACAATGCCACAATGAGTTATGGGTGTACAGAGCGATTGCAAATTCAATTCCTTTCATCAGTGAGGGAACTTTACACAGCAGGTACTAAGCAAAAGTGTCACGTAAATGTGGCATATAACAACACTAACCTTGTTACAAATACATGGTCATGACACTCTGTTATCCAATTTCATACCCTAGTTATTGAGTTTTTCTTTAATTAAAGAATTTATCACTATTTTCCTACTTGACTCTTACTACAAATGTTTTCCCTTGAGGGAATAATCAAGTAATGTTTCATTTAAATCATGTTCAAGGCAACGGGTAGCTCATGTTCAAGGCAACGAGTCACCCATGTTATAAAAACAATCTTTTAAACATTTGCAACGTTTGTTATATATTTTCTTTGCTTATGTGTTTGTTTTTGTGATTATTTTTCCTTTTCAGAGACTGTCTAATAAATGTGTAAGAATCCCCACCTGATTAGCAATTTTTGTAACCTGGTCCCCCCCCCCCCCCCCCCTCCAACCGAGGATCCAGCACCCACCAATGTATCAAAACAATTTCAAAACAGAAGCATCTAAACTGTCCCTGGGGAGCACCTCATACACAAAGCTACAAGAAGACAAGAGGGTACCTGGAGAATGAATACTTTGACCTAACATAAGATGAAATACCCCTGAGTATCACAACTCAATAATGCACATATTTTGGAGCCTCTCTCCTGGCAAATGAGAGCAATCAAAAATTTATGGAGGGGGTGATAGAGCGTTTTGGGAAGCACTGAAAATGTAGGCAGCACTTATTGGTAAGTTAAGAGCTGTCATATCCGTGGGGACACTAACCCTTCAAGTCTAGAATGCAGGTCAATTGCAAATGATTTGGAGTCAATTTACAATATTTAAGTAGAGTCTGGGATTGCCAACAGATATATTTATTTTACCCAACATATGTCCTTGTCTTGTTGATCTGCAAAACAATACATTGTGTAAATGTTCATGTTAACCTTGCTATGAAGTTTATTATTTATCAGTTTGGAGACAGGAAGGCACTACTATCTCATATCATTTAGATTATGATCTTGTGTAATTTTTACCTACACGACATACATGTATTACTCTGATACACATGACATCACACACATATGTCATTTGAAAAGGGTAGAAAACAGAACATAATAATATCTGAGGAATGAAATGAAGCACAAGCACAAAAAGTAATCAGATATGTATCAAGACTTTCAGTTTCAAGCCCAGAAGTACAAACGAAGCTGTGCGCTGGCAGAGTGAAAAAATGGAAAATGCCTCTCGGCCATTTTCATTATGATGCCGATGATTCCCAAACAAGAGGAAGATCATCATTGTCAAAACGATGAAACCTGAAAAGAAAAAGGCCACTAATTTCCCATCGTTTTCCAAAGAATGTTACACACTAACTATCATCATGGTAGAATATTAGTGAGATGAGTCATCGTCCATTACAATTATCCTTCCTCCCTATCCGATGATCCTCTTTTCCAACGAAAAGAAAATAATTACTAAAACATCATGAAAACCTCTCTGTGCACCAAACTCGAGGTCCCGTGACAAAATCGATATTCAGTTGTGCGTCTCTCTTTCAAAATTACAGCTAATCATCTCTGGGAAACAGAATACCAATTTGAAATCATACTTGCGTGCACTTCTTTTCAAATTACACCAGATAATGTCATCCTAATGAGCCATAGAATGAGAGTCACGCACAGAAGAGACGCATGGTCTCACATGAGGGACTAAGCTCACCGTCACGTTCCTTCACTGACATCTTCATACAGCAAAACGGTATCTATTCTCTTCTTTGATAGCAAGGAAAGCCATAAATTGCAGGTCACATGAATGAAGATAAAGTAGGGATCTTTTGATTGTACCTGACAGCGAGCAATAATTTGGAGAGCCAAGGGAGAGAGAGAGTTCTCTATTATTGCGGGAGAATTTTTATTACCAACAACTGTCAAAGCTTGCAATCTGTCCCGCAGTTGAAAGCCCCGCGCAATAGAATGGTTAGTAATGAAACAACTTTTTTTGTCATTATTGAGGGAGAGGCTTTTACCAAAATACTTAAATTATAGTATTGTATTGTAGTCCTTTGTAGATTCAATTGAGAATATTGCTTTATGGTTTAGAAATTAATTTGACTAGCACCAAATTACACACAAGGGGTAAAATTTAGATTTGGAGTGGTGATATTTGTCTGAAATGAATAATTTAAATGTATACTGTTGGGATCTTTCAGCACTCACTAGTGAATCACGAATGTCCTTTTTTTCTTTCTAATCAATGTGCAGTTTTTTTTTGCAACTTATTTTGTTAAAACATCCATAATGCATTTTCATTAAAAAAAAATTACAGTTCAAATATCTGTCAGGCATATAAATAGCATGTCAATTATAAAGATAAGACATGGCAGGACGACTTTTTACATGTAGAAGTCTTTTGCCTCTTGTATTGATCTACAAGAAAGATGGAATTTACAAAAAAACACCCTCCCCCTTCCCGTAACAATATTTTCCCCTTAAAGAGAAGGTTGAGTTCTGGGAAGAGGTGAAAAATAATTTGTGAGCGTTACTCATTCTTATTATGCAAGTGTGGAAGAACATCAGATAAGACATGTTCCCTGAAAAGCATGGCTCTTCAAATGCCTTCATATTCTAAATATGCATGTAACATCGTAAAAATCGGGGGGCCGGCTTTTTACGCCACGTGTTCGTGTAGTCCCATATACATCTTTCTGTGTACAGTGTTTGTAACTTGGCCAAATTTCTTATCATTTTGATGATTCCAGAACCTTGCAATACACACAAATTCTTATATGCTAGATGATCAACCTTTTCTGATCGGTTCCACACCGTTTCTTTCACAATGCAATCGCATGACCAGAACTCAACTTCATCTTTAATCTTCTTAATGTTTGAATAGCCACAGAATTCTAAATTTTATGGAAACTCAATTAAAACATAAATTCATTACACTGCCAACATTACTTAACAATGTAAGTGATATTGATTGAAAGCAACACACGTAATTCATTAATATTTCATTAATCAGACGGCAGGGTGAAAATTGTATTAGAGTTCATGTCCCTCACTCAATAAATTTAAACAAAACAAATGAAATAATCCAAACTGACAGGGGCATGGCTGCAATTAATTAGACAAAAACAAATTGAGCAAACATCCAATATCGTGTCCAAGTCCAATGGAGCCATCAAAGGCAATGCTGCCATTGTTTCACAGAATACTTCCCTATTGAACTTATTTTGGAGTGCCCCATATACCATAGAAAAGAAAACACAAAGCCTTTTATGGGATGGTGTTATTTTTTATGACCAGCTAAGAATGAAGAGCTGCCATACAATGGGAGGAGACAATTGTCTGAGGGTTGTTCGCAGCTAATAAAACACAATCACCAGATGAACAATACATTGTATTCATAGAGATCTATAGATGCACACGTAATAGATTTTTGTGAACTAGACCACAAATAATAATGAGCAAAATAACAAGGCTCAAATACATTGCATGTCTATAGCGTGTGTAGATTTTTAATTTGCATCAAGCTTGTATCGATCTCTCTGTTGAGAGCCAGAAGGGCGCTAACTCTTGTGTTATATTTGAGTTAACATCCCTCTTGGTCTAATGCCATGCTCTCTGAATCTCTGTGATACATAACATAACATTCATACAGGTACATAGGTCAAAATGTACATACAAAGGTACACATCCAACATTTACAAATCTCCATGTCATTTCGATTAAATGATATTGTTAATCTACAAATTTGGAATGTATAATATAATCAAAGCCTTGAAATTCTCATGGACATTTGCATTTCATTACAAAAAACAAACATTTTTATGAACACTACTGCAAACATTCCAGGCCTTCCTGGAGCCATCAGATTTTTTTTCATTCCTGTATCCTGGAAAAAAAGAAAGAAAAGAATCTGCACAGTATAAACTCATCAAACTTCAAATAGAGTTTCAAAAGCAATTTACTCAAATAATACCCCAATCATCGTCTCAATAACTACTGAATTTCAGATTAATAGCAAGATAGAGTTCGTTCATTGACCCGCCATTGACACACATTCTTTGATCTCTTTCATTCCTTTGTTTGGGTGCGATTAAATGCTCCAACCTCACAACAAAACAACCCAATTTAATGTCGACTTATTGTGGATGAAGTCAGGATGTCCAATATCCATAAAATGAAACTATGGGAGAGATGATGGTATTTGTGGTTGTAATTATGACAATGGTGGTTGGATGGCATCAAATTTAGAGGTCTGGTTGGATAGAGGAAGGATGATAATGCCTTCCATTATACATCCATTTACTGTGAAGTAGACTCCATAGTGACTCTTGAGGTATGTCTTCATCAGCTCAAGATTACCAAATAGCCCGCTATTTCTAATTTGGGAAATAATCCCAAAGTTACAAATCACGTCTTCATCAGCTCGAGACTCAACCACGAAACTCAAAAAATTAGCTTGAGATATTTTGCTCAACGTTCACTCATTGTGCGAGTCTTCGGGCTGGTGAGGACGCATCGGACAAATAGCAGGATATTTTGCAAGCTAGCACAAGATATCTTGGGATGATTATCTCGACCAAATATCCCACTAATTGCAACTACGGGCTGATGAAGATGCAAATTAGCTGGATAATTTGCGATCGGGATAGTTAAAATAGCGGGTTATTTGGCAATCTAAAGCTGATGATGACAGGCCTAGTGTGACTCTTGGAGACCACTTATTTCATAATTGCATGATATGAGCCTCTACTATACTGCGAGGCAAAGTGCTACAAGAAGGGTACGATACAAGCACTGGTAATAATGTACCTGCGAGATACAGAGCCTCGTCGTAGGCAGTGCATTTTTTACAAGATGTTGTTTTACACATTAATAAAACACAGATTTTGAAATCAGACATTGTATAGGCAGAGAACTTGACTCTCATGGGCACCTTGAGCCACCCAGGTGCACCAAAAAAGTATGTCAGAAGCCTAAATCCACGAACTCAAGAGACTGTATTCTCAAAAGATGCATAACTATTAAAAAGGCCAAGTTTAAACCTGCCTCAGTGTGTAGAGCTTGTCTATTGATTTATGTAGTGCCAAATCACCATGATTCTGTAACTAAATGAAAACACAACGACTTGTTTTGATGATATTTATTTCTCATTCTCATTTCAGGACTAAATTAATTTTGTTAATTCATTTTGTTACTTCATTTAGTGACATACAACAATTTCAAAATAATTTAAAGGTTGACACTTTCCATAACTTGATGGAAACAGGATTTTCTTAGATCACTCATTAGAATATAAAACAAAGGATTTAAGTTTCTGTCCCAGCACTAATGTCCTTTAGCAAGACATTAATCTATATTTGCAACACTCAACCCAGGTGAGGTAAAATGGTACCTGGCAGGAATTAATTTCTTAAATTGCTGGAGCGCTCTAATGGCAGCCGTGCTAAAGCCAGGGTAATAATAATGGAGCACCTGGAGTGGCAATGTGCAAAACATAAAAGTTATACAAGGCTCCACTGTTGTTGTTATTAATATTGGAGATGGATGTGGACATGACTTTGCTTAAGCTGATAACGTAAAAATATTAGTAAATTCAAAAGGAGATTTGAGAATTGCGTGTTCGTCATTTCCAACCATCAAGATTGACCAAATTAAACTGACTTGAATTGTTAAGGCCAAGATACTTCTTGGAAGTATAAGACATTTATTAAAGTGATATTGTGAAATCAAAGATCAAGGCAGCATCAATAAGATGTTGTAAAGAGACACACCATAAAATAATGAAAGAGGAAAAGGCCAGAGGAAACTACTAAATCAGAGCATTGCTTCAGAGACATCTAGTCTGGTGTCCTTCCAATGCTATATCATCAATCGATTCATATCATGCGAAAACTGTAAAGAGAAGAGGAAAGGGACCTTGCTCGGTTCAACCAAATTGGAGATTAAAAACCAATCCCTGGCTGCAAAAGAGCTGTCTGCGAGACAAGCTGGCTACATTGACTTTTGTTCAACGACTCGTGAGGTATATACGGATGGGTCAGCGAAGGTTGTGCTTCAATGTCATCACCATTGCTTCTGCCCAATTAAGCAGCATATGATATGAAAGGATAGTAAAAGCCACACGTTACTGTCAGATCTGGCACAAGACTGGCTTGCCTGGGAAAATGGTTTTGTCCGTTATGACTCTCCGCAGATGTTGACAACCTGGATTTAGCGTGATGCAGCATTAATGTGCATATTGATTTCTTTCATAACCCCGTTTCCTTCCAGAATTGTGGGAATATCACAAACTTTTCATAAATATAGCTCATTTTGCCACATCAGAGTATGATGACTCATGACAAAGCAAAAGGAAAATAGTTTCCACATCCTACATCAGGTAATGTTCCCAAATTCAAGTCTACGCATCTCGCATACTGATGTTGAAGTTTCTTTTTTAAAACATAATATTTGATAAAATTGATAGACAAGAAGAAATATAATCTGGATGAGGGGGATAATATTAGCTAAGAGCAGCCAGGTCTACAGGTCTTCCGTCAAAATTTGAATCGCAATTGTTCCTTGTATGAATCATCGATTTGACTCTCATCAAGCTAAATGCAGCCTGTATTAACTATGACTGTTCATGTTCTAGAGAAAGCTAGCCCAAGAATACTTGGGAAATGCTATCTTGATTGAATTAATCAAGGGTACAGACTGAAAGATATTGCATGGGTACAATTCATTGGGAAGAAAGATTTAATGAAAATGTGAAATGAAAGGGGAACATTGTGTACGAACTTGGCAGTAATACCGTAGTGTGTTCACTTGTCATTTGCATCTATATTTAGTAGACAAACAAAGATTCAATTACTCCTTTTTAAATTTCCTTATAAATAATATTAAAAAATATTTGAATTTCCAAGTGATGGAATACCTGTTAATCTCTGCAAAAACATTAAAAAACTGCATAAAGGTGACTTGGGTCAATACCACTTCCATTCTTGCGCGTTGAATACTTATAATTCCACATCCCAATAATTGATATACCTGTACCGTAAGTAAGTCTGAAAATCAGGGGGGGGGGGGAGGGGGTGATCTTCCCATGTCCCCTCCTTCCCTTGAATACTACAATAGCAAAATGGCAATAATTCTTTGTTAAAAAATAAGAGTAAAATCAAGAAGTGGAGTGAACCTCCACACCTCCTCCTGCCCCTACGTTCACCTCTGTCTTGAGGACTGATAAAGAAAACTATTGGCCAAAGAGGCTTCATGTTGTATTGCCACTGTGCACCCTTGTGCTATATGGTGTTGATGGATGGACAATAACAGCTATTGTTTGACCTCATAATGGCCAGGTGAAACCTAGGTGAAAGGTTTTCTATTCTTCTAGTTTGAGAGAGATACTGTTTCTAGAAGCTTGTGTGGAGGTTTGCATCCACTTATGGTATTACCATGAACCTACTACGAAGGTCCATGGTATGACGCTAGGTCAATAGTATATTCTACAAGCAGGGATTGAGAAGAGAGTTTGGAATAGCTCAGTGCAAGCATAACTGTTGGTTATTGGTTGTTTTACGGACTGCAAAGCACAAGAGGATCAACACCTTCAAGTATTTTCATGTACATCCATTTCTAGAAGAGAAGAAATGTAGGCCTCTGTTGTACACAAACAGCAAATACTGCTCCTTGGAAGTGAAAGTAGGTTACAGTTTTTTTACAATGTTTTATAGTTGTATTATTGATTGAAAAGGTTTTATTATAATTGCACTTCGCAGCCAGATGGCTGAGTTATGAACAATTTATATTACTGATCAAAGTAAACGCAAACCAAAGCAAGAAGATGGTCCAAACATTCACATTCAGAATAAAGTGTTTGTATTGAATACACTACAGGCCTAATACACTTCATCAGCAATGACGATTACATATATGCATATAATAAAAGGATTCAATGACCAATCAAACTGAAAACAGGCATATGAATGTGTACTCCAGCAATTTCAATGACAGAGTTGCCAGCTCTCAGTCGTGTCATATCTTCCCCAGATATTGGCAACATTGAGTGATGCATGCTAGGAAAGCAATATCTCTGTGCCTCTAATGAATGCAAGGTAGGAATAACTTACCCAAATTTACTGCAAAGAACCAATTCCTCGGTAGAGTAATTTTGTTCAAAGGGCAAAAAGAAATCCTTTAGGAACGAGGTCGATGTTAAAAAATGGTAGTATTATCCAAATTGGGCAGTTACAAATTGAAATCACCCTGCAGATACTCCACACATTTTCCAGCAATACCAGCCTTCGATTGCTCTCGTATGACAGACTGAAAGCTGCTAAAAAAAACCTCCTGGCAGCTAGCTCTTGGTAGTAAGCCTGGTGATGCCTGGCAGAGCGCAAGATGGTGTTATGATCAAGCTCTGAAAGATGCCGCAAGATTCTCCTCCTCGGTAAACCAGAGTAAATTGCACTGGCGAGAGTTCCTCCCAAAGGGCCTCCCAGGAAACACCCTGTTTAGCTACAATGAAGTCAGCCCAGGTTGTACCTCAGCTGGGCGCACAGCTGGAGATGCTGGTTCACCAGTGTGTGAAAGAAAAATGGACTAATCCATTCGACTTTGGGGTGGTTTCTCCCATTGCCTTTCCAGGGAGGGTAAAACTCGCTGAGTAAATATATGGAGTTTCATTTTAATTGCAGCCCCAGGTAGGGCTTACTGGATATGCAGTCAGGGATGGAGCTCAAACCAAAAATAACAGGCACACATGTGGAAAATACACTCCAAGAAGTAAAAGTGCATGTAGCCTGTTTGAATACTCTTTGCATGCTCAAGTTCATTAATAGAGCACGGTGGGTGAAAAATTCAAATCATTGACTAGAATTTAGAAACATGTTATTTTCATTATTATCACCATCAAAGATAGTGCAATATATACATATAGGTCATAGAAAATAGGTTGAAAAAGGTCAACTTTAACATCCGTAGTTGAGTATGCCCACATGCAGATGAGAGTATTTCAAAATTTAGAAAGCATACATTTCTCAGAAATTATAAGTTGTTTATCTGTACAGATAGATGGATTAATCAATAGATACAATCATACATTCTTACGTGATAAACGTTTGGCAATTAGCCTATACTATCATCTTTATTCTGAGGAGATTCCAAAAAGAAAAAGAATCACAATCAACATTTCCCCCTTTTTTGTCAGAGAACAATAAAGGCAGATTTGACTTATCCCGCAGGAAATAATTTCACAGTTGGGGAGCCACTATACAAAGCCTGAATTCAAGTGAGATTTAGGTTTTGGGTCCAAAACCACACAATGCTGAATAAAAGAAAATTCAGAGCTGCAAGGAAATAGAAACCAAGAGAAGGAAACACCACCCACAAGAGAGAATTAATAATGCATTGAGAAATGGTATACAAATGACTGTGATTTATCAATAATTACGTGCAAAGTTGCATGCAAATTTCAAAGAGATTGTTTTTATAGTTGGTATTTCACATAACTGTGGTTAATGTGTTATTTAATGATTTTACAATTATAAATAATAAATTTGCTTCATGAAGAGAATCTTTAGTTTCAAATGGATAAATATTGATATGACGTCATGCTGGCCTACCACATAGGGTGAGCGTAATACGAATGAAGGCATATAGCGGTTGTATGAGGAATGATAGATTATCTAACACATCCATCATATCTGACAGCATATACCACCTGTTCGGCTGGGGGATTCAATCCAATCTTTAATTGGAACCACATAATTAGCAGGTTGCGACCAGTATAACACCTCAAATTATTATTGCATTTTTCCAGCATAATCGGTGCAATCAACCATTATTCACGGTATGAATGTAGAAAAAATGTATTACTTGTAGGTTTTCTTTTGACAAATGATTGACATTCCATTAAATGTAATGAATAAATCAACGTAACTGTATCAACACACAGTGTATCTAATCCTAACAATAGTACCGGTATGTATTAAAAGTATAGAATTAAAAAATCTATGGTTGTGTTTCCTGTCAATATATAACATTCCAAAGAATACAAAAGATACACCAAAATATTTGGTTGCAACTCAAAGGAAAAAAAGGGCATGCCTAAGTGTACTGCATGCCTGCATTGTGGCATTTATATGAAGATATCTGTCTGATTTGTTTATACTTTTGATTGACGTCTAATAAAAACATTACACAAGATAGCATTCACGACATTCTTTTTATATAATGGCACAGGAAATGAATTAATTGTTGGCTATTCTGTCTAGATATTTTGATAATAACATGTTTATTTGTATTTAGTGTTTATTGACCTACATCAACAAAAAGATCCTTAATCAATATGAATTCTTTAAAAACAACATATGACCTAAATTAACCCCTTTTTTTACACATGGAGCTCCACTAAAATATGTGATTTAAATTTGATTTTCATACTGTTCAAAAGAGGAAAAAATATATGCAGTCGGATTAAATCAATTTCAAAGGATTAAAATAAATTAACTAAGTCCTAATAACTAAGTAATAAATACACAAGAGACATTTTACATATCATTACTACTGTATCCATTCAATGTTCTGTCCTATAATTGATGTACCTACCATAAATGCCATTCCTGTCTTCCGACAATGAGTTTGACTTCTGGAATGATGCAAATAATTAACTTCAAGGACCCCCCCCCCCCCTTCCTCTTCTCCCAAACAGCTGTGACTGTGTAAATGACACCCCCCCCCCCCCCCCCCTCCGCCACGTTTTATGGCTCATGGTCACTTGGGGTGCTTACAGTGATCATAAAAGCGGCTTGACAATGGACTTCAAAACTGGACATTAAAACCCAGTGACCTTTGTGATGAGCCGCATTAGCATCGCTCACATATTGATGAGGTGAAACAGAGGTTGGTTGGTGTTGGGATTATAGGTTGAGAGTTTCGATGAGTGACAGGATGTGAAATGAACCGCTGATATCAGGATGAGGGAGTTGGCAGAAATGTCTGAATGATGTATCATCATATTGTCTACTTAATTTTATAGAGCTCAGACATCAAGGCATTGAAGGACATGTACAAATCAAATATTAAAAACCTGAAATTAAAAAATGGGCTTGCCCCCCACGGTTATTTTAGGTCAACTAGTACTGTTCTAATTTGTAATCACATCATTCTAATGAGAACCTCCCACCAAGTATTGATTTTACATAGTTTCATATTAAACTAGTTTTTGTATTTTTGTTTTCAGATGAATGTTTACTTCACTCATTTGAAACAGGTAAAAAGAGAGTATTCAAAAGCAGAAATTGGGTCACTCTCAAAAAAGGAATATTAAATTAACTCATGACCCTACCATACATCCAATGAACATCTACAAAAAATGTATGTAAACTTGTAAACATAAAATTATAATTATTCTACCATAAAACAATGCAACTATTCAACAATAGAACAAATGCACAGTAGTACTGCAGCATTTACAGATTCAGTCAAGCAATTTGGGCTATCATGTAGGACCCAAAAATGTATGCATTTCAAATCAAATCATCATGTTCTTTTTTTCTCAATTCTCATCACACAACACATGTACAGATATAACCTATATTACAGAAGCTCCACTTTAAATTTGGTACTTCTGAGTGAACCTCTTTACAATGCAATTCGTACTCTAAATAAGAAAGAAAATTTGCTAGGTACTTGTTACTTTACCACACCTACATGGGTAGACATCCTATAGTCTCCTTTCGATTCATCAACTACAAAAGTGAAGAAAATTTCTAGCCCTCTCCTTCAATTCGTTGAAAACTTGGAGACACACACACACTAATTGCCCAGTGAATTACAATAGGTGCTTCAGCTGTGTATACACAGGTAAGGCGAGCTTCCCTTCCTTTTGTCGAACTAGTGAACTATAAAGTGAGCTACTATATCTCTAGGTCATCAAGTATCTGCTAAGTTACCGACACATAAGAGACTAATCTGTGGTCTATGGCTGATTTCTTGATAAGACATATTGTCCATTCAATATTTCACCTGAGTGAGAAGTTGGAAAGAGTTGACTACTGCTTGATATGAATGAACATCTATAATGGATGACTCGTACAGTTTATCATGGATTTAAAATCAAAATGAGCCATTAAACCTCAGTTCTTTTCAGAATCATCCGTTTAGAATACTCCTTCATGGTTGAGGTTTTCATATTAAGCACAGATTATGGATAATTCAACTTTAAACGCAAATATAGGTCGACAGGAAACTTCATGCAAGTATATGATAGAAACATAATCTGGGCAAGATAACCAATTTTATCTGCTGATATTCACAAAAGTGTTAAAATTGTTTCTGAGTTTAAAAGTTATGTCTTTCTAGCTCCTTGCAGACAATATTCAGTATTCTGCTTCCAGAAATTACTGAATAAATAAAGATTTCTTTTCTACATTTTTTCATCGCCACCTGGGTTTTGTTTTCATTCTTCCCCTTCTTCCCCTACCCCCTACAAAAGTCGTTTTCTCTGTCATTTGGCCAGCAGTATCAGGAAGTTTTTTATTCAAATCGTGACAATGCCATATCAATTTTCTGCCTTGCCTAGAAGGGCTTCATTCAATCTGTTGAGAACCATAAAGACGTTAACTCTATGTAAACTGATATGAGTTAACACCCTTCTGGCTCTCAGCAGTGACTGCATCATGCACTAGACTATGGGCGCATTAATAATAATCAATGAAGAATGGCCACCATGATAAATTGAAATATGAAGCCATGAATAAATTATCAAATTTCTAAGGCTACAAACCCACAACATCTGCTTTCCTCATACACAGGTTTGCTACAGCCTCAAACTAATAACACCCAGGAGAAACATGCATCATTCTCCTATCATACTCTCATCATACGAAAACATGATTCCTATTTAGAGATGGTAGCAGCTCTCCTCCTAATTCCTCCTGATTAATCCAATTTAGCTTGTCTTCTAACCATCTTGTGCATGTTCGTCTACAAAGCGACTAGATGCACTTATAAGGAGCATCTTAACGACGGAAACAGAGACGGGAAAGATGTTCTCCTCAGTCCCACTCATAAACCAATATCGCCCTTCATCATGCAACATGAGACTATATAACATTATATGATTGAAATAACATATGACTGAAGAAGTACAGAGATCCTTCCAGTACATAGAGCCAACATTCATGCCCTTGAAGATATGCCCAAATTTTAAGTTATTGCATTCCTAAATTTTTTGTTGAAATCATACATCTATGATCAACTTACAAATTTGCATGACACTACAACAATTCTATACAGACTATCATTCATTTACAGAAAATCTCTCAGTTTGTTTAAAAAAATTAATGAAATACCCCCCAAATAACTGTTTTGCCTTCATACATGTATCTTCTTCATACTATTAGACTAAAAAAGCTGCAATCTATAAATTACATTCTTCTTTTTCATTTTTTTCTCCATTAATTCAATATATAAAAGGGGTCTTGAAACAAAACTAGCTGGTCTATGTCCCGTAAACCATCAGCCGATTCTTTTCTTTGTCAGATTTCATTTCCTCTGTAATACTCTACCTTTGAAAATTTCAAAAAAGGACCCTTTTCGCATTACATCCCTCTCCAGATTATGATCAAACTAATGGCAAAAGAGATTTGATCAGCTGACATCTATATAGAAAATCATTGAATTCTGTCAACTGTAAATTGCCTGAAATAGTTTTTGGTTGAAATGGAAATCTCATCACCCTACATCATAACCAAATATAAAGAAAAACACTAACTGTAGCTTCAAAGGTTCAAGAAAAATGTAGGTTGAATTTTCATAAATTCTAATATAAATACCATGTTTGTACTACTAAGACAACACACATAAAAAACCATCAATGCATTTTTGTATTTCAAAACATAACTCAAAACATTTATGATGAATGTTCCCAGGTTTTAAAAAAATAACCCAAAAAGTTTTAACAATACTATGAAGAAAGGGTACAATTTTCAGGACAACTAAAATTGACCTTGTCTGTATCATTATACATGTATAAATTATTCTAATTGCAGACGATGTGCTTTGAAAGAAAACAGCACTCAAATTCCCGCCCTTTTCAACAATTCTTTCAACACTTTTTGAATGAATCAGCCATGATAACATTGATTTTGTGGGTACTATGCCAAATAGTGGATGCAAAGAGAGAGGAGTAAAAGAGATGAATACAAGTTTGAATGATGTCAGAGCGAGAGTCTATTGTACATGGTGTGAAGAAATGATAATAGAACGCTTCCATATTCCAACCCTGAGGTTTCATCTCAATGGCAAACCTACACATTTCATTTTACTATCAAAACTTATGACTGTGTCTTAGTTACCTTTTACTATTCTAAATGTAACATATGTTTTCCCAGTTCCATAATAAATCTCAGATATTATTTCAGTAGGCCCACCATACACAGTGCATTTGCTTCTATTATCATTCTTTGTTTTACTTTTTTTAGAGGAATATTCAGATATTATCAAAAATTGTATTTTATTTATTTATTGATATTCAAGCATAACTTTCCTCGTTAAATAAATCCATAGTCAGAAAGCAGTAAAAAGAAATAACAGTAAGTTGAAAATGTGAAACAACTACAATACAAGAGAACACAAATAACACAGACATACATGAATGATTCATGTATAAGCAGTATTTAGGATTGAAATTGCTTCTTATTTCATACTAGAATGAGTGAAGTGCTAACTGCTATGTTGATAATCAATACTGGTTTTAACAATGTTAACATTATCTTGACTGTGATACAACATTCAGCAGTCCATAGCTAATATCAATGAAACCCTGTCACAGCTTTATATACATGGATAGTAAAGATCATGGTCAATGTTAACGTACTTCATCTGGGCATAATACGCAGCTATGATGAAACTTGCTCATCAATGAAGATTGCCCTCTATCTATATGATTTACATAAGTAGGTAAGTCAAAGTGACATGATTCACGAACCTGGACAGATATTTGAATCATCACTCAACTCTAACTTGTCAAAAGAATAGTCACATGCCGCTGTACTTCCCATCAATTTGCTAGCAAAACAATTAGATTACGACTCCCAACCGGAAAAGCAGGAGAATTCCCGAGCCCATAACAAATTCAATTAATTACAAAATGAGTGCAGAACTACTTGTGTATATATTCATGAATTACAGCAAAAATTTGAATGGTTTTATGATCAAGATGTGCACTTGCCTATTTCCTTGTCCTCGTCGTTGGGATTGCATAGGAGAAATCTCTTAGTTGAGTGTTGATAAATGAATGAGAGTTCCCCAACCCAGAGGAACTAATGGATTATTTAATGGGGCAAAGGAACGTGTTGCGATGGCGCAAGTCCTAGACTCCAGTCACTACGCAGCGGCTCGTCATATCCACTGTGACCGAGCTCAATGAAATACTGAAAGAATTAGTTCGTTCAGGACAAATAAGGCACCAGCAGCAGAACAGATCTCTTCCTTCAGTTCCCCAAAGTGCAAATACCTGCTGACATGCAAGTGCCGTTGATAAGTTTTACATTCATTGATCAAGCCTTGCAGCATCAAAATGATACAAGAATGCACAGATTGATCTTTGTAATTCACTTTTAATGTCGCAATTGGGTGAAAGTACTGGAAAAGGGCAACAAAATAAAGAAAATACTGCATTCATCATTGCCAGACTAGGAGAGCTCAGTTATAAATATGTCTTCTTAATGTTCCAAGTCTCTGAGGAAATTAAAAGTTCCTCATGTTCCAAATCCCTTTGGAAATCAAGTGGCTAGGTACATACCTCTATACCACTCCCATCAATTATACCAATGTCAAACTTATTGCTGCATATCTCCTTTTGGTATTATTAATCAAGATACAAATTGCATTCCTTGTCATCCTCTATTAGTGAAGTCTTACGTTAGTGTTGCGGATTGTGATGCGCTCATGCGTGACATTCACCTATATTTCACACCTACATGTACTTGTTTGTTTGCATGGCGATAGAGGGGGGCTGCCTGAAATGTCATCTCGGACCAAAATAGGAACAAAGAATGTGTGAATATTTGAGAAATATGTTTTATTTGCATAGCTGTTGGAATCCATCCAGAAAAAGACATTGAACAAAAATGGGATAAATAACAGTAATGCAAACAGTCAACAAACAATCAATTGTGGATGTAAATGGCATATTCCACTGTCTAGCTATACACGGTCGTCACTTTGTATTTACATGACGTCACACACTTCCAGTGTCAGTCATTAAGACCTAGAAGGTTGGGGTTTTTTTCAACTTGAATCTAGTCAAAAACAAAAATATTAACTCTTGAAGGTAAAAGTTGGCTAATATTCAATGGCATGTCCTACTGGGAAGTTTATATCTATCAATTGTACGGAGTGGTTTAATTGCTAATACAATTGATGGGGTAATCAATGACCTTATCATAATCACAATCTAGGCTGAAATGTATATGTATACAGTAAGAATCAGAATGGTCTCCAAATCTCTGTTGAATAATTTGAGATTTGTAATATAGTGACCTGGCTGGACCTATATTGTTTTCAGTCATGCCCCTGAACATTTGGAAATATAACAAAAAGAAAGTAACTACATAAATAACAGCTACTGACCCCTATACAAATTTAAGTTCGTCGCGAACTCGTATTATGCTCGTGGTAAGCTTAATAAGATCGTTTTTTAGGCTTTAAGCTCGTAACACGCTTCCAGGACGCTAGTAACGATCTTACTTAATGTTGGCGAGCTCGTGCGCGAGTTCGTCACGAGCTCGTGGCGAACTCGCGGGTAAACTGGGGAGCTCGTGGACGAGCTCAGGGGTACGGGGGAGCTCGTGACGAGCTCGTTGGTAAAAGGGGGCGCTCGTGACGAGCTCGTGGGTAAAAAGGTGGAGCTCGTGGCGAGCTCGGGTATAAACTGGGGAGCTCGTGACGAGCTCGTTGGTAAAAGGGGGAGCTCGTGGCGAGCTCGTGGGTAAAACGAGGAGCTCGTGGCGAGCTCGTGGGTAAAAGGGGGAGTTCATGGCGAGCTCGGGTTAAACTGGGGAGCTCGTGGTGAGCTCGGGGGTAAACTCCCCATAGGAAAGTGAAAAGTATGCCGCAGACCTGCCGCAGACCTGCCACAGCTCTGCGGCAGACTTTTAGTCTGCGGCAAAGAGTATGCCGAAGTATGCGGCAGAAAGAGATTTTGCTGCAGACTTGCCGCATACCAGTATGCCACAGGAACAGTCTGCGGCAGATCTGCGGCAGGATGAAATTTTGCTGCAGACTTGCCGCATACCAGCATGCCACAGGAACAGTCTGCGGCAGATCTGCGGCAGGATGAAACTTTGCTCGAGGCTTGCCGCATACTAGTATGCCACAGGAACAGTCTGCGGCAGATCTGCGGTAGGATGAAACTTTGCTCCAGACTTGCCGCATACTAGTATGCCACAGGAACGGTCTGCGGCAGGGCGAAACTTTGCTCCAGACTTGCCGCATACCAGCTAGTACGCCACAGGAACAGTCTGCGGCAGATCTGCGGCAGGGCGAAAGTTTGCTCCAGACTTGCCGCATACCAGTATGCCACAGGAACAGTCTGCGGCAGGTCTGCCACAGAAAAGTGGGAAATTATACAGTCTGAAGCGAGGCTATAGGCGGCCATTTTGTAGGACATGCAGTACCATATGAGGTTGCAGGCTGAGCCCATGACCTTGTAAATTCCTGTGTTAATTAGCACTGTTAATTGTCTTTTTAGCTTCTGTCAAACCAAACAATTTACTTCAAGTTCAACTGGTACCATAAGAGGAATTTATTACATAAGAGGAGGCTGAGGAATTAACGGACTGTTTCAAACTTTTTTGTTGTGCAATGTGTGATCTTAGATTGTCCCTATTGGACCAATTGGGCCCATTGGCCCCATTGGCCTATGCCCCATTATACTTTAATGGGACCCAAATTGGCCTGAAGTTGGACTTCAATTGGTCCAATTAAAACCAATTGAAAACCTTTTAAAGTCTAATGGGGCAGATTGGTCCAATTGAAATCCCATTAAAGTCTAATAGGGCCAATTGAAACCAATCATCTCATGAATATTCATTATTACTTTACACGTGTGACAGAAAAATACATTTATCATGATTTGTTAAGCAAATTAAGACAATGCACATCATTTTTGTGATTTCTATTTTCCTTTTGCCATTATTAACCAATAGATTATTTTGTCTGATCATTTTACAATTACATTCGCGTTTTAGCAATAGATTGATAGATTGATATTGATTATATGATTACTAACCAAGAAACAATATACATATTTAGTATATATATATGTGTACGAGCCTGAGTCACTTTAAATGTTACTCTTGAATACACTTCAAATGATCTATGTGATGGAGTTAATACAATTGAGAATAGAATATACCTAATTGGTAATATCGATATATATTGGTATTACCTAATTGGTAATATTGATATTGCCAATATCGATTATGAAGTATCAATCAGTTTACCATTAAGCTTGCAGCCATTCCACGAGATTGTCGACGAACTCGTTCACGAACTCGCCGACGAACTCGTTGACGAACTCGCCGACGAACTCGTTGACGAGCAAACCAACGAGCTCGCCAACGAGCTTATCGGCCAGTGACGAGCGTGTATATTTGGAGCATGCCAACGAGCTCGCCAACGAGCTCGTAGCTAATTTGCATATTTGGAACGAAACGAGCTCGCTGGCGAGTTCGTCTGCTTGCTCGTCAACGAACTCGTTCGCGAGCACGCTGACGAGCTCGCGTGTAAGCGTACTGAAATTTGTATAGGGGGATGTACTCCCAAATGGATAAGTAGGAAATGAAAACTGGGACTTTATAGGATCGAAAACACAGCCTAGCCTGGTATAATTTGTTATACTCATCAGCTGCCAGCAAGAAGGATGTTATTACCATCGACAATACATTACTCTTACGCCAAGTAAAAACAATAATCACTTTCTCGTCCAGATTTTTCAAAAACAGGAGGAGGCAGGGCATTACTATTTACTATTTTCCAATTGTTTTTCTTTTTTTTCATTCTTCTTCTGAATAGTAAATAGTTTTAAAAAAGGAGGCGGCGGCGACGGCTATAAGGGAGGCCGGCGGGGATGAAAAACACTTCATTTTTGTTATTTAGACTTACGGCCTTCTTGAAGGTAGCCAATGGACACGGTCTATTCTAGATCTTCCAGTTTCCCATCTCCATCCCACCTTGACCCAAGCTGGGGACACATTGAGCCTTATCCTTGGGATCAATACAAATTGGATTAGACCTGTAATGATGGACTGGTTTAATTGGTACGATGTCTCCCAGGAGGGTAATAATTCCTTTACATCAGCTCCACAAATTTTGTTTGTTTGTTTGTTAAAGAGATGGTTCATTGAAATTTGGAAAATGGGCAAATTACACCTCTACAGATTGCTGAGAACATTAACAAATTGAGCAAAGTACTTTTGAAGCCCTCACTGTTGTGAGGAATAAATTAAATGCAATGTTGTTACCCTTTCCTGAACCCACTCACTAAGTGAATTGACGGCGTTATTTTACATGCGAAACTATGACGTCACAATATGAACAACCTACATCACACATTCGGGTCAATGTTGGATACCCATTGCAATTTTCAGATATGGGTTAACGTTGTTTGTATATTTACCGCCAGTGGTGATATTTCCTCTTTTTTGACATTTTGAATGAGATACACTGAATAAATGATACTTTCTACAAATGTTTGTTTGATTTTTATTTATTTTTCCGTCACATTTGAGCATAAAAATCGGGAAAATAATCACATATTCTGAGGGCACTTCAGCGTGTATGTGTCTGATCTGGGAAGACAAAGGACATTTTGCATACTGACCTAACGACTCTTTTGGAGTGAAATAGGCGACAAATTTACATAGAATTGTCCAGATATTCATTACAAAAATGTGTGATTAGGCTGATTAATTTACATTTTTGATAAATTAAGTCGTATAGGACCCTGATAAACCGAGAGAAACAGATCAGTCCGGTTCGCGATTCACGGCTAGCTCGAGCGCCGGGCTACGGGCTAGGCTGGCTAGCAAGCTGCGCTAGATGTGATGCATGCATATAGAGGTCAGTGTATTGCACACATAGTACATGCACAGAGTACGCACGCACAGCTACTAGCCACGGGAAACTTGAACGCTACATCGAAAATATATTCCATCGCTTTTTGGAAGTTATATACCATTTTATCTAGACTAACGTCAGATTAAGAACCAAAACCATGCCATGGAGGAGCCTTCTGGAGTATACTCAAGTATGTTTTCGTCCATATCCATATTTCCAGGGGATTTTGAGGAAGGTAAACAGCGTTAGTTACAAATGGGTACGGTACTCGAGAGTCAATGCAAATCGCACGCAAACTGCAACTCGCGTCGTCAATCGTTTCAGCTGAGCGGCCCGCTGTTCATATTGTGATGTCACTTCGAAAATCAGCTGACTTACGATGTTTTAGGGGCGTTGCGTGGGTTGATTTTTCGTCAAGTTCAATCACCTTTTATAAATTTCGCTCGAATGTACAAGTTACACAAATGTAATGATTTTACTCAGTGTAATTTTTCGATTGCAATGATACCAAATTCAGTCAAGTTTGAAATCAATAAACCATCTCTTTAAAGTAAATGATTTTGTGGGTAGGGGTCTACATTCTTTCAATGAACATGCTAATAATATCTCTGGCCTCTAGGTCTTCAGTTTCTCACTGGACAGTAAATAACAAGTTGGTCTCTTCTTGAAAGAAGAGAGAATGATAATTCAAAGTAGAATAAGGTGTGAATGGATCATGTTTAAACTGCTTGAACATTAGGCGTAATGGCGTATGTGTTTATATCAATACCATCATCATAATAATATTTACAATGGCATATTGTTGTTTTGTGAATTGTTTATTCATCAAAATTTAATATTCGTTTTTCCTTTACTCAATCAAGAAATGTTCATCACATATCTGATAAGAGTCTGTTACCAAACCATACAAAGACTGAGATACTTGAGGCAAAATGTAGTTCAACAAACTTTAGTCCGAACTCATGAAGTCATTTTTTTGAGGGGAGAAACAAAAAAAGCAGATAATCATAACCATGTCATAGTTCAGGTATCAACTTCAAGTTCAATAAAATATGTTGATCTGTTTTCCAAATAAACACCACGACGGCCACTCTCTGGTCATGTTGCCAATTTCATTGTCCACCGAATTCCAATCCGACGTGAGATTACAAACAACGCACAGCGCACTGGTTCCAGATTAATCAAGTCAGAAAAATGAGGATTATTATTGAACAAGACCTTGGCTTGGTGACACACTGTCTGAGAGTACCCCATCATATATTTTTACAGTATATGCATCAGAAGTACAACACATTTCAATTGCCTGATTCCTATTCTGTCCTGTTTTTTTCTTTAATTATACCGCTGAAGTGGGGAGAAGGAGCTAGAGCTGATTAGCCGTGGCCAGACAGCTAATTTCATTGCAGACCAGATTGCAGGAAAGTAAGACGTCTCGTCAATGTCAAATAAACATATTTGGGCTTGGACATGGCGTCACAAGCTGCCCATTGCAGCAGCTATACATGTATATTTCCATGTATGAAAGATAGTGTCATTGTGTAGAGCTTAAAGGAATAGTAGACATCTTAATCTTAATCTTATTTATTTGGATGAAAATTAGACATATTTTACCATGTACTGGATGGTAGTAAGTTAGAAACCTATCACAGAGTCAATTCATGCAGAATGCTAATAAGGAATAGTGCACATCTAATCAAATAACCAAAGAAATTTAGATAGTAGTTTTATGCTTTCAAAATTAATACAGCTCTTAAATTTATTGTGGAAGCAAAGATTCTACACTCACATTTTGCTGCATGAATACTGTTCCATTTCTTCAAGCAGAAAAATTATTTGCTGTACCAAGAAAATGTAGGCCCTAATCCTAAACTATCTGTAATATGTTTCATTAATGTATAGTACATTAATTATATGCCTTCATGTTTTTTTAGGTCTAAATACATTCATCTCCAAAATTACCCCCATCATCCTATTTTGGCAGCATAATCGGTTAGCCCCCTGTAAACTAACACAATGTAACAAGGAGAAATCACTTAGCAAGAAAACTACCTCTTGTATGCTGCACACCAATTTGTTTTTCATTTTGACTGAAAAACACGAACTGCGCTTTTACGGCAACACACATTCTTTAAGCAGTGACGTAAATAGGAAATGCTCAAGGGGTTCTAACACTCAGGGAGCAATGGTAAGGGTTCTGTCAACAAAAATACCAAGGTTGTTTAATTGGATACAAATAGTTAATTACAAATTTAAAAAGCAATTTGTTATGAACACTAAGTAGATGATTGTAATCCAAACCTTATGAATTCAAAGCTAGCAAATCCTCAGAATTGTAAGAACATGTTTGCGTTTTGTCTCTCAGGTATTCACAGGCCATACTTTTTTCAAGAGGAGGGGGGGGGGTATTCATTCTGAGTTAATTCCGGGGCTCCTGTACACTGGACCACTGTTGGTATATAAGCAGCTCATTTGAAGCAGAAACACTGTCGACAGCTACCGGTATGTCACAGCTTCACTTGGAAAACTGCAAGTCATCATTTTGCTCGTAGCTTGTAAAATTAATCCCCCCAAAAACGAAACAAAATTGGCAAAAATAGCAAACATGTATTGAAACAATGAGTAGATCAGATGTTTATTACTGTACTTGTAACCATGATCTAATTACATAAAAATAGATATGTGATGACGCAAATCTGGAGGAACAGAGTTCTCTTTTTATTCACCACCGATTGATTTCTCATGGGGATGGATGTTAGATTGAAAACAATCTTCTTTAATTTTAATGAGGTTGTTCGGGAAGTGAAAAGTAGGGATTCCTTTTCACAATGTTTCTATATATGGCAGCCAATTAAATGGATCTGCCTGAGCCTTTATGGGGAAGAAACCCATCATTAGAGCTTCAATGCTTTATAACACTGTTTTTCTCTATATCAGTAATTCCATTTCAATACACTGGTGAGACTAATGGAAATGATGTATTTCTCTCTCTCTCTCTCTCCCCTTGATGAACTTTTCTTTCCTTTAATTTGCTTCTTTTTCAAAAGGAGGAGGGAGCTGTCATTGTCACCATTCTCCTTTCTCCGCCTTCTCTAAAAGTACAGACGCAAATCAGTATGCACCCAAAGGAAACCATACAATTATGACAAATTGCATGTCTGTGAGAAAAGTAGAATTGCCATTCTCTAACTGATTATTCAGAGTAGTACGATCAAAGAGGTCAGCTGTGTGTTTTACTTTATGATCTGTAAGCCATTGCAATAGTTGAATCTTACTTTTATTGGCATAGGATTTCTAATGATGAACAAAAATATGACTCATTCTATGACTTGGTACATTTACAAGCCTATCAAAGTGCAATGAACAATGCAAAACCAACATGGAGATAAATGGAGGGAATTATGTTTGTTTACTAAAACATGCTGCATTCTGTATTTTTATTCGCATGTTGTTTCATTATTTTCTGTTACCTCCTATGTTATCTTGTGGCTAAAAGAACTTTCAGAATACCAAAATCAACTATCATGCAAAGTCTGTGCATAAGACTTGAGTAAGTTTATGCATACCGTATTTTCTGGCATAAAAGGCCGCAGTATTTTCGAAAGAGAAATATCACAAAGTCTGGATGCGGCTACATTGTTTTCAGAGTACCACCCCTGAAACTGGAAGCAGATTTCCTTATGTCCAACTGATATCATTGGTATTATTCTTTAACTAGAATTTTGAAATAAAAATGTACAGTAGTTCTTCATTTTCTGTTTATGTATAAAATTCATCATAATCTCTGATGTGGTTTTGCTTGCAAAATTTACAATTACGATACAATTCTCTATTTCTCCAACAAAGGGCAAAATAATTTCCCCTTAGATAGAAGTATTATAATCTCACATTGTCCACATATCTTCTGCTAAAAGAGCATTACTGAACATCTTTTCATACAAAGGTAACGCCCTTCTAGATCTAAACTTGAATGTCCTTAATAAATGTCCTATGCTACATGTAACGTATCTCACATTTTAACTTCTTAGAAGTTACTAAAAAATATCTCACAAGCATCCTACTTGTATTAATTACTGTGGAACATAGGACACAGCATATTCATCTGATTACTACGTAAACATAATGCATTTACTCACTTGCTTGTTGTACACTGGATAGCAACGGCAAATGTATATGTATCTTGTAAAAGGTTACCATATCATGTTTACTGCACTACTGTTTGGCTTTGCATATCTCTCTTATCAAGACATTATATCCACCTTCTACCGGTATCTTAATGGATTGGATAGTTGCTATGTACATGTACATGTATATACTCTAGCTACAGTTAAATGGATGCTACATGTACATGTACATACATGTTTGCTTGCAACATACTCTAGTCTTATTCTGTGGCTGCTTCAGTATGCCTATAAAATACATTTAAACATGCGTTTGGGTTGCTGATATTTCTTTGTTCACAGGAGATCTCTTTAGATTTGCGAGATAGTCGAAATGAGATTTCTTCTCTGTAATTACTCTTTTCTTGTTTTAGACAAGGATTTTTTTTAGATTTCAAGGGCAAAATTACTCACTGCTCTTCAGTGTGTCCCTTTTTTCTCCAATTGACCTCAATGTTACTTCAGTTACAGTGTACTCCCAACTTGTCGATTCCTAATAAATCACTGTTTGCCACCAGTTTATGAAAATGATGCTTGTATTTCCAAACTAATGAATTCAAAATATTATTATTTGTTCTTTGTACACATGCATACTATCTGTGTCTAAAATATAAAACATTCAAGATTGTGGTTGAAGAAGAAACAAAGATGATACTGAACTTTGTGCAAGTAGGCCCAAGGCCCAGGACATACTGAAGAAAAAAAAATATCACACACCCTTCAAACAAGGTGGATTTTTCTCTTTTCTATCTTTACTGAAAACCATGTATAGCCGATGCCTAGCTTCTGGTGAGATTGTGACTGGCTTAAAGCAAACCTGTCAAAAGAGGGCGCTACATCCATAAGATGATGAGCTCACTTTCACTTCAGTGGATATACAGTACATATACACTATAAAAAGTCAGTGTACCAACAAATAAAAACATAAATAAACAAAACCATTAAAATGTAATTTTAATGACAGTTGTGTTACATATATCACAATGCGTTCCTTTAAAATCATTTATGATTCATATAGATAGAGGCTGGGTTTATTCATGATATTCAAATTTGTTTGAGTCTCCTATTTTTATGGTATGTCATTGTCAGACTCTGTCATAAAGGTCACTCAATGAGACATTCAGAGACAAGGCAAATGTTTGTTCTGGTTAAGCACCTTACAATATTTTCCCCAAAAAGTTAGTGCCCAACTGCCCATTGTGCATTATCTTGATTAAACATGGTTGTATGTACCTGTATTTACTGATGAAGAGACACTGGGAAAAACAAGAAGTTTGATAATGATTACATGGCTATTTTGATGGGCTTGTGAGTATGGTAGCCATGGTACTATCACATCATACCCACTAACTTTCCAAGCATATTGAAAGAAATACATATACATTATCAAGCCTATGGCGAAATGATCATATCCAATGCAATGTAGGCCTACATGTACATGTGTACTTATCCTTAGAAAGATTTATCCCTTTTCCTCCTTAACAACCACATCAAAGTTTATTTTTCTTTCATTGATAACATTTGTATACTCTTTGAATTTGCTATCAAAGAAACATGAATATGATTATTAATCCATATTGCACTACCAGTAATACAGCTAAAGATAATAAGAATCACAAAATATTACAACCCCCCCCCCCCCCCCCCAAAAAAAAAAGAGAAAGAGAACAGCCTTATAACTTTTCTGCCATTCATCAGACATCATCTCATCAAGTGCTTGCAAATAACGTCAACGGACAAGTACATGCACATAACGTGTCCTTCAAATATTGACATGGATTAAGGGCCATAATTCCCTTCATTACAACCCAAATTACAATAATGCCCTCTAAAATCAGTGATATTAGAAGCAAATAAAGGGGCCATCAGACCTGCATTTACCAGGTTTAATTGAAGGATGGGAGACAGTCATATGTCCCTATGGGCATGTAAAGTCCTCTTCATAAAGGATAACTAATAGGTTTCCCACAAGAGAACTCAACCATAACAAAGCTTCTTTATCCAGACAGAACTTCCTAAATCCCTCTAAAATACAATGAAACTCAACCAGATGATATCATCTTTTCTATCACTTTAAAAAAAAATCTTTTCAAGTCCACAACAAAAGTCTTTATCGATCTAATAATTTTCCAAAGAGCTGGCTCAGCATTCAAGGATGACAGTACAATCAATGGACATCTTTACTTATAAACCCTATAACCCTGTAAAATCCTAGTACCGGTAATTTTCTGTGATTGTCTAGCTTGACTGAAGCCCTAGTTCTAATTTCAATGTAACATCATTAAACAAAAACTATAGTATAACTGGCATTATTTCACAGGATTATGAAGCATGATGTATTAAAGAGTAAATTCTTAATTTTATAAGAAATGCAGTTGGACTGTAATATCACATTTTTAGTAATTGATTGATCTGTCAATTAAGTAAACAACAATTTTCTCAGCAAAAAATGAAAAAAAATTGCACATCCTAGATATTGGCATTTTTTTAAATTTCAACTTAAATTCATGGCATTAGTATTTAGTTATTTATCCTACAGCTAAACAGGTCAGATAAACTCTTGTAATTTATTTTTATTTTTGAAGTTGAAAAAAAAACAAAAAAAACTCTAGTCCGCTTTCACATACATAATGTTACAACAATGTGGCTGAAAATCAGGTGCACTGCTGAAATTGAGGATAAAAGCATAGTATGAAAAAGTCATCTGGTAATAAATTAAATTGAATGGCTTTCCTGGAGGTCTTCTGCACACCATAAAACGCTGTCATCTTTTAAAGATGATTTATTCATTGTGTCTATACCACAAAGAACTAGACAAGAGCTACATGTATGCTTCACTCATTAAAGGTAGACCACTGTGTTGATAAAGGTAATAGATATATTCTAAAAGAAAGAAAAAAAATTCATATAAATCAGTTTATCAAATCAATCTAGCAAATCCGTGCTAAGATCATGATAATTAGAATCAATAATTTTTAACCTCTTAAAGACCAACTAACAATCCCATCCCCCCAAACAAAAATAATAATACGAATAATAACAAAAACAATAACAATAATAAAATCAACAATAATAAGTAATCAATGCTGACACTCCAGAATGATCTTTGTTCGTTCCGTACTTAACCCACTCAATATGATTTGATTTTTTTTTTAAGACCCAGACCGAGATATATTGTGGGCTTACACATACTACTTTTTTTTTTTTAAGTGTGCTCAAAGTGACAAACTGCAAAGATTAGAAAGTATAAAGCAACATTTCATATCATGTAACTTACTTTTAACAAACATCATGGTTTAACTTAAAATTACTAAGCTAAAAGAAGGCACAACCTTTAAGGTAAAATATGATTTAAACAAATGCATGTCAATGTCGTGTGCATACACATGTACATGTATGATGAATGTCCTATCGGTTAAAGTGTTTCATCTCACAAGATTTCAAAACAAATTATCTCTATAAAAGGAAGCAATTAACATTTTCTCAGACGTTGTTTTATGACCCATGATGGTCCAATTATCAAGTACCTCAGAAATGTCAATATGCTTCTTCTGGAAATGTTCTCATTATGAGTTATGATCAAATACATACAAGTTATATCTTTATAATGAATGCATTTATGATATCTGCCAAACAAACCTACATGAATGGGTTTTGTAGGTGCACTGGGGTAAGATGGGTTTTAAAATTTCACGCAATAACAAATGATACTCATATACTTTATGGGTAATAAAGTTTTCTTAATACTCCCAATACAACTTTGAGCATTCGCAAAGCCAAGAACTAATGGGCACCCATTGGTATTATGACAAAAAATAAGTGCAGTTTACAAAAAGCTTTTCTCTGAGAGAAATTGGCTGCAGATTATAAGTAATATTTTCTCGGGATGTGAGAAGTCCAACGCTCGATTTATCAAGAATCATTTTCATTGGTGTTCGCAAGGTCACAAAATGAAAATGTATTCAATTTAAATGGAAGCAATCCTGATATATATTATTGTAATCTACAATGCTCCATTACACAGCATACACAAACAAAGACTTTCTTTCTTTCTATATTCTTCTCTTATTTTTTGCCACTCCAATATCTCATATTTTCATAGTAAACCAAGATTGGCATTTTTGTCTGCTTCATCATTATAAAGAGCAGCAGGACATCAGCAGGGTATCATAACAAATCAACACTTCATTCATCCATTCAGAATAGATATATTCGCACCTTTTGAAGTCTGATTAGTATTGGGTCATTTCACACAGCCCGAGATTGTATATTGTATCCTGGTTTACTGTACAGGGGACTGAAATAATTGCTTCTAGGTGAATGTACATGGAGATTTGAAGTTTGTGTTTTATATCATTATGTTGCTTTTCCACTTGACAATAAGTCTTTGTTAATGTTATCTTTCTTCTTTTCTTTTTTTTTTGGGAGGGGCATATTTGTTAGAACTGAGTTTACCAGAATCTACATAATCCCATCAAACTGAAAATAATATGAGCAAAAACACAGAGTCTTGAACTATGAAAAACAAAAACATTTAAATCATAACAATATCTAAAAGAGCCACTCTTTATTTCAATTTTCAAGGGGCAAAATTTACTGTTGGCCTGTTCATTGGACTTAACATAAATCTACATTTACAATGTGCACTCTTCACTCTTTCATATCGCAATGGTGAATAACGTGTTTAAAAAAAATCATGTTGGGATTCATGTGATATAAGATTAATACATCGAGAAATGATATTCGATCAAGTCTGCTACTACTACAACCCTTTAAAACATTTTTTTTCCCCTTTCCGACATGGGAGAGCAAGACAGATTGTACATCACTGTAACTTTTTTTGTCATTTCCTTTCATGAAATATACAAAGCCCTAATTGAGTGATCAAAGCGGAGGAGAAAGGTACCTACCTCCAATAATGGAGTGCAAGGCCAGGGCACTTGTCGCCACACTTCATGCACGGTTGGCCCCTGTCTGCATCATGGGCCAGAGCGTTTTGCTGGAGAAGAGAAGAAAAAGGGGCTTTCGTAAGAAACTTCACGATATGGTTAAATCATTGTTAATAGGTTTCTTATTTGCCATTTTTATAGACTAACTTCAACAAATAAATGGATTAAATTTTGAACTTTCAATTTCATATTGAAAGTGACAGCTTACAACAAAAGGTGTAGACTACATTGTACATCCTACATGTACAACCACCAGAAATATATGACAAACTAATTATTACATGCATGGTTATATACTTATATTTTTACTTAGGTAACTTTTCTTTTTAAAAGAATTGTATTCATCTCAACAATCATCATGCAACCTCTTCAGTTTGTAAGGTTTACTAAAGCATGATCTCCTTTCACTATTCCTTATAAATCAAACAGATATTGGAATTGTAGATAGAACTACTGTCCCATATCAAACAGTGCAAGTGCATTGGGCGTGATCTTGTTCATCCAATTAGAACGCAAGCATCATTTGCTCAGCATATAATAATCATAAGGGAGCTCTTTCAAGCAAACAATGGAGGATGGGCGCCATTGTGTCCTCCATTTAACGATATTATCACAAGCATAACCTTGAATTTGAATCAACACTGTACCCAACCAATCCATGATAGTTTGTGTATCTCATGTACATATATATCTCACCAACCTAAAATTCACATCTGAGCAAATACATATGACAGAGACATATTTTGTAGGCGATAATTTCTTATTCATTGTGTTTACAGACACTAAATATTCTATTTACATACAATAATTATCATGTTATGAAACAACTTCACAATGACAGAACAAAAATGTGTGAGGACCTTTATTTGTATAATAAACCATTTTTGTAATGTAATCAAATTGAATGCATAAATCTTTGTTAAGAGCCATGTTACAAATGATTTCATTTACCTGTTATGAATGGTTGTATTACAATAGTCAGAATGTGAACTGCTTACATTAACTGTTGCTAGGTAGGACTGTCACTAGAACATACATTATGGCATGTCCCACAGTGTACATGTACCAATAACATGTAATGTATGCAATTTGCAATCTGGCTATAAATACAATTATTTGTAACAGATAAATGAAATTATTTGTAACAATACATGGCAATTACCTGTAACAAGTATTTGTGCATTAAATTTGATTACAATTCAAAAATGGCATATTTAGTTCATGTACAAAACTATATCTTGAAAGGAACATGTTAATCAAAGCCTCCACTCAAAAGGATTGGTCGTTGGCAATGGGCAAGGTCATAATTAAAATGTATTAGTTTTTCACAAGACTCTACACTAGCAGTCAAGTAGCTCCATGGTACAAGTCCAACAAACTGCTTTCAGATAATCAAATATTAAAAAGGAAAGAGAAATGGTTGCCCTTATAGAGCAACCTCAAAATTTTGATTAAAGTTGTGTTCGAAACAACTAGCTGAAATACCAGCTTTATTTTCTTTTTACATGATTTGTAAGCTACAATGTACAGAGAAGCAAGTAAATCCAGATAGAAAAAAAAGAGGTACAGAGGGCATATTAAGAGGAAAGAGAAGGGATATAGTATCAAGAGACTAAAGAGAAAGATGGAAAGACGAACTGAGAATAAGAAGAGAGAGATAACTTTAGAGGAGGTTAGGTTAGAAAGAAGAAATATGTTTTTGACAAGGTGTCAATGAAACAATCCACAAAAGTATATAACTTTTTGCATCCACAAATACGAAACCAGAACCATTAAAAAACAATCTAGGCCACAAATACACCAAAATCAGATACATGTAAGTTAAGGGTGACTACAATTTTAACTTTGTGTTGAGTCAAAACAAATCATTTCAATTGATCATTAACTTTATACACACTATTATTTCAAACTCATCCTATTTTTCTAATGGCACTACAAATACAATTCAGGAAATGTTCATAAACCATAAAGGATACTTTAGTTAGCTTTATTTTACATGTACATCCCAATTTTCCCCTAAAATCACCACAACAGATTCACTAACACAGCCCAGTTTAATTGGCAAACTAAAAACATGTTCATGTGCCTAGATGTACAGTACAAGTACATGTCAATGTCCAAAGTCCATTTGTTTTACAGAATAGACTGATAAAAAGCTCTTTGTATTTGACTACATGTATTGTATTAATCACTTACATGAAGTCATACATGTAGAAGATAATTTGCTGTATAAGAATTGACACAAGATGCAATTTAATCAGTTTTTTATCACAGGATCATTGATCAAGAGGGTAGCTAAGGCAACACAATTAACTGATACAATTCTGCTATGTAAATGTACAGTGTACATGAATACAGTGTATATGAATACAGAATGTTAAACAGCAATTGAAATGCACAAGTAGGATTTTGAATACAAAAGATTGAATGATAATGAATAGCATGCTAATCCTGATACATAATCCAGATTTATTGGTCTAATTCTGTATCGCCTATATTATTGACCTATTTAGCCATTCACTCACTATTTCACCATTATCTGTCTGATTCAGTTGTTGTATTTGTTGGCATAACAAGGGCATGTAGACCATCTACAGATTCAAACATTTTCAGAGAATTTTCAAGAATTGTGCCACATACCAGAACGTGTCAAAATAAAAAGTTATCACCAGTTTGGGTTATTTCAGAATTTGAATTTCCACCGATTCATATAACAACACGTCCCCTGAACATGGAAAATTAGAAATAATGACACCTTCAAACTAAGTTTGGTAGAAGGTTGGTAACATTTGAACAGAGAAAATCATACAGATACATATGTAACTATTATTTATTTGTTTTGTTCGTGTATATACTGGAACTGGAAGCCTGACTGCTGGGAACACAGTATTCTTCCAGTGACTTGGGTAAAGGTAACTAAAGATGTAATCTCGGCGTAAATATTCATAATTGAATGACACACGCCCTTAAGATTAAAACAACAACAACATCTTGATGTGTTCTTTAAATTAGAATGCGCATGAATGTTGTCTACATCGTCATCGATCAGGATAAATTCCCGATCATTCAGATTTCAGAAAAACATGACATGCCATCAAGACTCCTACACAATGCACAACAAGAAACATTTCTACACACCTAACAGTACACCCCTTCACGGTTATAAGGCCGCCATTTTAATTTGCGAATAAACATTGTGTCATCAATGTTTTCTCGCAATTTATAATGGCGCCCATGTCGGCGCATGCGCGCTCTTGTAACTGTGAGAGGGTGTAAATGTTGTAAGTGTCTTGCACTTAGTATTAGACTAGAGTTTGACACCAAACAGCTGCAGTTAGCAGTAGGGGCGATGGTCCGAGAATGAAAATCGTCTGCATATGAGGATATCCTTGTGTAAACGGGCAAAATGCGTCCTGAAAAATGAGGATCGTCCATATTTTGACGGATGTTTTTTTTCTGGTTTCGGATTCCATGCGCTGGTGATTCTAAAAAACAGATTCCGCGTAATAAAATACCCCCAGTTCACCGTCTATTTTTATGGGTTGTCCCTTTTCCCGAGAATTTATCGCTCCTAGGGGAAAGTCTCTGTACAAGGTCAATGTAACCAGTTTTTCTCATCACCAACGCGCGGATCGGTAATCAGAATCGTTGGCGAAAAAGCGGACGATCCTTATTTTTGCTGACGCGTCTGTCCGCGTTTACGGAGACGATCCGCGTTTGTGCGGACGATCCTTAAGACCTTATTCTCGGACCAGGGCCCCTACTGGTTAGACAGAAAACAGCATCTCTAGTTAAGTTTTACTGTAGTCCCTACTGGCGTACTGTATTTCAATTGCTCTGTTGCAGCAGTACAAAACTGAGCAGCACAGCATAGCACGTAGTGTACTAACGACTATCGACTTCATGGTGTCCCATGCAGCCGAAACCTCTGGCGTCTGTGCTATCTATGAAAGGCTCTCACTCATGCGTAAACAAGGGAGAGCTTGTACAAACAACACAATGTACGTACCATATCCCTCTTTTCTTTCTTTCTACCACCACTGCCTGTCCTGGACAACATCTCTGGATATATTATGATGTACTTCGTGAAAAATGATACTCAAAATTCTCGATCTTCGTTTTCTAAGCAATGTTTATCAGCATGCAATACATTCGAGAGGCGTCAGTTCAGCCATGGCAATTGACGTGGTGTAGTGATTCCTACACATGGATAAGTGCAATGCGGTCACACTGTAAACATAGTTTACATCTCACCATGTGCGTTCGCGTTTGTTTATGTAGTTCCCTAAATTTTCTGTGAACATGGTGATGCTGAATAAGTATGTGCATTTAATAAGGTTGACTGACATTTTAAAGCAAGATATATTGTCAAATGTTAGGTCAAATCGCATATGTGTTAACTACCGAATTTTCAAGAACGAAATTTTTATTTGAAAAGTATTTGTTAAAGTTGACTTTGTGTCGATTCCGATGGATGCAGGTGACCGCTTACCAATTAATAACATTTGCACCACCCCGAAAGTAATCCCGAAGTAAGTATAATTGAGTGTCCTTGTTGTTTTTGGAAATGAATTTCACTATATTTTTGTCTGCCCCTTCTTAAAAATAGAAAGGCACTTATAATTAGATCGACAGTTTGTTGTTAGTAACCCTAGCACATTTCACATGTACAAGTTGTTTCTAGTGCTAATCAATTAAGAAATGACTCTTATGTTCAGGGGCGGATCCACGTAGCGATTTTTCCGGCCCGGCCCCCCCCCCTAGCCCCCCAAAACGATTAAAACAAAATTATAAAACCAAAAGCAAAAGCGCCCCCCCCCCCCCTTATTCGCCGGCCGGCTGAGTCGGCACTAAATTGTGTATTAGGTTTGGCTCCCCCCCCCCCCTCCCCCTTTGTCGCCGGCTGGAGCCTCTGCAGGCGAGGATCCACGGGGGGGGGGGGGGGGCTGACGGTTAAAAAAAAATAGTGGTCTCACCCCCCCCCCTGCTTATTCATCGGCTGACTGAGTCGGCGCAAAATATTTCCTGAAAAATTGGACAAAAAAGTGCCTCCTACCCCCCCCCCCCCCCCCCCCCCCGCTTATTCACCGGTGCATGGCTGAGTCGCAATTAATATTTTCTCACGGATTGGCCCCCCCCCCCCAAAAAAAAAAAAAATATCCAGCAAAAAATTGTTTTTTGTTTTGTTTTTAATGATTTGGCCCAAACTTGCCCCCCCCCCCGGCCCCCCACTGAAACTTTCAAATTTAATTTTAGTGGGTTTTTTAAAGCCCCACTGCACTAGTTTGGCCAGGAGGGATTAAACTTCCCTGCATGGTCACTGACAGGTGGTTATCTCATCAAATAAGCTCTCAATTATTAACGTAAGAAAATGGGGACCATGGGGGACCACTGGTCACCGATTAGGCATTGTTTGCTATGTAGAGGGCGCAAGTAGCTATACGTAGTACAGTGGGGCTACAACCGTGTGGATATTCCTTAATTTTTCGGATGAAAGAGACTTTCTAGAATCAATAATATATTATGATAATTATGATGTAATGTGATGTGATGTGATAATTATGTTATGATATGATTCTCAGTCCTTTTTATATCAATCAACACAAAATAATATAAACAGTCCTTATAAGGACAACGCACATGCATTGTTGTACATCAAAAATACTCTCAAATTTATCTTTTCGCCATGCAAACAAAGTTTGAATTTGTTTGTTGATAAGTGAAAAGGGATAACAACAAAAGCTCAATGACCTGAATAATCTCGATTTCCCCACTTGACATAATATTATATCCTATCCTAACGAGGTTCTTCGCAAAATGAATTTCATTGAATAACCGTCATTCGTGAAACTTGTTTAGATAAAGAAGATTAGGAGGGTGTCATTACGGAGGTAGATTAAAAGGATAGAACCCTAATGATCTCCTTTTGTAAGGTTCCGATTAACCCCGCTGCCGCCCTGCTGTTAAAGAACTACCGCACAGAGCACAATGAATACAGTTACTTACCATCAAAGAAGACCAAAGGAAATCCCTTTTTTTTTGGGGGGGGGGGTGTCGATATAATTAAAGTTTTAGAGTGATTATCTATACCCATTCTATTGAACATGTGTGTGTGATAGAGAGAGAGAGAGAGAGAGAGAGAGAGAGAGAGAGAGAGAGGGGGGGGGGGGGGTGCGCAGAGGAAGAATATGAGCAACCCAGCGTGCCAGGTTATATTGATTTCTTTCTTTTTTCTTCATGGGCATATGAACAGGGGGTGGCATTGTATGCCGAGTATACCAAATTAATGTGGGATTTGTGGTATATTCATAAGTATTACCAATGATCGCACTTTTAAAGTTGGGAGATTGTAGCCTGTAGGGGCGGGTCTATATTGGGTTGGGGGCTCAAATCCCCCCCCCCCCAAAAAAAAAAAACGCTCCCGGTTGTCTGTACATGTTACAGACCTATACTTATGACCCAGAATTTTGAGGTTTGGGGAGGCAAGCAACCTTTTTATGTGTGTGTGGATTGAAACAGTAGGGCTAAACGGCATGTACCCCTTTGGCTTTTTAAGAAGGGGCGACCGAATATTAATAGTATTAACGAGTTGAGATGAGGAACATAGAATATAGAATCTATTCTTTCTTATTTTCATCCACTCTTGTAGGCCATATTTCTCATCCCAGCTGGTTAAAACCATTAATATTGAGTTGCCCATACCTCTTAAATATTGATAAGTACGAATGTTTATATCATATAAGAGTATATAGTCAAGCGCCACGCTCAGTCCGACCCCGTCTTCCTTCCCCAAGAATACTTTTATCCTACACATGCAGTAGGCCAATATCATTTCAAAAATGCTTAGCCGATGACGGTGTAACTTCTCGAAGTTGAGTTAAATAAAGTCAGCCGATATGTTTCAACTCACCGTATCCGCGCCAAAGAAACTAGTTCGATGACTAGTGTTGTATCTCCGAGTATGATGATAATACATTCTGGTTCCTAAATTCTGCATGGTCGTCGAAGGATTTGGCAGAAGGAATTAAAACAAAATGATTTTCCGTCTTCAGAAAGATGAACTGAAAGTGTATGTGATAAAAAATCATCTGAAAGTGCACGCTTCTAATGAAAAACAAAATACGGAGATCCACTTGGATGCTTAGACCGATTAGATATTTTGTATAATTATGAAGTCCATTCTTATCCTAACAAATGAAGGAATTAACCCACTTGTGATCCGTCAAGTTGCCGTTTTCTTTGGAGCAGTTAGCAAATTAGGAGGGCACCTTTAATCGCTAGAGCTTAGTGTCTCAAGAACCTCCTTTTAATTGAATTTCACAGAGACGTAAAGAAGGACGTCACAAGAGCCGATTTGAAAAGAGTTTTCCCGTCCTATAGGCCTAGCTATTCAGCAACGCCGCTCTGAGTGAACGCACAGCAGGATTCTTTCTACACCATTCTATTTTTGTCTAAGCATAGGGGCTGCCAAAGAAATATGCACAGAATAGCAGTTGACAAAACGTGTGAAAAACAAATCAAACAAACCGAAAATTGAAGGCAAAGGGAGCCTGCTTTTCTTAATTGCCCAGCTAGTTGAAAGAAAAGGTGTCGCCCCCATGCCAACGTTGTGTTAACATACAATGAGGTCCGACTTGCGTTGGGCAAGTCTCGGGTTACAGAAATGCTCATCTTTGTAGATGTATAGGCCTTAATGTAGACCAGTATGACAAGCGAAAGTAAGAATGAGAAGAACAGAAGATGGAAAAGGAGAGCTAGAGAGGAGGAGGAGGAGAGAGAGATAGAGAGAGAGAGAGAGAGAGAGAGAGAGAAAGAGAGAGAGAGAGAGAGACAGACAGAGAGACAGGGAGAGAGAGATGGGGGGGGGGGGGAGGCACACAACTTCTTTTTCAAACCATAATCCTAATTACTTCAACAGTTGAAAACAAAAACTAAACTTTTCGTATGTATATTACTCCAGACTAATCTGTAGTTTGGAAGTGCATCACATTGAGAAAAATAAGCTATATCAATGAAAGAAACACCCACATTGCCAAGTCACTCGAGAATAGAAAAAAAATAGACTATGATGGATATATTTAGGATATATTTTTTAGGATACCGGCATATATTTTTTCCCTTATGTAGATATATTCAATATTATAACAATCACCTTGGACCCCATAGAAGAAGTCTTGTCTCTATGGCTTGACTGAACTGGGTAGCCTTCCGACTTCATTATTGTCTTCTTCTTTTCTTTTTTACATTGTACATTATGTTTGTTTTAAATGTCTATTTATATTATGTTTTAAATGTTCTGTATATATCATGTTTTTATTGTGAGGGGAAAATAAGAAAAAGAAGAAGAACCAAAACGTCAATGACGTAGCGCTCATCCGCATCTCGCAACAACAAATGTCGTACATTTTATGTAGTACACTTTTGAACTGGTCAAAAAATAAAAATGTGATTTCATTTAGCTGTACAAGATTAAATAGAAACTAAAGGAAATGGAATATAAAGGAGAAGAAGCATTTTTGTGGTTTTTAAATTATTTTTGGAATAATTTTTCATAAATTACCATAATCAATCAATGGAGCAAAATCTCAAAATAATGTGTAGAAGTTTAGTGTTCCAAATTTAGCTTTACCAGATAAGGCACACCAAATCAAAATCGGTCAAGAAATGAGGGAGAAGAAGCAATTGTTGTTAATTTTGGAATAAATTTGCATAAATTACCATAATTAATTAATGGAGAACAATTTCAAAATTCTGTGTAGAAGTTTAGTGTACCAAAGTTAGCTCTACCAGATAAAGCAAACCAAATAAAAATCAGTCGAGAAATGATGTAAAAGAAGCATTTTGAAAACTGGACGGACGGACGACGGACGCCATGGCATAAGCTCATCCGGCCCTTCGGGCCGGATGAGCTAAAAATGAAAAGTAGAAGAAATTTCGAGTTTCACGATTCAGAAAATTATTCAAAACCCAAGGCCAACCAAGAAAATATTTTTATTTCTAATCGCCAAATAATTCTTCCAAAAGCGGATCGCAGTCAAAAGCCGAATGTCTGCAGTGTGACAAGTAAGTGGCCATATCTCGATAGTGGTCATGCACTTTGTCTAGCTCGAGAGAGAGAAATGTGTGTTGTAGAACTTGTATAGAAAGACCACCTGTCTACAGTGGCTATTTTTCTGTTTCCCTCGGAAGGCATTAATAACGGGTTTAATTGAAGTATCTGGAAAAATATATTACCTGTCCATATAGACTGATATCATCTCATTGACTTTGGCAATAGAAATAAAATATTCAAAATAAGCACACTTATTATCCCTTTTTAAAGCTTTTATTTGATAAATATCTTTGACATGTTTGATCCATTAAACATTGAAGTGGAAAATAGTACTCTTTGCATGCATGTAAACAGACTGCAATAATAACATGGAAGCATATTTGCGTTTTCACTTGATGCAGGGATATCGCTTATACAATTATATATAATTGAGATGAATTATGCACATTAAAGTACATTTCAGTACAATTAAGTCCTAAAAACATGTTGAAGAAACAAGTACCGGTACAAGATGAAACCATTGCAATCCTTGGTCCAAAAGAGAAAATAAGTATGAATGCCTGTTCAAAAGAATAATCATGTGAGCATCAAATAACAAATAACATAGTCTGTCATGTCTTTACCAAAGATAATGAATTGGGATAATGCATTCCATAGAGTGGAGTCTTGTTACTAAAAAACATTTTAATATTAAGTTCTAGGTTTTAATTTTACAATGTATCATCACTGTTTCTCACAAACTTTAATAAAAAAGGAAACATCACAGAATAATAATACTAGGACAAACTTATTAGAATGGCAGGAAGGAAGTTGTACCATGAATTTCTTCCTTTGACTGTCTCCCTCTATTGGTCTTGCTGATATAGGTCGAATTACAAGACAATGCAAAATGGTTCAAGGTGGATTTTCTTGACAAGGCAGTATAATATTGAGATTAATTGGCAAAGGCATACAGGTACTATGATATATGTTTCTTACTGTATGGACCAAAACATGTATGATTATGATTCTATTACCTAGCAAAATATATATCTGTATAGGTAGACAGCTTTTATACAAGGTTTCATAAAATGATGCGAGTACATCATGTAAGTAAATTGATTATTTTGTTGTTGTATTGAATGCCAACCAGATTAGATCATCTGTATGAAAAATTAACAATTTACATGAATCTGTATGTTAAATGACCAAAGTCCATATATCTATGCATTACACAATTAAAAATATTATAATATTCATTTGATTGGTCATGTGCAATATAATTTCATTGAAAATTGACTCTTTGGCTGAATTTGATATTTACACCTCTCACCTCATGAAATCAACATCTAGTAAGATCACCCATCTAAAATAATAAATAATTCATGAGCTAAAAGTACATAAAATGACTTTGTAAGTATATATCCTATTGGCTGATGCATTGTGATCACATGACATCTAAAGGGATATCCAACCCAAATAGACAACTAGGCCTACTCTAAAAGAAAGCAGAAAAATCAGAGATTGAAGCAAACTGATGAAAGTTCCAATTAAAGAGAAGGTTGAGTTCTGGGAAGAGGTGAAAAATAATTTGTGAGCATTACTCATTCTTATTATGCAAGTGTGGAAGAACATCAGTTAAGACATGTTCCCTGAAAATCATGGCTCTTCAAATGCCTTCATATTCTAAATATGCATGTAACATCGTAAACATCGGGGGCCGGCTTTTTACGCCACGTGTTCGTGTAGTCCCATATACATCTTTCTGTGCAAGTGTTTGTAACTTACCAAGACTTGGCCAAATTTCTTATCATTTTGATGATTCCAGAACCTTGCAATACACACAATTCTTATATGCTAGATGATCAACCTTTTCTGGTCGGTTCCACACCGTTTCTTTCACAATGCAATCGCATGACCAGAACTCAACTTCATCTTTAAATCTGACTAAATATAAGAAAGTTATGAATTTTTGAAAACTTGTAATCACTATACGTATGGGCACTTAAAATTGGCTGAAGCGGTAATGTCAATATGATGAAGTGTCGGACTACTTTTCCCATCTGTTCCAACACATAAAATGACTTTAACTTTTCTAAAACTCATTGGTCAGGAGGGTCTATTCTTTTTTGAGGACCTATATAGTAGTGCCCCAAAGGAGAAGGAATTTACGAGAAAAACAGAAATTAATGATATTTTTGTACACTGCAAATGGGAGAGTTATCCATGTCCAATGTCACAATCCACTGACCGAACTACCAAATTGAGATTCGCATAGACTAAAGTGATCTCATATTTCAAACATTCATAGCTTTCTTACTATTGGTCCGATTCATTTAAAACTTTTGCCCTTCTGTTTCTGTTATTTTTCTGGTTTCATACAAATAAACATATTACAAGGGTGGGATTGCCCTTTAAATTATTTCTTTATGGTGCATTGGCTTGTATCAATAACTTCAATTTTTAGCACATTAGCAAAGTGTGCATCCATGCTACCCATCATACGTATACACATGTTTGATTTTTTGCACTGTTTTTGTTCTGCGCTGTAGACAATGAAAGCAAATTGGGATTGGGGAGTTTAAGAGAAGCAAGGCATATATAAAATATCCTCATTATCATATCCCCTGACAAATTTTACATGCACATCTTCATTCTGTATACCGTAGCATATATTCAAATCAAAATTAAAAGAATTTCCCTCATGCAATATCATATCTAATCTTGGCCAAAGAACCTAAGACTTAACACTCACAAAATGCTGAATATCAGTTAATATAATTTGGTAAAGAGCAGAGCAGAGCATGCAATATTCATAAAATAAATAATACATGTACTTAAAGTAATATAATGCCATAGATCTGATACTGATCTAAAAGCAGTTTAATACCATTATTATAATACTATCATTTGATTTGCTGCATAATTGAGATTCTGCTGAAACTGAAAGAAACCCGTAAATGCCTTTAACAAAAAGACAATCCAAGAGGTTCAAACAACATTTCCGTTACCAAAAATCAATGATAGACTTAACATAGCATGATAGCACCATTTCATATATAAATATTAAAAGACTGGAGTACTAAGTATAGACTGGAGTACTAAGTATGGTATTTTTCAGTAGAAATTATTGAATAGATTTCATAAACAGTTGCATGCACATGAAAAAAATAGCAGTACGGTATACAAATACAAAAATAACAATTTGTTGGGGGGTACTCTGGAAAGATAAAAGTGCAAATGGAATTTTTTCAAATATATAGGGAAATTCCTCATGTATTAAAAAGGAGCGAGTATTAATGGTTTATTGTGAGATATAAAGAAGCTGTGAAAGGTAAAAAATGAGCAATTGTCCAGGTGCCAATGACCCCTAAAATCCTACAGGGCAACCTAACACTCCTGCTTGTTGCCCCTCTGATGTATTCTGAGTTCTGATGTCGATCTTTTAAACAGCTTACTCTACATGTACACAACAAACTAAAAGAGTGATTCAATGCTAAGTGTCTCGTACAATATGTGACATTCATCCATATGTTCCATCCATGAATCAAACATCTCTTGATAAGACTAAAGGTAGTGATACCAGAAGGATGCAATATTCAATGGTCATGCCAAGAGATTCTTCACGTTTCGATGGAATATGTGGAAAAGGGACATATGTCGTACGCCCCCCAAATTGAAATTCGCAACCTAAGTAATCAACCATCTGGCAACCAAACTCACCACTTTGCCCGGCCCCCACTCCGGGGTCGGAGGGACCGCATGCATGTTCCCACTTCCCAATATCTCTGGTAAAGGGGTACATTTTCGCGCGACAAAGTCCGGCCGGTCATTGACTTTCACAGCGGAGATAGGGGCTTACTTTTTAAAACCGGTAGAGGGAACATGTATACGCGTATCCTAAATAACACCGAGTGGGGGGGGGGGGGGGCACTTGGCTTATACCTTATGTACTTAGAACAGGATCATATTGCACCTCATGAAATATTGTTACTGTACCATCTTACTCATAGATATTAGATACATATATATTTGCACAGCTGCGATTGTATATGAGCAGTAATTTTAATGCTTTTATACTGCTTGTTTTACATGGGTGCAAAGAAAGACAGTACACATACAAGTATGTGCTTGCATGCAAGCTCAAAGCAACCTAGAGCTTTAAAGTCCTATCCAAAGGAATTTGTTATTGAGAACGCCTTGAACTTGATTTACTTTGTGTCTAATAAGGGCCACTGTTTGATGCACTGAGCAACACTGCCCTTTTAAGCATTTGTAAGCTTGGAAGCCAAAACAAATTTTAACCACTTGGAACACGTTTACAACATGAAATTAATACAGCTAAAATTATCCGGACATTCTGATAAAAGATATATCATAATCATTTAAATAGTGACATCAACATGATAATAATAATAATATTAATAATAATAATAATCTTTTAAAGTCCACTCCAAATTTTATTAAGTTAAACCGAAAATGGAAATTCTTTTTGCCCAATTGATCGTGAGCCCAGCAGCCACTGAGCAGCGCCAGATCGACGTTGCTTTATCCCTTATTGTTGAACACCAAACAAGGTAGCAGCAAATCCCGTCTTTTGGTATGACGCGGCCGGGCTTCGAACCCACTACCTCCCAGGTGTGAGGCGGACGCTCTACTGACTGAGCCAACACACCGATGACAAAGAAAAGCCAAGAAGTTTACAAGTTAGGCCACAAATCAACAAGATTGTGACTGTACCTTCAGATTAAACGTTTCAGCCCATATTCCACAAAAATTTAAACCCAACGATGTGCTTAAGCTTTATTCAAAATGAGGTTGAACAATGGAAGTTAGTCCGAGGTCTAACATTTCCTTTGTTAAACGTGATCTTAGACCTAAGGACTGGTTTAACTGAATTGGTAGAATACGGACCGATATGTTAACACATTGGATATGCTTACATGTTCATTCAACATGCATTTACCATGGCTTCCATCTCAAGTTATTTCAGACTTGGTATTCGGCGGGTCAAACTTCCATCTTGTCTCATTCATTCATTCGTTCTTTCTTCTGTACCATGTGATTATTAAACCTTGGGTGGCCAACGCTCATCTATGATACAGTAATTCCATATGATGTGATTGATGATTAGTAGAATACACGGCATCAGTCCAACGCAGCCAGCAAAGAGGAATGCCATCTGATAGCTGTTGGTCTGGTCTAAAATGTACCCTGAGTGTAAGAGTGTAAAAGAGTAAAACAAAATATACAGAAATTAGACAAGTTTGAGGGCTGAACCAGTGAACTTATTATTCCAATGACGAACCTTCGTCATTGCCTTGTTTTCGTTCACATTCTGCCCCATTAATATTCTCCTCCTTATATTCCTCGTCAGAAAATCGCATTCGTTTTACACGTAGTGCTTGTGATTCCTAGTTAGGTGCTTTCCTCATGTCCTTTTCCCTTCAAATTTCATAGGCATAGTCTCTAACATCTCTTCAAGGTCACCTACTTTTTCGATTTTCGAAATCACTCATGCATAACCATCCAGGCGCCATTTTGTCAGTTTCTGGTCCATTTTAAGGCCTTTCTTTCTTCCTTCCTATCTCCACTATCCTAGATCCTACACACTTCTAACAATTTTCTCTAGATAGTCTAAGAGATGTTCTTTAATCTGCGACGTATAACCTGCCCTTCAAAATGCCATCTTCATACTCAAAATTCAAATCTGAAACCGTCTCCGTCAACAATCTCTCAAATTCTTGAAAAAATGACCCCTAAATAATCTAAAACTGCCATAACTTTCTCATATAAATTCCGTTTTGTATTTAAATCTCACAGTATCTTTATCTCATAATTGCACATAGCCATGCCAAATTTCACGCTCTAATGGCTTTGCAAAACGTAAATAGCGCCCTCTAAAGTTCTGGGAATTGGCTTTCTTTCTATGGCCGTATCTCCATTATGGCTTGGCAAATCCGTACCCTTTTTTGGATTTAGATACTTGAAGATATGCCCTTTCCAGCCATATACAAAATTATATACCCTTACACTGACTGACTTTGAGAAAAATGCCCTCCAAATTCGCCATTTTCAAGAAAATTCCAAAATAACTTAAACTTGCTCTAAAATGGCGATCTTTATACCTACATCAATGAAACTTGGCACACATATGTATCCATATACGTGACAACTGTCTGCCAAGTTTAATAAATTGTAATGCCCTCGTTGCAAAGTTATCGCCAAAAATGATGAATTTGCTATGCATTACGTAATAGCGCGTTTAATGCGTGCAATACATTGCGCGGAGATAACAATGGTGTCAAACTGACCGCAATGAAGTGCCCTTTCGAATGATACCAAGTATGATATATGTTTACACAGAAAATTGTGAGTAAATCGCATTTGAACAAGGGTCCACTATACGAATTCCGCCCGATTATAACACTTATCGGCCATGACGTCATTTTTTCAGACTACTTTTCGCCCCCTAAACATCCTTTTTTTTCCTTGAAAATTTGCAATGACATTCCGAGATGCAATACGCAGGGCACCTCTTGGCCGGATTTTTGAAATTGGTCAAGGGGGCCATTTAAGACGCCATTTTGTCCTTTAAATCTATTTTACATCACATGTTTCGATAGGATTATCATATAAAAAAAGAGAGTAGTTTACCATAACGACCATGAAATTCTCTTTCCAATGATACCATATACGGCCCATAAAGAGACATAAAGAGAGAGAGAAAAAACAATTTAACTCCGGTCATAATACAGATCCTGTACGTTTTCCGCCCATGCATTACACGCATTGTCTATGGGGCAAATCGGGTTCACGCTTTTGACCCCTAGAACGATCTTGATTGCAATGACGAACATGCAACTAATCCCATTTGTTTTTGCACGCAGTGCTTGCGAGCCCTTTCTAGGTTCTTTCCCCTATCCCAATTTCTTTCAAACATCGTAGGCATAGTCACTACCATCCCATCAAGGTCACTATTGAGGCCTTTCTTTCGCCCTACCTGTCTCCAATATTACAGAAGCTAAAGACTTCGTACAAATTGCTCTGGATAGTCCGAGAGAAGCTCTTTCGTTCGACACGTAGAAACACGGCGTCATTGCACGCACATCGTTGTGACACGATTGCATTTCTAGTTTCATACTCATTCTATTCTATTCAAATACAAATGTTCACAAGTGTCACCAAAATGAATACTAAATTTGGCAGATTTCATGCACAACAAAGATTGATGTTTTACCACTGAACCTTGAAAAGATATCTTATGTACAGTACTTTGTTCAACACATCTGGGGGGTGTTTTAAAAAGATCCTAAGTTGGACTTCATGTTCTTAATGTGGAATTTATGAAAAGTCTAAAATACTTTTGAGTATGTTTTTTGTAAGGCTACAAATGGCTCTCCATAATGTTTAAGTCCAACTTAGAGTTAAGTTCGACTTAGGATCTTTGTGATACACCCCCCCCCCCCCTCCCATGTGCATAGGTGACATCAGTTTGAAGGAGGATTTTTACCCTGCTGACATCAATTTGAGTGTCTATAGATTTTGTTTAAAAAGGGAAACCAAAATTGCTACTTGAACAGATATGGAATGATGATAATTCAAGAGCAAGCAAATAACATTTATGACTGCATTATCTACTAGAGTTATCAAAAGACAAATATTTGGATGACCTCCATATGCCCATTAAAGGAAGAACAGAAATAAGGATATTATGCACTATAAACACTATAAACCTATGCAAACAGCGCATAATTTGTGTCAAATCCTTCTTGTTGTCTTTTACTTAATGCGGGACTGCAATACTTGAATTCTAAAAAAATAGATGGACCTTCGACTGCCTGCAGTCGAAAATGATGCCTCCGCCATAGAGCGATTTTACTAACAAAAACGGAGGCAATTTTAAAAATTCAAGTTTGATTGTAATCCATTGACAGGATCTCGGAATATTGTAATTACAAGCTTTTTTTCATATACATGTATGACCCTTTGACCTCATGACCCTAAAATCTAATCAGTTCATGGCTCTGCAAGATACATAAATGTCCTGAGTTTGATAGTAATCCATCTGTCAGTTCTAATGATAACGTGATCACAAGATATTTTTGCATACATAGTAAGCCCTGTGACCTTTGATGTTTGACCTTGTGACCCCAAAATCTAATCAGTTCACGATTCATACATGACCTAAGTTTGTCAGGAATCCATCAATTGGTTCTTGAGATAACACAATTATCTGTTTTTTCATACATAATGAGCACTGTGACCTTTGACCTCGTGACCCCAAAAATTTCGATCTATCAAGTATCATTGCGTCAGAGGGTTTGATAGCTACTAACAAACCCTGGGATAGGACTCCTAACCCCTCCACGACTTTTGCGCACACAATTTTTTTGAGTTGCTAGGCTACCGCATGCGCAATCGCACGGTTATGCGCAGCGCGTAGGAATTCAATACTCTTGCCTATGACTTGATATTGGATTTTTCTTATTCTGGTGAGTAAATTCCTCTTGATCTCGTTTCCTGTTTTTTAGAGCTAGATCTAGACCTACAGCTAGACCTAATCATGAATCAATAAAAAGGATGAGGTATATAAAACAAATATAGACTGCTGTGTAATCGGATCATGGTGGGAACTACCACTCCCTCGGTGGTGTTCACACCGGCCCTTCTATCACCCCCTCGGCTTCGCCTCAGGGTGATAGAAGGGCCGGTGTGAACACCACCTTGGGAGTTATAGTTCCCACCATCATCCTCATGAGCAGTCAATATTTGTATACTCCTGACAAGATCTAGTGGTATCCAGGCTTGTTAAGGAGTTCCTGGCATCATCCAGACCTTCTTACCTGAGAGAGTAGAACTTGTCATGATCCCGATGCATACCGATAAGAGCACCATGCCAATCCCGCCTGGAAACCGGTGCAACGGAACCACATGTCGAACAATAACCGTCTGAAGAGGTATGTAAATGCCGGATGCAATGCCGACACCCGACGCACAAGCTACCATGACGGCATAGCTACTGGTGCTTGGAGCAACAAACACAGCTACCGCAGCGAGGGCATACGCAAAAGCTGACAAAAATATCTGATGTATGTGACCTGTGTTAAGGAGTAGGCCGTGAGTTGCTCGAGCAATCATGTTCGTTAATCCAACAACGGAGACTAAAAATGCTGCCTCGATTCTTGGAATGCCTTTCAGTACAGCGCAGGTTACAGCATGAGCCAAATATGTCCCATACACGGTACCTCCCATCAGTGCGATTGGTAGGTAACATGCAAATACGCGATTCTCCCATATGAGTGATAGACCTGTTGATTGCACACACGATGTCTTCACTCCCTTGCTGACCATTGAGGCATGACGACCTATCCTACGCACCATCGTAAGACGCTGAGTTGATGCATTTGGCTCAATGCCGTTGATTTCATCATACTGCTCTACAATCTCCTCATCAGATTCATCTAATATTTTAAAATCTACCACTTGACTTTCACCATTCTGTTTCCGCTTTTCCCCACATGCTATTACGATGCCGTCATCGGAACCGCTATCAAAGGGGGTAGACGCATCAACGGCATAGGTCACTACACTATTGTGATTAAGCTCCGTCTCCGTCACAAGCTGTCTCAAACCGATCTGCTCACTTTTTGTCAGCTTCATATGCCCTTGTTCAAGTTGTTTGTCCGTCTTGGAATGTCTTGTCATAATGAGTGCCAGTGGGATAAGATGAAGCTGTAAGCCCCCTACGATCATCAGCGCACCCCTCCAGGTGTAGTGGTCTACCAGAACCTGAAAGATGATTGGCCATACCACCATACCGACTCCACAGCCAGACGACGCTACCCCATTGAGGAGGGTAAAGTGCCTCTTGAAGTTTTGAGCAACGCAGACCAAACAACCAGAAAATGCCATGCTGCTTCCAAAACCTGAACACAAAAGAAGAAAAAGTGATGAGGATTTAGAAGTGAGTTGAAATATTAAGTTACACATCCAAGTCTTCCATTTATCCTAGTTAATATTAAGATAATGTTGCAAGCTATATTGATCCATCGCAACTTTTCATAAGGTGAGGCATAGGTGCCTATAAATAACAAGATATACATCTGTCTACTGAATGCCCTATGCTCAGGATTTCAGCCCTCGATCCCTTGATTGAAATCTATAAAATCAAACAAATAAACAAAACAAAAGAGCCAAAAAGGTTGTTTGATGGGCATAGAGATATTAAAAATCAACCATTTGCAGAGTACTTGTTTGACATCTCTATAAATCCTTTTATAGTTCTAACATAAATTCTCAACAAAGTTAAGAGGAATACATTGTAAATATTTGATATCCTTTATCTCAAATAATAAAGCATTCTAGTACATATCAGGTTCATCTATATTATATGATGGTCTTATGAAGAAAAAATGAACAAATAATTGAAACATTTAGTGTGAAAATTAATTAAATTGCAAACTGTTGAAAAAAAAGATAATAATCAAGAGTGTTATCTAGTAACAGGAACTTTATTAAAAGTAACGGCTCTTTACTGGTTAAAATTGTTGTTAGTTTATGAACTTTATCACCTATAAATTCTCAATAAAAGCAGCTATAAAATCTGAATTAATTTCACTCATATTTGTTCAGACAATGTTATCATATATCCTGTGACCAAATGTGGCTTTTTGTAAGGATGTGAAGGTACGTACTTCAAAAAGCTAACATTTCCTATACCCATTAGGCTTTGGATACAGGATACTTATTTCAGGTTCGTGCTGTTTTCAACCTTTACACAGTTAGTATTCATTTTTCAGGAGGCATTATAATGTTGATGATAGATCCCTAAACAATGAAGCTCCAAGTTGACTTGCTTTGTGAAGTTTGTATGGATGTACTCATGTAGAGCCAAGGCCAAATTTCTTTTGTGTGTGCAATTATAATTTCTTTACTTGTGTCGGAGTACTAAAAAAAATTGTGTGTAAGAAAACAAACAAGCTTATAAGTGTCAACAAAAGGAATGATTGAATGCACATTCAAATGCCCTAGCTATTTACATACACATTTCTGAATACAACAGCCAGAGATTCAGTAAATAACATTGTAGATCACAAGCACCACAATTAAATTCCAGACTACGGGTACTTTTATTGATAGAAATTGACTGTAGAGCCATTGTCGTAAAATCAAGTGCCTCACCATCACTTCACCTTGTCATCTATATATAGGCTGCATACATGTGAACCATTATTTTGCTCTTTTCAAAGCGTCTTTGTCAATGAGAACTTTGGCATATCTGTTCCTAGAAGCAAAAGTAATCATCTCCTTCTCAACAGCCCCACTCTACATGTATCACCCAGAGCTGCCAACCTCCAGAACAGAAAATCAGTAATCACAAGGCTCAAAATCAGTAATTTTAGGTATAAATCAGTAATTTCCTATGCTGCGCTATGAATCTAAAAAAAACGGCACGCCAACACTGCGCGGACGCATGATTATCTGAAATTTTTGGTGAATTTACTCACGCAAAGTTGTTAAATATTGAGTTTCAGGTCATCACAACACAGTTTTCCATGAAAAATGGCTCCTATTAAGAGAATACTTGATACTTTTCCGTCTTTCTCAGCGAGTGTTGGAGGCCGCCATACTTCACAGCACTCGTAAAGATAAATCATATTTAAAAAAAAAAAAAAAAAAAAAAAAAAAAATCCGTAATTTGAGACAACATTCTGTAATGGTCGTTAATTTCCGTACCAATTACGGGAAATCCGTACTAGTTGGCAGCTCTGATCACCCTTACCCCTCAAAAAAGGCATAGCCTGAGGAACTTGGCCATATAAGGGAACATAAAATTATAATAATTAAATAAACATGTATAGGTAAAATTACATTGATGGCACTTGTATGACCAGGTATTAGGGCTATCACATTAAAAAAAGGTCAACTAAATAATAATTTAATATCGCTAGTGATATTCGTTTGTCTCGCAATGTGGTCAATAAGGAATCTAAAAATTCACGACGTTTCGTGTGCAACTGCAACACTTCATCTGGTGATAATAACTACTGTAAGCAAGGGTCTTTTATACTCTACGGGAGGACCGGCGGAGCGGTCCATAATTCGATCGATAATTGGAACAATAACGCACAATGCCTATTGGTCGACACACACGGTGATCGACCAATCACCAGGCCGCTGGATTCGGCCGCTGGTTCGGCTAATGCACCAGGCCTATTGGCCGACGCATACGGTACTCAACCAATCAACGGGCCGCTGGATCGGACCGTCTGCTGAATGGAATCGACCGGTGTTGGCTGGCAGGACGGCGAGTGTCATGGCGGCGTATCGTCCGCATCCAAAATTCGGGGATATCGATCCCGTTGTCTCTGTTGAAATTATTAGGATTGAGACGGATATTGATAGCTTCTTTCACCCTCCGTGTATACCAATGCCGTTCCTGGGAAAGGCACTGAACACCGTCCCAGTCTGGTTAATGCTGGTTATCCCAAGCATGTTCGGCTACGGCTGAGTTGGTCGATCACTGTGTGTGTCGACCAATAGGCATTGTGCGTTATTGTTCCAATTATCGATCGAATTATGGACCGCTCCGCCGGTCCTCCCGTAGAGTATAAAAGACCCTTGCTTACAGTAGTTATTATCACCAGATGAAGTGTTGCAGTTGCACACGAAACGTCGTGAATTTTTAGATTCCTTATTGACCACATTGCGAGACAAACGAATATCACTAGCGATATTATTTTCGATACTATATCCGCAATGAGTAATATATTTAGCATTAAATAATAATTAGTTAACTTTATCCAGGCCTTGGACAGCTAATGGAACAAATGGGACTGTCACAGTCAACCTTTTGTCACATATACTGTACAGTGTGTATGTATCATGTATACTAAAATCAACATAGTAGTTTAACAATAATGTTATCAGTAAAATAAGAGACAGGAAACACTGCCCCACCCCTCAAAAACAAACTAAACAAAACAAAACAAAAAACAAACCGAACTGAACCAAAATAAAAAAGTAAATAAATAAAGAAATAAACTAAACTCCTCACCAGACATGAATGGAATAGTAATGAAGAGTACTGTAATGTTGGGAGCATATGAAGCAGCCAAGAAGCCAGACGCAGAGAGGATGGCACCAGCAATCATCACACAACGAACACCAAAATGCCTCACAAGTGCACCAGCCAGGGGAGCTTGATGGGGGAGGGGAAAAAGATACAATCCACATAATACAAATCATATAATATGAGAATTTATAGCAAGAATCAAGACACCCAAAATACCATATGGTTAACGAGAAGAAAAGAATTTAAACAGAGTTCCTTTCAAACTGTATATCAAAATCAATTTGTATTAAATTAAGAGTCATCGTCATGTTCCCTTTCAGAACAAATTGGGTAAGAATTAAATTCATATCAACCTTGGCTGTCATGTTTATTACATCCTAACTGTTCTGAAATTGAATTGCAATTTAATTGTATGGCAAGCAACAGACTCAGCTACTTTTTCATAAATAAAATTACAGGTACTATTTTACAGTCCAACCTGCACATAAACCACTCAAAAGAAAAAAAGAAGGAAAGTGTTTTATGAAGGCAGGTGGCCGTCTTTATGGACAGGTTTCTCTGCAAATTGAAACACTTACATGTTCCAAGAAGGACAGTTAACACAGAGGTAGCGAGCCAGCTGATCAAGGCTGCTTGTTCCTGGAAGTCTCTCTTCCACTCTCCGTAGAAGACTCCCATGGAGGTGGACAACCCATGGGTCATTCCTTGGGCTAGGAGGTTGCAGGCCACTATCACAGTCCCACTTAGAGTAACCTTCATGGTGATCCTCCACTTGTTCTAAACATCTGATAACGACTGGTTGTTGAGCATATCTGCATGCAAAATATAAGATGATCACCTGCAAATGTTAAAGACTAAATGTGCATGCATGCACTATGAAATTGATGTCAAATGATTGCTGTTCATCCTTTATAAAAAAAAATGACCTTAGTAATCATTCTGCCATAATTGAAGTCTATTTAACTGTTAAGTTTATATTCATAAATGAATAATACACGCCAATCAAAACTAAAACAACAACAGCACATGTAGGTATTGGTAGTATGCTAACTCTCTGTCTCTCTCTCTCTAGATCTCTCTCTCCAGTCTACACAAATGCATTTATTTCAATTATTACCAAATAGACGGCAATGTTTTTTACTTCAAAATTATGGAACTAGAAAATTTATCTTCCAAGGATACTCAAGATATCACGATCTAATATTCGATGTGGCATCAGTGCAACTCACGAAAAAGTCATAAAAACATTGAGACCTTTACTTCACGCACAGGAGATTACAGCTGATTTATCAGAAAATGTGATCAATCAAATATAAGGTAATTGCATAATTTGCAAGGCAAAATATAATACATCAGTTGGTACCACTCTTTACTTATAATTTCAATGACATCGGCTTTAAAAATGAAGATTTTCCAGACCCTTGCGATAAGTTAATATTTTTTCGGAACAGACGCAAATGACTGCAAAATTTGCTGATCTTTTGTCCTTTTTTTTTGGGGGGGGGGGGGGGGGTATACGGTGCGGTTTGGCGGGAGAGCGGGAAAAAGGCGTGGTGGCAGGAATCTCCCGCTACGAGCTGTTCGGGCGGCGGGAGAATGAGCGCGGTGGCGTGAGACTCCCTCCAAATGCAGGAGGGTTGACAGCCCTGTAAACGTCAAAGACCTAGGGTTAGGGTTAGGGTTAGGATTTAGCTTCATTGGTGAAGCGTTTGGTACCCTACAAACGTTTAATCAATTCTGGTGGTGGGGTATAAAATAAAGTTGCTCCCATTCATGAACAATACTAGGGTCTATACTATAGGCCTAACAACAAGTTCTAATTCATCGCCAACAATAATAAATTCATGAACAATAACAAGAAAAACTTATGTAGACTAGTCTAGACTCTATAAAGACATTGAAAAGGTGGAAAAGAGGTGAGCTGTAAAACAGCACAGCTTGTTAAACATAGATCACCTTAACATAACAGGATCAACCACAAAAACAGATTACAGGTCCTGTACCATAATGATGCCATCACCAGTTCACCACATACACTCGGTCGCGCACAGCATCATCACCTTCATTCATATTGACCACGGACCTGCAAAGAACTAAAAACTGACCATGGCCTGGCAAAGCTTACTACGTTCTAGATCTATCCCATGATTACCGATTCTTGAAAATTGAGGTCTTACTGTAGTGTTACTGTTAGTGCTCCTACTTGTCAGTGAAGCCTAGTTTCTCCAAGTCCAAGAATGTCTTCACTTCAGCACCATAGCTCCCTCTTCATCAAAGCAGGTCTAAAGTCTAGAGCCGTAGATACAGTCGGTACGGTCAAGTACCGGCGCCGTATGGAAAGCCGTTGGGGACTTTATTCACATGCCCCAGACGTATGGAACGCGGCACACGTCTGCTAAATTGACCAATCACCGCCTGTTATTTAGCAGACGTGTGCAAGGTGCGATAGCACACGCCTGCTAGTTTATTAGCACACGTGTGCCCTTTTCCAGACGGGTGCGCAGTACGCTCGTAAATTGGTTTTTAAGGCAACCAATCAAGTCCGCTGTTACAAGCTGCTCAGCTCAGTACGTACGTAGTCTAGTTCTGGACCCTATATAGATTGTTGTAATTCGCCGACTATAAACGTTAAGCCGATTGATGGCGCGATCCTTATTGGCTGCGATATCCCCGAGAACCGCGCGAGGGTCTCCCCCTCCCCCGCCAAAAAAGAGAGAGAGAGAGAGCTAGAGAGAGAAGGAACAGAAGGGAAGGGGAAAGAGGAGAGAAAGGAAAGAAAGAAGAGGAAGAAGAAAAGAAAAAAGGGGGAAAAAGAGATCGGCGGGGGGGGGGGTGACTGAGGGCCTTGCCTCCGAGGCTGTTGCCCCCCCCCCCCCTCCCCCCAAAAAGAGAGAAGGAAGGAAAGGGAAATAAAAAAGGAGAAGAGGAGAAAAAGGGAAGGGGGGAAAAGGAAGAAGAAAAGTAATGAAGGGGGATATCAGTTACAATTTGTTGATCCTCAGGGGGAGGGACAAAAAAGAGAGTACGTAGCAAAGGAAAAGGAAAGATGAGAGCTAAAAGGGAACAAAAAAGGGAAAGAAGAAAAGAAACAGGTGAAAAGAAAGGGAGGGGGTCAGATGCAATTAATCCAGCCACATGTGGTTCGGGTAGGGGGTGAAAGGCCTTTGCCTCCCCCACCCCCCCCCCCCCCCCCCCCCCAGCAAACTTTAAAAAGAGAGAAGGAAGGGAATGGAAAGGTAAAGAGGAGAGAAAGGGAAAGAAAAAAAAAGAGAAAGAAGAAAGGTAGGGGAGATCAGTTGCATTTTTTTTCCCGCCAACAAGGTGTAATGGAGGAGGGGGCACTGGTGTACTGATAGGGGGCGGGGCGGCTTGGGGGAAATAAAATTCAAACGTGGTTAATTACTAATTCCACAACGGTGGTTTACAAATAATGCTAAGATGACATAATTTTTCCGAGATTTGTCCTCATTTTTTAATAAATTACCTATACTTTTGTATGCGTTTGTTGGAAAATGACAAATTCCTAAATTTACAGCCAGGCAAGAAATATGCTTCTTGAGATGCCTCCATGTCAGGGCCCGCGGAACGGCGGGGATCGGGAACCTCGAGCTCCTGCCTCCCCCCCCCCCCCCACATTTAAAAAAAAGTATATTAAAGAGAAATAGAAAGAAAGAGAGCAAGGAAGAAAGAATGGTTAACTGCCACAAAATAAAGAGGTATCAAAATATGCTCATCTGACCGTGATTAAATGCCTATAAAACCTTTAGGCTTTCGGGGGCTTTGCCCCCTGGATTCAACCTAGGGCCCTAAGGCGGGCCCTTAGATGCTCATCTGATGGTAATTTATTTCCTTAAACCCCTGAGCTTCCGGGGGCCGGGGTGGGGCGGTGGGGGTGGTCCTCCCTAAAACGCTGGCCCAACTTGAAAGCAAAAACAAATAAATAAGAGAGAGGAGAGAAAAGGAAGAGGACGTAGGAAGAAAAAGGAGCAGACAAAGAAGATTTTTGAAGGATTAAGATAAGAGTCGAGAACGGTACAACGAATCGTCTTCTTTCTCTAAATGAAACGTCAAAGCTTCCGCGCTCCGTGGAGGAGGGAGGGGGAAGCTCACCCCTCCCTGTACCCACCCCCTATTACGTCACGTCATAATTTCAATTTGGGCCCCCCTAAGAAATCCTGGATCCGCGCCTGAATGACGTCACAGACTCATGAGTGAGTTGCCAATTTGTCTTGTGATTTTCAAAGTTTTTCATGTCATTAAAAATTAGAAAATATTTATTGAAAACGTACATTTCTGAAAAAATAAAGAAAAAAAAGGCGTGCCCCAATAATGTACGCGACCCATTATCCTGCCCCTCCCCCCAAAAAATAAAAAAAAATCAGTACGACCACGCTGCGCCATTCGGTCCAACCTCCCTGCAGTATTCCCTTGGTACGAGTAAACAGCGGGGGCTAGGGTACGTCGCCGCCCCCACAAATAAAAAAAAGAAAAAAGAAAATGCAATAAATTATCAATAATTCATTGCATTTGGCCCCGACCCCTAACATAAAAAAATCCTCTATGTGGGCATGCCTTGAACCATAATGCATGGCCCTACAGAGTTCCTATTTAACTAACATCTACATTATTATAAGAACAGTTTCATTATCAAATCGAATAAACACTTATATACAGATAATGTTATATATGTTTTGTTCTTATAAGTACACATCATATTCATACCTAATATGGTGATTCGTTATACATTAACTCTAAATTGACAATCTCATCTAAACGCGCTAATCTAGTATCCTCTCAGATTTAGAAATAATAATACTAACATAGAAATATGTTGTAATCCTCCAGCACACAACACATACACAATCAAAGGTGTAAATATCGTTTTAAGAAAACGAGCTTATCAATCAATACTGCAATCTGCATGTGATTCACCTATAATTATTGCACTATTATGCTTCGACTAGCCATATGACATATAACATAGAAATATAAAGGAATAATCATAAACTATATACAATACAAGAAATATAGACTAAAGAATATTGATTGTCTCTAAGAAATTTGATAACTTCCACTTATGCAATATACAGCAATACATGTTGTATTATAAGCCAATCAACATCCAAACATCAACTTTTAAATACAATTAGGCCTATGGAATATTATGAGCAGGTTCATTCGATTGAAAACTACCAAATAATAATGGTCAGACAATCCCTTGTGCCAAGCAAATGCTAACTCTTCACACTGAGGTTTCCAACTTCTAATCTGAGCTCTTAAGCAAACATGCCTCCTATCACTAATCCCCCTGTCCTAGCCCAATGGAGCGTGTTGCTCAACAACACATCATGACAGAAAGGGAGAGAAAGAGAGAGAGTGTGTGTGTGTGTGTTCCCCTACCACGAGTGAGGGTTGACCTCTGTAGAGAGTGACACAAGAGAGATAAGGGAGAGATGGAAGAGGGGGAGAGAAATACTCTGTTGTTCCAACACTATATTATCTACACTGGATCATACACATTATCACAATGGCACTGTTGCATAGTATATCACCTAATTTGCAATGATAGTATGTTCTGAATGATAGATTGTAAATCTGGAAACTACCATTCATGATATTAGACTTAAAAATTACCTTTTCTTTATCAACCCTAGACTAGCTTTATAGTATTTACATACTCCAATACTAGGTGGCGGATAAACGTCATATAGCAGTTAGGTACTTCGTTTATAATTTGACATTCTTTGCATCAGAAAGTTCCAACTGCCTCAATGGAAGTACTCTTACAATGTATACTTCTTTTCTGACATAGAAATCAAAGTCAATACTTTTAAGAACGGTAAGAGTACCACGTGCGTCGATCACCACGTGCCCGGCACATTTTTGCTTGTCTGCGCTGCATGCACTCACCCTAAACACACATTAAACTCCATATTAAACAAGGTATCTGATTGGTCGATCAATTCCAGACGCATGCGCAGTAAACAGCATCCGTCTGTAAAAGGGCACACGTGTGCTAATAAACTAGCAGGCGTGTGCTATCGCACCTTGCACACGTCTGCTAAATAACAGGCGGTGATTGGTCAATTTAGCAGACGTGTGCCGCGTTCCATACGTCTGGGGCACGTGAATAAAGTCTCCAACGGCTTTCCATAGTATGTGTGCTGTCCGCTTCGGGTGTACGTGTAGTACGTGTGACCGGTACGACCGAAAGATGTGTTTACTGTTTACATGGAATGAGGTCTGGATTGTACCGGTATTGGGCAAGTCTGAATGCTTGTCTCTGTGGATCCACAATAGGCAAAGTAGAATGATATGACAAATGAGAGAAATAATGAGAAGAACAGAAGACAGAAGATTAAGGGAAAATCAGAGAGGAAGATCGAGAAGAGGAGGGGGGGGGGGGGCTGGAGACAGCAACAATTTCTTCATCGATCAGTATTCAGTATTTATCCTATTTACTTCAACATTTGAAGACAACTAAAATCTCTATGTATTTTACCCTGATCTAGTTAGATGTTTGGTTTGCAAGTGCATCACGTCCAGAAAATAGTTCCAGACACAGTCTAGTCATGCAGGAGAAAACATACTTTTTCAACTCTATCACTCAAGAATAAAGTAAATAATAAGAAGATGATGGTGAAAGAGAAGGAGGGAAGAGCAAGAAAGAAGAAAAGGAAGGGAAAAGAAGAAATAGAAAAAGGGTAAGAAAAGGAAGCAGAAAATTGAGAATTAGGAGAAACATTCATTTATTTCAAGTAAGCTTAGGGATGTGGATATATGTGACCTATTATTTTCAACACTGCACCAAACATCATCTGATTTTAATAAGTAGTTACTAGCTCGCCCAAATTTAAATATGGGAAAGCTCCCGATTGATTACCGGTATTAGAACAGTAAACAACTTGGTATACCGGTAGTAGTCAAATCAGTATTGAATAGATCGCTGCAAAGTCCTATAATATACGACTATCCCTAGTTTGAAAAAATTTGGAACTTTTCTCTGAGTAAAGGAGTTTGCGTAGAACCAAGCAATTTGGATTTTTCAGGTTTCAGAAAAATATTCAAATCCTAAACAAAATCCAGAAAAATTATTTCTGATTGCCGTTGCAATTTTTATTTCTTCCAAAAAGCAGGTCACAGTGTCTGCAGTGAGTAGTGGTCTTCATCAGGTTTGTTGTAGAAAAGATGAATACAAATATAGTCAAAACTGTCTTAAAGAAGTGAACCGGTAACATTGTTCAAGGTTGATGAAAAAACTGTGTAATTTTGTATGAAATTTTACTTATTTTGTTCCTTCTACTGTAGCCTACTACCCTCTAGCATGTAAAAAAATCCTGAAAAATAAAATGTGTGGAATGGTATACGCTTTTTGACGATTGACATTCACCTTAAATTAAATTACTATAGTTGGGAGAATTAAGGAATCGATCAGATCATTTTTCCCCAATTTTTATCATTAATAATGGTCTGTTTTCACTCAAACTTTCAGATTATCTTTAAAGGCTAAGTCCACTCCAGTAATGATTTGCTTTTAAAAGATTCAGAAAAACAAGAGAAACAAAGCAAAAAAATTGAGTAAAATCTGGTAATAATAAGAAAGTTATGAATCCTTTAAAAAGTATGAAAAAATATGGAACTTAGAAAATCACTACACGAATTGCCAATTTAATTATCAGTTTGTACCGTCATTGCCTCACTATTTATTGCTTTATATTTTATCCCATTAATTTCCACACAAAAACAAATTCCTATCAATAAAAATTGAATGCTTGGTGTGAGGAAATAAGATTTTTAGGGGGAAAATTGGAAATTTATATTATCAATATAAAGAAAACAATAAGTGGATAGTGAGGCAATAGGGACTTTTAAAATTGTGTGCATTAAAAGGATTAAAAGGACGTCGATCGTAGCAATCCCCATTGTCTTTGTGCGAATCTAAAATTCCCTAATGACATCACAGACTTATGAATGAGTTGTCAATTTGTCTTGTGATTTTCAAAGTTTTTCATGTTGTTAAAAATTCATAACTTTCTTATTAGTTATCCAATCTTGCTCAAACTTTTTTGATTGGTTTGTCTGATTTTTCTGCTTCTATTGAAAGTAAGTTTTTTTTGTGGATTTGCCCTTTATTTTTACATCTAGCATTGAAGTCACTATGCTATACCTTAACACCATTTTCTCTATTCTGATCAATGTTACCAAGTCTCTTTAATGAGTGGCAAATTCTTTACAGCGGCCGTGTATTTTGTCTCCCTCGAGAAAGAGAGAGAGAGAGCGAGAGAGATGCGTAGTGTACAACCTGTGTAGAAAGGCCAGTGGCTACTAATAGACAGGATTGACTGAAATATCCTGGAGAAAAAAATTCTCCTGTTTGTACAGACTGATATCATCTCATTCACTTTGGCAATAAAAGAAAATTTCAAAATAAGCACACCTATTATCGCTTTTTTAAAGCTTTTATTTCATAACTGTCTTTGACATGATTGATTATTCAGAAAATATAGTATTCAGAAAATATAGTATTCATGCGTGTGAACAGACCCGTAATAACATGGAAGCATATTTATGTTTCCACTTGATGCAGGGATATCCCCTATACAAAAAATACACCAAAACAAATAATAGATGAATTAAGTACATTAGATAAATACAGAGTGAAAGAAAAAGGCAAGCTAAATCTGAGCTTTAGATCACAATGAATTGGTAATTTCAGTAGAATAAAGTCCTAAAAACATTTAGAAGAATCAAGTACAAGGTGAACCAATGTAATACTTTGTCCAAAGTGACATTAGATAAATACAGAGTGAAAGAAAAAGGCAAGCTAAATCTGAGCTTTAGATCACAATGAATAGGTAATTTCAGTAGAATAAAGACCTAAAAACATGTTGAAGAAACAAGTACAAGTTTAAACCATTGTAATACTTTGTCCAAAGGAAAAACAGAATGTGAAACTAAGAAAAAAGCATAGTGTAAGTATGAATACCTGTTCAAAAGAATAATCACGTGAGCATCCAATTAAAAAGAACTTAGTAGTACATGTACATTGTATGGTGATGTCTTTATCAAAGATGATGAATAAATTGGGATAATGAATAAATAGGGATAATGAATAAGTTGGGATAATGAATAACTTGGGATAATGAATGAATTGGGATAATGTTACTCCAAATATTTTAATATGTAATTCTAGGTTCAATATTACAATGTATCATCATTACTTTTCTCACAAACTTACTTTAATAAATAAGGAAACATCACAGAATCATAATAGGTAGAAACTTATTACAATGGCAGGAAGGAAGTTATTTTTTTTTTTTTTAAATGATATTTCATTTCCTTCCTCATAATTTATAACAAGAAATAATCAAAATAAGCAATATAAAACAAGATCTTTGATACAAGACATTTCATGAGTAATATCAATCAATGAACATAGAAAAAAAAGGGACAAAAAAGTCTTGCATGTTGTATAATCAAAATAACAGTAGAGGAAGATTTAAAGGTACATATTACCATCCTGTCACACACTCTCACACCAACAAACTCATGACACCCCCCCCCCCCCCCTCTAGCCCACCCACACCACACCCCCTTTCACACACATAAGCACACATACAAACACAAACACACACTGCATGCAACCTGTTCCAGAAATGTCCTTCCTCATAAAATTCACGTTACAAAAGAATTATCACAGTATGTAATACAAAGATCTACGTACGATACAAAAACATTTCATGAATGTAACATTTGCATATCAATCGTTGATGACAAATACATAAACAGCTGAAACGTGAACCGTATCGACACACCATAACAATAATTGGTATTGGAACAGGAATAAGATAGTTCTGAGAAATGCATATCTGTTTCGATACCTAGTGAATGTAATACATTACTTTGCACCATACGTCTGACTATACTTCCAATCTTAAAGATTTCTTCTGTTTGATAGGTTAAGATTTGCATATAATTATTCTGTTGAAAAACATGAGGCAAAGGCGAGCATCAGATTGAAATATCTTGCAAAGCATACCTTTTCCATATGCACAATGTAAAAGTAACTGAAGCATAGCACTCGTCAGGCTAATGAATATGATACAGATAGCGTAAAGTTCGAAGGCCTCAACTGCATACTGCTGTGATACTTGCATCAAAGACAATGATGGCCTATACAAAGAAACTAGGGCGCCTTTCAAGAAATTTATGGGCGGACAAAGAAGTGAACTCCCATTGACTTCTATCGTTTGAGAATGTTTACAGCTCATACAGCCCATGGGATGCACGCAACCAAATTGGAAAAGGACGCGAAGGAGCATCATTGAAAATATGTGTAACATGTTTTTGTCAAATAGCATTAGCAATTGAAGCACAACAAACATGTTATGACCCAAACTGGCATAAATTTAGGCCCGACAAAAATGGCGCTAGATCAAAAATACACTTGATATAAACCTCTGATGAGAACAAACATGTATTTGTACAATCCCCTACCATGATTACGTCTGTGAGTCCGTAAACAAAAAGACAATTTTCATTGAAGTAAAATATCTTGACTTGATAGAATAAGTGTTCATTTTAAATACTCCCCAAGTCGTCATATATATATATATAAGGTACATGCCCAAATAGTGTATAATTTAAAGACGTTGGCTGCATAGCAACACACACACACTGCATGCAACCTGTTCCGGAGATTTCCTTCCTCATAAAATTCACATTACAAAAGAATTATCACAGTATGTAATACAAAGATCTACGTACGATACAAAAACTTTTCATGAATTACTATGAACATAGAAAAATCTCAGATCATACATGTTTATACATTTGTTCTTTCGTGTAACATTTAATAATCTAAATAACCATATAGGAAGGTATGAAAACTATGAATTTTACCTAGCCCGACCCAATCACACACTCACAAACCCTCAACTCACACCACACAAACTCTTCACCCCCCCCCCCCCCAGCCCACCCACCTCACACCCCCTTCACGCCGACACACACACTGCATGCAACCTGTTCCGGTTTGTCCACCTTTACAAGAGAAAGAATTAATAATAATAATAATATTAATACCCACATCCATTAAAGTTAAAATGCATCGATTTGTTCCCATTTCTGTAAGTGCATCCCCAGTTTCCCCTTTTTGAAGGCTATTTTGTATTCCTCGTCTCTGTAATTTTTAAGCATATGTATTACTTTCTGCACGGATGGCAGAGTTCCTTCTTTTCTAGAAATAAAAATTATATACTTTACTAGAAATATGATACAATTTATAACAAATATTCTAGCAGTATTGCCGGATATTCCCATAAAAATGGGTTTCCAATCATCAATGTCAATTTCGATTAAATGTAACTTTTGAATTACCTCCTGCCATAATCTTTTAACTTTAAGACAATCTAAAAATAAATGTCGGTATGTCTCTACTTCTTGTCTACAAAAGGAACAAAAATGGTCTGACTCAAAACCAAATTTAAAGAGCTCTCTTTTCGTATATACGGCCCCTTGTAATTATTTGTATTGAAACTCTCTATGTTTATTACAAAGCATTGCACATTTCATCCTTGTGAATGTTTCTTTCAACTCCGTCATTCCAAGATCGAATTGACAGTTGCCGTCTGTAACATGTAATGTATACTCTTTTTGAAGGTCTTCAATGAAGTAATCATATAACCGCCTAGATTTTTATATTACATAGTTTCTGTAAACGTCCAAATATCATCAATTCTATTTCAAAATTGTCAGTGTCCACTTCCATAAAATCACTTTGTATCCATTCGTTTCTGATTGCTGAAAAGATCTTTTGAATTCTAAGCTATACCATGAATTTCTTCCTTTTACTGTCTCCCTCTATTGGTTGTGCTGTTATAGGTCGAGTTTAACACACAATGCAAAATGGTTCAAGGTGGATTTTCTTGACAAGGCAGTACAATAAAATTGAGATTAATTGAAAATGGAGATTAATTGACAATGGCATACAGGTACCATTATATTTTATCTTACCATATGCACCAAAACATGTACATGTATGATTATGATTCCATTACCTATTAAAATATATATCTGCAGGTAGACTGCTTTTATGACTGATTTTGTGAAAAAGCTTCATAAAACGATGCCAGTACATGTAAGTAAATTGATTAATTTCAATTTTAATTGATTGACAACCAAATTATATTATCTGTATGAACAGTTAACATTTTACATGAATCTGTATGTTACATGTAAAATGACCCACATCCCCATATCTTTGCATTACACAATTTTAAAATGTATAAAGTCTTCATTTGTTTGTTCATGTGCAATATAATTATAATAATCTATTAAAATATAATTTCATTGAAAATTCACTCTTAGGCTGAATTTGATATTTACACCACATGACCCACACAATGGATTCATTGTACCAGCCCCAGCCTCTTGACCTCTCACCTCATGAAATCAACATCTAGTCAGTAGTCAGTACACCCATCTAAAATCTAAAATAATAAATAGTTCATGAGCTTTAGTTTATATATTCTATCATAAAATGAGTTTGTAAGCATGTATCCTATTGGCTGATGAATTGTGATCACATGACATTTAAAGTATTTCTTTATGGTGCATTAGCTTGAATCAATTATTTAAATTTTAGCACAGTAGCAAAGTGTGCATCCGTGCTTCCCATCACATAACACAAGGTGTTTTTTTCTAGACTGTTTTTGTTCTGCGCTGTAGACAATGGAAGCAAATTGGGAATGGGGAGTTTAAGAGAAGCAAGGCATAATATCGTCATTATCATATCCCCTTACACAATTTACATGCACATCTTCATTCTGTAAAAGTTCAAATCCATATTAAAAGAACTCCCCTCATGCAATATCATATCTAATCTTGGCCAAAGAACTAAAGACTAAACAGTAAACACTCACAAAATGCTGAATATCAGTTAATATAAATAGATATAGAGCAGAGCATGCAATATTAAAAGTAGACCGAAAACTTCAGTCTCTCCAATCGTCGGTTGTTCCACTGAGACTACGTCTGGCTCCACTAGACCTCCGATTATAGAGACTGAAGGATGGGGACCTCTTTCTGTGAGGGACTGTACAGAACAAATGGTTTGGTTCGACCGGACCGCGATGAATGAGATATGCAACGAAATTTTCACTCTTTACATCCTCATAACTGCTGCAATTATAATAAAAATTAAAAATAACATATATATAGCTTATTTGACTTACAATAGCTTGCTCATTTAGATCCTAAATTAATGATTAATCCGAGAAAGTCTCGTCGACAACATTATCCGTCTTGGTTTTAGTTGATGAATATTCATTTTTTCTTTTCGAACGTCCAATAGCTACCGTAGCTACGTACGAGTCGGCCCGGCTTGACCAACGAACTCCCACGAAACAAGTGCTCTGATTGGCCATTGGCGTAGGTTGACCCGGAAATATACCGGCCGCCGGGTCATATAGCTCTATTTTCGAGTGCATGAACGTAGTTTCACAGTTTGGAGATACAAATTGGATAATTCATATAAGTAAGTCCGTAAATTATCCATTTAATATTAAGTTATCAAATTTTGATAACTGTAATTAGGACAAATGACATACCGACCTAATTTACATCTGATTTAGAAATCAGAAAATTAGATCTAAATAAAGAAAATCGGGGGAGAAATGTCGGTAACGAAAAGCTGTTCCGCTGTGGCTCTAATTTACCCACACGGTACGAGATCTCTGGGTTGCCATCTGTATTGGGGAATGACAACAAATGTCAGTTTTATTAAAGAAATGACCCAAATCAGATGGTTATTGCTGTCTATATTAAAAGCATACATTACACAGGTACTTAAAAGTATTGTATCCCTTTTGCAGCAAACATCAAATTCTGTAGAACTTTGCAAGACTGAATTATGAATTTGTCAAGTATATCATATCTGTGAAATTTAAACATTAGCAGTGTCCTAGTATTCAAACTATGCAAGGAAACTTGTTTACTTTCTAGCCTTCACTGTCAGACACTATTGAGTGACTGACCTCTTTTTTTATTTGGTAATACATAAGATGAGCTGTAAAGGGTATATATACATGAGCATTTGTCTACTTACATCAATAACCCATTTCTTGTAATGGCCAAAATTAAACTGATTGAATCTTTGCGCAGCACAAAATGCACAACAGTTACGACCATTCGGTACAAGGGTCTGAAAATCAGACTATTAAATTAAACGAGCGTGCTCGCTAAATTTGATTTGACAACAAATGGTCGTTATTTTCCCACAAAAAGCCATTTTCAAGCCCTTTTGCTTTGAGGAAAGATCTAAATTAGAATTGTTTTCAAATGCCGTTGGAATTTAACCTTTTTCATTTTGGGGGGCCTGCAAATGGGACATATACAGTGCGAGTCAAAACAAAGTTTACACCTAGAAATTGCTAATTAATTTATAAATCATCTATGCGCAGTAAATTATTATACATCTTATGAAAGAGTGTTTATCCCGAATCATTTAGTATCATTTTTGTGTGGTATGTGTTCACGCTTGGATGAACAGGAGGCGTTGTTTGCGAGGGTGAAAAAATCGACTTGCGCCAAAGTTGCTCTGTGATGTTTAAATAAAACAATTGGGATTTGGGTATTAATTCGGGCATAGCACATCCAAATAACATCCCTAACAAAATTAATCATGCCACACATATAAATTATATAATATTCAATATCAACGAACATTTGTGCGCATGTGTGTGTGTGACTTTGCTTCCGCAAAAAGCATATGCAATGCATCTCATTTGATACGTTCAATTCATTCTCTCACTTTAATCCCAACATACTGTAGGCATCACTTTGGCGCAAGTCGATTTTTGCACTCTCGCAAACAATGCCTCCTGTTCATCCAAGCGTGAACACAAACCACACAAAAATGATACCAAATGATTTGGGATAAAACTTTTTTTTGACTCACATGGTAGTAGTACCTTTAAGTTATATATACTATAGATCTCATACTGATCTGAAATCAGTTTAATACCATTATACACCATTTCATACATAAAATATTATAAGACTGAAGTACCAAGTCCCCGGTATGGTATTTTCAGTTAAAATTATTAAATAATCTATATTTCAATTGCTTGCACATGAAAAAAATAAGAGTATACTAATAATAAGAAATAGCCTGTTACCCCATCAGCATTAAACAACGGCCTCCATCTCAAGTTATTTCACTTAGTATTCAGCAGGTCCAACTTCCATCTTGTCTAATTCATTCATTCATTCATTCATTCTTTCTTCTGCACCAAGTGATTAGCCTTGGGTGGCCAATGCTCATCTATGATGCAGTAATTCCATACGATGTGGTTGATGGCGATTAGAATACATGGTATAAGTCCAATGCAGCCAGCAAAGAGAAATGCCATCTGATAGCTGTTGGTCTGGTCTAAAATGTAACCTGAGAGTGAGAGTGTAAAAGCGTAAAAAAATAAACAGAAATTAGGCAGGTTTGAGGGCTGAACCAATGAACTTATTATTTTATACTCATTCTATTCTACTCAAAAACCAATGTTCACAAATGTCACCAAAATATATACTAAATTTGGCAGATTTCATGCACTTCATGTACTGAACCTTGCCAAGATATCCTAGACAGTACTATGTTGAACACATCAGGTACATGATCAACAGGTAACAATAATTTGAAGAAGGCTTTTTACACTGCTGACATCAATATGACTGTCAATAGATTTTGTTAAAAAGGGAAACAAAAATTGCTATTTGAACAGACATGGTACAATGATTACTCAAGAGCTAGCAAATAACATTTATGACTTCATTATCTACTAGTGATATCAAAAGATAAATATTTGGATGACCTCCGTATGCCCATTAAAGGGAGAAACAAAATAAGGATATATCATGCATTACACTATAAAACATATGCAAACAGCACATAATTTGTGTCAAATCCTTCCTGTTGTCTTTTACTTAATAATGGCAACATGATCAACATCAATATCATCATTATTTTGGAGTCAATAAAGTGGAGTAATTTTTTATTGATAGTTTGCCGCCCTGCTCAGCTATATTTAAGAAAACATACTCATTTATTTTATTGGAGAACAACATTGAAAACTGACAGAGATACCTCTCACTCAACCAATGAGAAAAAACCTGTTCTAAGACAAAATAATAGCCACATACATGACTAGATCCTGAGATCAGCATACTGTGTTGTAACAGAACTTGAATTAAATTGAAAAGATAAAAAGAACAAAAGAAATACGTGTGTCACTGTCTCCTACTCTCCTTTGTAGATTTTGGACACCTAAGGTGCATAAAACCTGTCCTCCAAGAAAATAAAAGTGTTGTACTGAGAATTGGAGATGTCTGCCCAGGGGCAGATCCAGCCGGCAGCGAGGGAGGGGGCCCAAGAAATATTTAACGCCAACTCAGCCGACCAGTCGAAAAAGCGGGGGGGGGGGGGGGGGGGGGGTGGTAGTGAGCACTATTTTTTTTCTTTTTTGGTTTGAGCTCTATTTTTTTTTTTTACTCGACATCCCCCCCTCCCCCCTTTGAAAGGGGTAGGGGAGGGGGCCCGGACTCCCCCTAGATTCGCCACTGTGTCTGCCATTGCTTTCTCGTGACAAGATCTCATGGTATCCAGGCTTGTAAGAAGTTCCTGGCATCATCCAAACTTTCTTACCTGAGACAGTAGAACTGATCATGATCCCAATGCATGTTGATAAGAGCACCATGCCGATCCCGCCTGGAAACCGGTGCAAAGGAACCATGTGTCGAACAATAACTGACAGAAGAGGTATGTATATGCCGGATGCAATACCGACACCTGCCGCACAAGCTACCATGACGGCATAGCTATCGGTGCTTGGAGCAACAATCACAGCTATCGCACCAAGGCCATACGCAAAAGCTGACAAAAACATTTGATGTACGTGACCTGTGTTGAGGAGTAGGCCGTGAGTTGCTCGAGCAATCATGTTCGTTAATCCAACAACAGAGACTAAAAATGCTGCCTCAATTCTTGGAACGCCTTTCAGTACAGCGCAAGTTACAGTATGAGCCAAATAGGTCCCATACACGGCACCTCCCATCAGTGCTGTGGGTAGGTAACATGCAAATACGCGATTCTCCCATATAAGAGATAGACCTGTTGATTGCACACATGATGTCTTCACACCCTTGCCGACCATTGAGGCATGACGACTTATCCTACGCACCATGGTGAGACGTTGAGTTGATGCAATTGGCTCAACGCCATTGGTTTCATCACACTGCTCTACAATCTCCTCATGAGGTTCATCTAATATTTTAAAATCTACCACTTGACTTTTGCCACTCTGTTCTGGCTTTTCCCCACATTCTATCACGATGCCGTCATCGCAACCATTATCACAGGGTGTAGACGCATCAACGGCATAGGTCACTACACTATTGCGTTTAAGCTCCGTCTCCGTCACAATCTGCTCACTTTTTGTCATCTTCATATGCCCTTGTTTGTTCGTCTTGGAATGTCTTGTCATAATCAGTGCCAGTGGTATAAGATGAAGCTGTAAGGCCCCTACGATCATCAGCGCACCCCTCCAGGTGTAGTGGTCCACCAGAACCTGGAAGATGAGTGGCCATACAACCATACCGACTCCACAGCCAGATGACGCTACTCCATTAAGGACGGTAAAGTGCCTCTTGAAGTTTTGAGTAACGCAGACCAAACAACCAGAAAATGCCATGCTGCTTCCAAAACCTAAACACAAAAGAAAACAAAATGGATAATGATTTAGAATTGATAAGTTAAAATATTTAGTTACGCCGCCAAGTCTTCCATACTGTATATATGATGAATTGCAGTTTCTTTAAATTGGCTCTTTGTGACGTCAATAATGATTCATTTAATGAACCAGAAAAATGGGAGGTTAATCTTACTTAAAGGTAGGCCTAAAGACCAGTTATGGTCATGCGATTGCATTGTGAAAGAAAAGTTGTGGAATCGATCAGAAAAGGTTGATCATCTAGCATATAAGTATTGGTGTGTACTGCAAGGTTCTGTAATCATCAAAATGATAAGAAATATGGCCCAGTCTTCGTAAAGTTACAAGCACTCTACACAGAAAGATGTATATGGGACTATACGCACACGTGCGTTTATCTCTCACAGACCATGTAGATAAACTAATTTACCAAATATATCGATTAGTAGGCGGTTTCCCGGCAACATTTTTATCATCATGTTTTAGTCAAAACATATTCTTTCACATGATTGGTAATAAGAGCTTCCATTTCATTTTTTGAAATTGGGGCGTTACCTTTAAGTCAATGTTGCCTGCTATTTTGATCAATCAAAAATTATCACAAATTTTTGTACCTGGCATTCTATGGCATATTAAAGTTAATAGGGAAGTCCATTCGTCCACCATGATTTCAATTTGGTTTTAATAAAAGCAGGCCAAATTGGAAAAACAAATCAGTGAAGAATTAGAGATTAGTGTTAAACGATGCCTTTAAGGGAAAATATACATTTTTAAAGTTGTACAGTGCAGGGTAAATGGTGAAGAGTTACCAGTAATGTAATAGTAACATAAGAAACACTTCCCTAACCCTTAAAAACAAAAACAAAAAACAAATGAACAAATAAACAAAACTCCTCACCAGACATGAAAGGAATAGTAATGAAGAGTACTGTAATGTTGGGAGCATATGAAGCAGCCAAGAAGCCAGATGCAGAGAGGATGGCACCAGCGATCATCACACAACGAACACCAAAAGTCCTAACAAGTGCACCAGCCAGGGGAGCTGGGGGGGGGGGGGGGGGAGGAAAAGATACAATCCACATAATACAAATCATATGAGGATTTATACCCAAAGAAGAGTAGAAAAATCAAGATACACATTACACAACTACTGTTCACACAAATGTAACACCTGAAATTCCATAAGGTTAACGAGAAAGAAAAAAAAAGTTAAACCAGAAAATTCTTGTTACATAATTTGTTTTGGTTAAATTAAGAGTCGTCGTTATGTTCCCTTTCAGAATAAATCGGGTAAGAGTTGAATCCAATCGACCTTTATAGACAGGTGATCTTTCCATGGAGGTGCTCACTAAAGCAGGTTTCTCTGCAAATTGAAACACTTACATGTTCCAAGAAGGACAGCTAACACGGAGGTAGCGAGCCAGCTGATCAAGGCTGCTTGTTCCTGAAAGTCTCTCTTCCATTCTCCGTAGAAGACTCCCATGGAGGTGGACAACCCATGGGTCATTCCTTGGCCTAGGAGATTGCAGGCCACTATCACAGTCCCGCTTAGAGTAACCTTCATGGTGATCCTCCACTTGTTCTATAGTATTAGTATAACCAGCTGATATTGAGTGGCTGATCGATGAGCATATCTGGATCGATGAAAAATTGATAGGAAAGAGTCTAGTTGATCTAATTTTCATTTCTACCAAACTAGAGGCCTAGTATAATAAAATTTAAAAATAATATTGTAAAACATGATCTTGAATTGATCATAACAAAAAAAAGACTTACTTACAATTTACTTTCAGCTAATCTCGGATAAGACGCTAAGAGGCCCCGTGTACAGGAGAATCACCACCCGGCCCTTCGCCTTGCGCCTTGCACTATTCGAAAGTAGGGGAAAACCCCGGTGTAGTACTATATGTAGTGCCGTGCATGGTCCACCTGCACACCCCAATCAGCTCAGGTAGGCCTACGGTATCTGCAAGAATCTTCAGAATTGAAGGAGAAGAAGAATCTGTCCAGTTTCTTGAAGCTACTGCACATGTACACGTAGACAGAAATACCGTCTGGTGTATGGGGAATTATATTAATATAATAAAAACCGACGTTGTCAACGCATCCTAGTCCCCCTGTAGAGGAGCATTGCGGGGAGCATTGTATGTATTTAGAGGCGTATAGTCTCAGATCAGCAGAACAAGCGTCGATATCAGAGACTGAAGTTTTTGGTCAATGGTGAAAATAATTAATTTAGTAATTTGGTAATTACAGCAAAGCCCAATCTTCTTGTTTGTGGATACATCACCAATGTGTCCATGAATGATATATAATAATTATGACTTGATGACAGGCTTGCATTTTCTTTCGTTTGGAGCATGGAGGACCTGGCATTTGGGATTGTACTTGTAGTGTACTCCATTTGCCAGCGCCAGTCGGCTTTCCATCATTCCGCAGTGAATTGATGTCTTCCTTGAGTTGTGCAAGCACTTGCATCAATTCTGTGAAAGAACAACTGAACTCATGCATCCATTTTAAGACCTACCTAGATTTAGTTTTTTTTCCAGAGTGCATGGCGGAATGCGGCGAGGCATTTCAAACATTATTCACTAGTTCAAGATCTTCTTTCGCCCCTCTCTCTTTTTCTCTCGATCTACCTCTCCCACCCCCTCTTTCCATTAATCCCACTAGTCTCTTCTTCCCACCCTGTTTTATGATTCAGTTAAAGGTAATGCAAAGTTTTGGAAATTTTGAAAATTGGATGGATAGTAATTCTTTAAATTTTTGATACATTTGGATGCCCCTGTGGATGTAATATAAGCACCAGACAATTTCAGCGCCTAAGGCTATTTCATGGTAGCTGCGACCATGAACATTTCAGAATATGCAGTTCTAATATATAATTTCCAAACGGGAATAGCAAATCGGTCGACTGTAGTCCGAGGCATTGTTTTAAAGCTAAAGTAATTTCAGTCTTGAGAGGGAGCTATACAACATAATGACATGAAATGGAAACAATTTTTCGAATATATAATCAGAACGGTAGGAGGAAAGTTAATATTTCTTTGCAATTATAATCCCAAAACAATCATTATTAAGGCACCCAATCTCTACTTGGATTTCTTGAACATCTGGAATTATCTAAAGGAGAAGGAATATACTATAAAAGCAACAAATAAATCAAATTATCTTTAACAATACTTTTATTGAAGGTAGGAAAATTCCTTTTAATGCAAAATTATTTCATGTGAACATTTTTCAAGTTAAACATTTTGATGGACGCAGAAGGTGATATGAGATCAGGGGACTATTTCATAAGGAAAGGTCTTAATGTAGACGATATATTTTTATTTTTTTTATCTTTACACCAAATTGCCAGCTGCCTGCATGGAAGATTAAGAGAATTTGTAAAGGGAGAGATGATACTCTAAATGACACTGTTGATCTTTCCAACATTAACTTTATCATTAACAAAACAGTGTATTCTTTTGAGTCTGTCTCTTCCAAAATGCTCTATAACATTTTTATTGCTATAATACAAGATGCATTTGCTTTTAAACATCCAGAGGTAATAGCTTTAAATCTTGATAAGTTGGAAACTACAACAAGTTTCTCAATCCCCAGATTTTCCACTGTAGATGGGAAGCAGTGGCGTACCTGGGGTACTCCGAGAGGGGGGGGGGGGGGGGCAAGCGACCGAAACAAACAAAAAAGGCGATGCTAATTTTCACTTCTGGCGAGCGAGCGAGCAAAAAAAAATCTTTAAGTAACGTTTGGTATATAAACTGGTATTGTTGCAAGTTGGGGGTGGGAACATTCACTTGTTAGCGACGTTAATTTCATTTTTTTGCAAACGAGTGTAGCGAGCAAGAAAAAAAATCACTTCTTTTTTAATAATTGCCACTTAAACTTGGTTCAATTGTCCCATACAGGGCGCGGGAACAATATTGTGTGTAGGGTGATTTTATACCCATTTTAGCTAGCGAGCGAAAATACATCTTTCTCTCAATGAATTGCTATATAAAATTTGTTTCATTGTTGCAGGTAGGGGGCGGGCACAATTGTGTTTAACTGTTTAAGGCAATGTCAATCCCATTTTGGCGGGCAGGCAACCCCCTACATTTCTCTTTTTAATGATATTGTAGCAGGTTAGTGGTGGGTACATAATTCCACGAGCTAGCGAGCGTAGCGAGCGAAAAAAACAAAACTTCTCTTTTATAGGGAAAATATGGTACATAAAACTTGGGTTCATTGTTCCATGTCAGGGACGTGATTATTGAAAGCGGTGTTATTTCTATTTTGGCGAGCGAGCGTAGCGAGCGAGCAAAAAAAAATCACTTCTCTTTTATAGGGAAAATATGGTATATAAACTTGGGTTCATTGTTCCATGCAGGGACGTGATTATTAAAAGCGGTGTTATTTCTATTTTGACGAGCGAGCGTAGCGAGCGAGCAAAATTTTTGTAATGATAATTGGTTCATAAATTTCAGATTTTTTTGTTGCAGGGCAGGGCTTGCACAATCATTTCTAAGGTGATGTTAATTCCGTTTTGGCGAGCACGAGCACACCAAAACTTCCTTGAATAACGTTTGGTACATAATTATTAACTGGTTGTTGCAGGTTGGGGCGGGCACGTTAGCGGTGTCAATTCCATTTTGGCGAGCGAGCATAGCGAGCAAGCAACAAAAAAAATTCTCTTTTAATAGAAATTAATAAATAAACTTGTTTGTATTGGTGCAGGTCAGGATGGACGCAATCGCGTTTAACGCGATTCAATTCCTTTTTGGCGAGAGGGCGAAAAAACTCTTCCATTTTTAATGATATTGTTGCAGGTCAAGGGTGGGCACAATTGTTTCCAAAGCAATGTCTATTCATTTCATTCGCGAGCGAGTGTAGCGAGCGAGAAAAATGAATTAGTCTCTTTTAGTAACATTTGGTACATATATTGTGTGTTATTGTTGCCATGGTTGCAGGTCGGGGCCCGTCGGGGCAGGCACAATTGTATTCTAGGCAATACTAATCCTTTTCTTTTTTCAGGGGGACGAGCAAGTGAAAACATTTTATACAAAATAGGCTAGCAAGCAGTTCGCGCCAGCGAAGAGTTTCGAATTTGTTATATCACTTATATTTTCCTATTTTCATTTGTTTTCATTTTCAGGATGCGTTAAAAGTTTTCGAAGAATCTCAAAAGCAAAAGGAGTGAAGGGAGTTCGAGCGACCGAACTGGTCATGAGGGTACTTTTGCATTTTCAAAAGTAGAATTGAAGGATTTGGTATAGGCCTACACTACATTTTCAGGAAAAAAACTGTACGTTTTCAAAATATCTGGGGTCAACTGCTCCCCCCCCCCCCTGGTGCGTACGGCCATGGTCTTTTTTTTTTTTAATTTCCCCATTTTTATTCCTTTCCTTTTCTTTTCCCTTTTTCTTCCTTTTCTCTTCTTCTTCCTTTTTTTCTTTCCTTTTTTTTTCCTATTTTCTCTTTCTTTCCTTTTTTCTTCCCTTTTCCTTTTTTCTTTTTCTTTCCTTTCCTTTCTTTTCTTTTCTTTCCCCTTTTTCTTTTTTCCCCCTGGAGCCCGTCAGGGGGGGCACTCTGCCCCCCCCTGCCCCCCCCCATAGGTACGCCAAGTGATGGGAAGTTAAGGGAATTTCAGTATAAACTTTTACATAACTTTTGTAATGATAAATTGTATCTTTTTGGATTAACACAGTCAAATTTATGTTCCTTTTGTAGAAAAGAAGTAGAAACCTATCGTCATATCTTCTTTGAATGTTCTGAAGGGTCCAGAATATGGAATGAGGTGGAAACCATTTAAAGATGTTTTAGTTTCTTAATATGCAATGGATTGATGTGTTGCTTGGTTTCAGAAAAAATATGAAAGATAATATATTGTTAAATCATGTATTGATTTTGGTCAAATATATGATTTACAGTAAGGCCAAAAAAAAAAAACATGTTTAGCGTCCTGTTTTTTCGAAAAATAGGAAGGAGGAGGCCCTTTTTATTTTTTATTTTTTATTTAAAAATGGCCGCTCAAAATGGCCGCTCGGTACATTTTCGCTGACAGTCGTGCTATTTTTCAAGATGGCCGCCAACATTTTTTTTTTTTTTTTTTTAAATCAGAAATAGATTCATTTTTTCAGTGTTTTTCATGTTTTTTTTTCTTTAAAAAAAAAAATTATAAAAAAAAATTATTCAAAAAAAAAAAAAAAAAAAAAAAAATAGGAGGCGGCCCCCAAAAAGGAAGCGGGCGGGGACGCTAAACATGTATATTTTTTTAAATGGCCTAATCGTAAAAATGGAAAATTCCCAACTAGTAAAGAAATATGTAAGGCTGTAGAGAACTCAAAAAAAGCCTGAACTGCCTGGACAAACTGCCAATACATTATCAAAAAGGGGAACTGATTGTATATTTATTGTAATTCCTGTTCACTCCCTCACTTTCACATCGACCCGGACACTAATCTACTATCGTTGTTTGCTTGTTTTTTATATTTTATATTTTAATAACGGTATAGTTATAGACCTCCACTGATACAAGACCCTCATATAGTTATAATGAAATCTAGGAGTTAAAAAAACATGCACCATATCATTATATGTAAATATAACGAATGTTGTTATCATGGGTTATGAAGCAGCACCTTCACCTTATACTTTTTGTTTATATAAGAAAATTTTCGTTCAGATTGCTTAATTTATATTGAACTATTTAATTTGCATAGAAGATAATTATGTTGTAAATATTGTTCCTGTTTATAATGCTGTATCCAAAAATATTAATATGAAGTATTACCGTCACCTTTTCCTTTTTTACAGGAATTGTAGCACAATTTGTACATTTGATTGAATATGTACTATATTAGTTTGGATACTTATGGAAAATATTTTTAAAATATGTCTGTGTTTATAATGTATGAGACAATGTATGTTTATACTGTGAGAACAATTATGTTCCTATTCATCATTTTGTATAATTATGAAAATCTGAATAAAGGCAAAAAAGCTTTTATTATTTTTTTTTTTTTAAATTACAATTTCATCACTTTAGCCTCGATTTCAACCGCGACAACGATCACTGAATATTATGAAATCGCCTATACACTTCCAATATGTTCATTTGAACCAAATTCATGACCCCATACTGAAACTTTGTGTTACAATTTATATGTTTATATTTAATTATTTTAGTACTCCAACCTTGGTTTTAAAATGGATCCCATGGGACCCCCTTATAATCATGCCACACCACACTCTATCTAGGCCTATACTGTATTATCTTCAGCACCACTGATGGCGATCGATCGAGCCTTCAAGGTAATATTCAACGAATACTCAAGCGCTTTTGACGAACATTTCTTGTATTAATTTTCTATAACCAGGCTGTTTTTTTTAATTTTTATGATGACTGCTTTGAGGGACCTGACTTTTACAAGCTAAGCTTTTCCCCCACCTGGTTAGCCTGACATGACACGCAGCAAACCTCCCAGCCGTGATCGGGACGTTTGTGTGTTGCCCTCCGACCCTTGGATATCAAAGTTGATGACTTCAGGGAAAGTAAGCCAGGATATTAACTTGGTTTTGATCAAAGGAGAAACATGAAAAAGAAAATTAGTGAAAATTTGTTCAATATCCGATTAAAAATGGGTAAGTCGTGAATTTTTGAATGTCATCAGCGGAAACACAAATTGGCAAACTGACTAAAATTTCACTTTTCCCCCTTCAAATTGTATGACTGGGAAGGGTCTTTTCTATACAGAGGACTTATACTAATATGCTATTCATAATATATTTGAGTAATGCCCCAAGGCGCTAGGCACTTGGGAGAAAAACAGAAATTATATTTTTGTGCATGACAAACAGGAGAGTAGTCCGTGACTACGTCATCACCCACTGACAAAATTGCCAATTTGAGATTCGCATAGTAATAGTGATGTCATATTTTAAACATTCATAACTCTCTTACCATATTAAGTCCGATTTAGTTCAAACTTTCGCCAGTCTGTTACTATTATTTCTGCTTTCATACCAAAGAACTTACTTACTAGGGTTGGATACGACGTGTTTATGATTTTGCTAACAAGATTTCTGAGTGAAGTCTATTCGTGTCGAGCATGTAAATGTTTCTTGTTTAAACTAGAAGATTTTAATAGCGTCTTCCTCGCATTTCAGAGATTGTCTGTACCCTGAGTATAGGTTTTCAACAATTTAGCTTCAAACACAAAGGCGTCAAATATACTTTTATCCATACAAGAATGGGATTTTTGAAGAAAAGGAAGGAAAACAAGAATGGGAGGGGGGGGGGGGTAAGCACTAATTGATTTTTTTTTTGGGGGGGGGGGCACAACGGGGGAGGGGGATTCACTCATTTTTTACCCCTCAACTTCCACCTCCTCCCCCCACCCCTTGAGCAAAACAAATTGTTAACGCATGAAACACAGATACAGAGTGTCTTTAAAATTCTAAAACACCCCCTGTTTGCCAGGGGGGTGTTTGCAAAGGCAGAGGGGCACATTGCTTCCCACTTGTTCAAGTACCCCAAAAGTGCCCCTTTAACTTTGTAAGAAGTGCCCGTTTTTACATAGGAAAAGTGCCCCTTTTATTTGTTTTAAAGTGCCCCTTCCCCTTTCCACCTCTGATTAGTGCCCCTTTGATTTTGACACGAACCCCTTTTCCTTTGACAAGTTCACATATTCTTTTGCAATAAGTGTGCCTTTTCTATTCTCATAAGGGCCTTTTTTTTAAATCTCTAGTAAGTTCCCCTTTTCAGGTACAAGAAGCGCACCTTTTCACTTTTGATAAGTGCCCCCTTCACCTCTGGTAATTGCCCTATTCAAATCTGAGAGGTTCCCCTTATGCTTTGTAAAAAGTGCCCCTTCCCCTTTTAATCATAACTACCCCTTTTTAACTCGGATAAGCGCACCTTATATTTTCACATATGCCCTCTTTCCTTTTTAATAAGTGCCCCTTTTCCTTATGATGAATGCCCCTTTTCATCTATGGTTCCTTTTCATTCTCATTAGTGCTCTTTTTCATCTTTTGTAAATGACCCTATTGAATTCTGAGAGATTGTCGTTTTACTTTGAGAAGTGCCCCTTCCCCTCCTGATAAGTGCTATTTTCATCTTATATAAATGCCCCTTTTATTCTGACACGTCCCCCTTGTCCTTCCTAATAAATGCTCTTTTTCATTCTTATAGGTGCCCCTTCCCCTTCTCATAATTACCCCTTTCATCCCGATTATTTTAACATGTGCCTCTTTTTCTTTTTAATTAAGAGCCACTTCCCCTTCTCATAAAAGCCCCCTTTCACCTTTGATAAATTCCCCTATCAAATTTGATCGGTGCCCCTTTTCTTTCAACAAATGCACATTTCCCTTTATCATTAGTGCCCCTTTTTCATTTTCATAAGTGCGCCTTTTCACCTCTGATAAATACCCTTTTAAACAAGATATGTGCCCCTTTTCCCTTTCTAATAAGGAACCTATCCCTATTTCATTAATGCCCATTTCCCATTCTTATAAAATCCCTTTTCATCCCTGGTGATTACCTCTTTTTTTAGGTGTAAGAAGTGGCCCATTTTTACCTCTGATAATTAGCCTTTGTACTTTGACACGTGCTCCTTTTCTTTTCTAATAAATGTCTTATCCCCTTCGAAAACGTGCCCCTAATTTCAAGCTACTAAGAGCAATTTCCCCTCAATGTTCGCTCGCTACGCTCGTTTGTAGTTATAGCCTAGATGTTATCATTATCAAAGGTCTTTTTAGTCTTCCGTTAAGAGAATGTGTTTATAACCCCATCAGGATTGGGTTTTCCTGTTGATAAGATGTAATTTTTCGCACTGCGACCCAACAAATCTTTAAATTTTTCCTCGCTCGCAAATGAATTTTCAGACCATCATATCCAACTGCAAAGTATGATGCTTAAGCAATATCTTATATGATGTAAAAAGAGAAACAAATATTGAAATCATCCCTGATAATGTAATCACAATATAGGGGTATATACCAATATCTAAAAAATTATATATTTTCGCTTTGAGGATTTCTCATTGAAGGTGCCCTTTTTTTTCTCCAGAGAGTGCCCTTTTTTTGTTGGTGCCCCCCCCCCCCACTTTGGAAGTCGCTCCGCCGCCTCTGGGTGTTTGAACACACAGCCCCCCCCCCCTCAGAAAGATCTGAGTAGTTTGTTCCGTAAAAAAAGATCAAATATCCCTGATACCAGCTATTACAGAAATGACCGGTTTACTAACATATTCAATAGTTGTTATATGCATACTTTTTAAACAAAGATTGTTCTTGTTTACCTAAAAAGCTTGCCCGAGGATTGCTTGACATAGCAACAAATAATATAAGCAGATTGGATCTCGAGTAGTGCTGTAGTAAAAGTTTCGATTTTTTTTTAAGTTTCGATTTATCCCCCTCTACCTGGCGCTATGTCTGGCAATGTCTCCCAGCTCAGTAATCGGTGTGTTGACTCCCTAATCGGAAACTAGAACAATGATTTGTCTGTCATCTTGGTTTGAAAGTAATCTTTCTAATAGATACATGATGTATGTAGTTTATAATAATAATTTCTCCAATGTTTATTCTATTACACATGGCGTAACATAAGGTTCTATCCTAGGTCCTCTTCTGTTTTTATTTACATCAATGATCTTACACATTCTTCTAAAAACATTGTTATTATCATCAAATCAGCGCCTTAAATGAAAGTCCTTCGCCGGGTGGGTTAAAAAAAAATTAAAAGGGCACATTTTTTTTCTTTTTTTCGTCCAGAACTGTTTTGGTCCGACTCAACCAGCCGCTGAATAAACGAGGGGGGGGGGGGGGGGGGGGGGGGTAAGAGCACTTTTGTTTTTAAATGGTCACCAATTAGCACTTTTTTTTTTTTTTTTTTAATTTAAAAAAAATGGAGGGGGAGGGGTTTTCCTCCAAAACAAAAACAAAACAAAAAAAAAAATTGAGGGGGGTTCGACTCCTAACCCCACCCCCCCCCCCCTGCGTACGCGTCTGATGAATAGTATGATGACTTGATGAGGTACTCGATCCACATTTTTTTTTTTTTTGTGGGAAAGCTCGATATTAAAAAAAAATTATAACTTTATCCCCAATTCGGCCAGTTATATCTTAATCATTTTCGTTGAAACTGAAAGGGATAGAAAAATATGTCAATTAAATTAAAGATGTTTGAGGGGGGAAGGAGAAAAAGAAGAAGAATGAGAAACAGAAGAAGAAGAAGAAGATAAAGAAGAATTTAAAAAAAAGAGGAAGATAAAGAAGAAGTCAAAAAATATAAGGCCTATTAAGAACAACAACAAACAGAAGAGGAGGAAGAAAGAATTATTTCCCCTCTTTTTGCATTTGCTTAATTGAAGCTAGCATAGTGAGGTTGCCAGAAAACGAACAATTCCTAAATGAATCTAACTAAGAGTGGCGAAATATGAGTTCTCCAAGTGATTTGGTACGTATGATTTATTACAAGTATGGTTTTGTGATGAGTCTATAACAACAAGAGTAAATTTTAAGGAAGTGAAAATGTCGATATTTCGATTTTTATCAACGAGTATTTGGCCACTTTAAATTAACTACTTGTCCCATGTACTGACTTTTGTGCAGTGACTGAATGATTTTTGTTCTGTGACAATGACAATGACAATGATTTTGTATTTCTTTAACAGACCTTCTGGGCATGGAAGAAAAACAGTTGAATAGTACATATATAATGTTCAACAATGATATTCATTTAGATTTTTTTTTTAACACACACAGAAAATCTTTAAAAACAAGAAAATCTTTGGCAGCGAACAACAAACAAATGAAGGCAAGCTTAGCCTTTAGGTCTGCGTGAAGTTATCTACCGACCGCAATGAGAAAACTTCGTGCAGGCGTGCGCCCGCCTGCAACCCACCATCAGTTTGTACTTGTATTGTGCAGCGGTTTGCCGTGAAACCTGTGAATAAGTGTATACTAATATCAATGTTTTTCCAAAAAATGCTCTATAAAAAACAAGAAAATTAACAAGAAATAGGTAAGAAACATAACGACTTTTAAATCATGATCTTTATTTGGACATTTGAAGAATATTTACTTAATTTTTGGTATGTTTTAGTATCTCCACGCCGGAGTTACGGGTCAAATTTTGGATAGACTTCTGAACTAGCGCCCTTTTAATCTTTTAATACCTGTTTCTCATCTATTTTTTTTTTTTTTTTTGGGGGGGGGGGGGGGGGGAGTATTTTTCAAAAAAAAACGAAGACATTATAATATACATTTTCACACAGGTTGCACGGCAAACCACTGTACTTCAGCTAACATTTTGACCATACAAAATGGACTGCCAAAAACTCAGTCCCTACAGTCTGTTTTGCCCTGACACCCTTGTGAATTTACAGGTTTTTATGTATGCGCGATATGTTAAAGGGATCCGGTAACTTTGTCTTAGATCTTTTAGAAATAATCCTTGATTTAGCTCATGCTGCAATGATAATTATAAACCTGTAGGTCAGTCAGGAACTCATGACTTTTACAAGCCGATCGCCTGTCTGATTATCAAGATATTAATGATTGGAATTACAAATTTTGAAAACCGTTCGCCGAACGGTTTTCATAACACTACAGTCTATTGATGGTAAAACCGGTCACTCAAAGATTTTTACTTTTTTGAGGCACTTCTTGATCATTTTGAAGCGCGATTTTTTTAGGGCTTCAATTTTACACCCTATCACAGACACTGGTAATATGTAGGACCGTGTATCTCAGATTTAACATTGTTAAACGATCCCTTTAAGGGTTTTCACGGCAAAACTTGCACAATACAATTGCATACCGTACGTACGGTACGTTGCTCGTGCATGCTTGAAGTTAGCGATCGTAATGATGAATTACTTACATGAATTAAATGAGGATCTGAGATTATAGTCGCTAACTTTTCACAACGTAAAATGTGTTCATAATCATCCCTTTCCCCACACTATGAACCGTGTAAACGACTTTCAGAGTTCACTGCAGGACTCTTCTTTTTACTCATGCAAAGTACTTTGAAATCGGTCAAGAATTTAATGAAAAATGTTGAAATTTGTTACGGGAGTAATGGAGCTTTGCTTACCTTCCACATGTTCCTTATGATGATAAGCAAGAGTTTGCAATGTTGATTCAGCCTGAAATGGAAATAAATGTGATGTACACTAGAATGGCTGATTTTGCCCTGCCAATTTCATACTTAACGACAATAGCAATAAGTCTGAAAAGGTGTGTGCTTTGAGTGTTGCTGAATTCAGCAAACTCCCAGAGTACACCCGTGTTTAACTGTTTATTGATGTATATAAATGTATAATCTTTAACCAATATCTTCAGTAACTTTTCTTATTCATTTTTTAATCTTATTTAGAAGAAAAAAACACAATATTTGTCATGATTGTCATCAGTTTCATTATATTCTTTGTGTTTACATTATTGGCCTTGTTAAATTTGAACTGATGGTAGAGGAATGCCATACTTTTGAAGATATATGTGAGATTTAAATACAGTTTGACACTTGCAAATCAATTGAATTTAATTGAGATAACAAAGGATAATTTGATATTGAAGCATTTACCTAAAGTTTGTCATTTTGATCAAATTCAGACCGTGGACTCCTTACTAGTCACCTTGGCTAGTATGGGATTTGACTTGGATCGTGGTCAAGCAGCGATACAGGCAGGAAAACTTACTGTACATGAAGCTGTAGAATGGTAAGAATGTGTGGAATTGAATATATCGTTTGTTTGGAGCGATAAGGGCATTACAGAGCTGCCAACTAGTACGGATTTCCCGTAATTGTTACGGAAATTAACGACCAATACGGAATGTTGTTTAAAATTACGGATTTTTTTTTTTTTTTTTTTTTAAATTTTTTTATATATATTTTTTTCCCCCCCCCCCCATTTTTCCTGGAAGACTGTGTTGTGATGATATGAATCTCATTATTTAACAACTTTGTGTGAGTAAAATCACCAAAAATTTCAGATAATCATGTGTCTGTGCAATGTTGGCGGGCCGTTTTTATTAGAGTCATAGCGCCGCATATGAAATTACTGATTTTGAGCCTTGTGATTACTGATTTTCTGTTCTGGAGGTTGACAGCTCTGGCATTATCTCTGTGTTAAAGTATATGAGCTAATGCCCTTCTGGCTCCAAAGAGACAACATGCATTGAAGAAGGGCCCAACCCCAGCATTTGTAGCTGAAGAGAGTAAAGCTACGGTCACAAAGGTTCGTTTCGTACGAATCTCCCTGCTTTTCCATTGTCTTCCTAAATTTCCATTGTCTGAAAATAGTTTGTACGGCATTCGTAGCAGCTCGTAATGGCTATTGTGCCGACCGAGGCTTAAGACCCAGCAAGTTTTGTTAGCAGACCCTGCCCCCTTAAGTATGAAAGTAGAACAAAATCCTCTTTTTTTAGTAGGCTTCCTAATGAACAAAACCCAGTATGCATTTAAACAAAGACCCAAACTTATAAATTATTACCGGTAAGTTGTTCTTAAAAACTAAGAAACTGCTCTGATGGAATTCAGTCATTCTTCCAATTGTGTATTGAATGACATGGGTGTATATCTTTTCTATAATTATGCTGTTGATGTGTAGACCCTACTTGCCAAGATGAATTCTAACCTGATTCAAAAGCATTTGAATAGTAATTGTATTTACAGATTTTTTATATTGATGACGGTATGAGAGATTCAAGAAGCGGATTCAAGAAGCTTATTTGTGCATAAAATTATAAAATGGATAACCTCATATTTCCAGTTGCAGACAGCTTTCTTCTTTGGCAAAAATATGACCCAAATATGACCTCTCTTTAACCGTGAACATATACGTGTATGAGTGGCATGGAAGAGTACATCATCGTCATCATTTAGTGTCTGGTTTATCCAAGCTGTAGGGTTGGATGTTTCATTTCCTTCTGGTCTTCAGCATCCACCTGGCAAGATGTGTCTCCTTTCTGCTTTTTGTGTCTCCATTTTTGGGGTGTGGTCTACCACATGGTTTTGAGACAACTACCTCAAATTTCATCCTGCTATGAACATTCTTGTATATGATTTTCTTCCCTCAGGTTATTGCAAGGTGGAGACAGAACCCAAGAAATTTCAACGAGACCGACAACTACGCTCTCCCTTCGACCAGCTTCACAAGTACCGGTAAGGATGTTCTGACCTGGAAAGGAGTATAATTGAAGGAGTTAGTACATGCTGTTAATTTCTGAAACATAGCTTAGATGCTTGTATAATGTTTGCTCATAATCTGAGTATTAAATGAGTTTATTCAAATCTAAGACGGAATATCAAAAGTCGCAGTCAATTTAGGAACCATCGCATGACTTAAAAGTTGTTAAATTGTTCTAAATGTTCACTTAGAGTAAAAAATGTATCCAACATGATTTTGGACTAAATTTTTTCTTCTTCTGCCAATACTCAATTCAAGCCACAGATTTGTATACATCTTCTTTTCAATGTGTAGGCACAAGAATCATCAAGCGTTAGCTCCCAAGACCAGAATTATCTCCCTTTCAGTATGCCGCCAACATCTGTGCCAACTGTCCCATCCCCTTCTGGTCCTGCTGTTCCGCCTGTTGAGCAGACTCCTTCCGGAAGTAGTGAGTCAGAAAATGTTGTAAGTAGATTCTCCCTGACAGACAAGAAGAGAGAAGACAAGAACCGGTGGGAGCGGGAACAGAGGGAGCAACTTTCTGCAAAATACAAGGATGAGAGAATGCGGAAGAAGAAGGTGAGGCTTTTTAAGGATATGATAGTAGAGACATTTCTAGCTTACATTGTGCTTTAATTTCTCTGTACTCAATAAGATACCCATAACTCCTCACCAAATAGTTCTTATACAGACTACACTCGGTTAATAAGTAGTTACAACTTACATGGCATATCTAACTCATATCAAAACAGACGGTGCATTTTAAAAGGCTTACAAAATTCAAAGAAATTTGATTTTGGATTTGATGCTATCATTTTCATTTCTAGGTCATCATTAGTTAATTTAGGGAGAAAGGATTATCAGACAGAAGCTAACTACCCTTTATGATAAACTGGAAACATTTCTTTTAATACAGACAGCTAGGAAAAAAAGAAAAAAGTCCAACAGATTATGAACGTCTTGTTTATGAATTTGTATGTTCGATTAAAGATCCACTTAAAAATAAAGTGTTCTCATTAAATTCAGGCTCATGACATAGTTTTAAAAGGAATTGAAGACGACCGCAAAGCCAAACAACTCAAGACACCATCGCACCCGTCACCAACTAGCCCAACTGCTTCAGGGTCGGGTTCTGTGATATCATCAGAGCTCAAAGATACACCTGCAACAGTCTCAATGAGTCCTGAGAATCCTCCACAGTCAGACCAGTCTCAAGATGTGCCTTCTGGGAGTAAAGAAGGAAAGGAAACGGCTAAAGAGAGAAAAGGCCCTGCTCCCGAACCCCCAGTGAACTGCACTCTACAGGTACCATTGGCAGATTCTGCTGTTTTTCTTTCTCCACAATATCATGCTTCATATGATGTCTGTGCCAATGATGATGATGATGATGATGTTCGTGGTGGTGGTGATGGTTTTTATACGTCTTGATTTTAATTGTCTTGAGCTGTATGGGACTTAGTACATGATCAAATATAGGATAATGGAATATTCCTTTTAAGTGAGTGCTAAGAAGGCAAGTATATTCTTGTTAACATGTTCAAGTGGACACAGGATGATAACTATGATTAAAACATGTATATATTATACCCTTATATACAAACTAATGAGTTAATATCAATTCAAATTATTATTATGTTCTAGAAATGGTCTCACATCAACTTTTGAAATACTTCCCAATCTGTGCAATATAATGGTGTAGTCAGATTGGACAAGGTATACAAAATATTGCGTTTCTAAGTAGCTATATATATGAGAAAGTGAATCTTGATTCAATTTCTCTTCACAGATACGTCTTCCATCGGGTCAGCACATGAGGGAGACATTCTCCTCCCGTTCTCTGTTGAGTGAGGTCATCAGCAAGATCAGAGAGCTTCAGCCATCTCTGGGTGACAATGTAGAGCTAATGCAGGTACGGACAGTGTGGACGTTTTGCTTCAAGTATTTTTTATTTACAAGGAATGAGCTGATTATAGACAATTTGACTTTGGTATCTTCATATATTTCATAGAATACAGTCTGATTTATCTTGAGATTAGTTTTCAACATGTTGATTTCAAGCGCACAACAGAACTGGATTAAGGCTAATCTTAGATTAATATTTTGTTCCAGTTTCACAAATCTAAGATGCTTGCCCCTACATGTTATGAGTGTCTGTGATATGGTGTAATATTGAAGCCCTAAAAAAAATTTGCGCTTCAAAAAAATCATGAAATGTCTCAAAATGTAAAAAATTCAAATTCCAATCATAAATATCTTGATAATCAGACAGGCGACCAGCTTGTAAAAGTCATGGGATTCCTGATTGACCTAAAGGTTTATAATTATGATTGCAGCATGAGCTAAATCCAGGATTTTGTTTAGAATCTGAGGCAAAGATACCCAATCCCTTTCCTCAATATATATTTATTGTGGGTAGTGTATTCTAACTGAAGAAAATATGATTGTTTTTTTATGAAGTATTAATTTCTTTGTCTCTTCATGATTATCCTGTTCCAGATGATCCTTCCCACAAACTTGAGATTCCCGCAATAATATCAACAAAGTTTGTAAACATTGTAAGTTTAATTTGGGCGTTTGGAACATTTTTCATGTTTTTATACTTTTTCTATCTTCATTCAGCCATTTCCAAGGAAGGTATATACTGCTGAGGAGCTCACCAGGTCTCTCTATGATTTAGGCCTTACACCAAGCGGAAGTCTGGTTGTCAGAGCAGGTAGTCCCTCACAAGGTAACTTTGTGCTCTTTGTATCCTATGCTCAGAGCCAGAATGGCATAAAACACATATCTTTAAAATCCTTCTGGCTCTCAGCATATGATATATCTTTATAAACATTATATAATACATAAGATGGCATTATTCATGAAGAACCCAATAGCCTATCTTTATGATTACACTTGCACTGATTTGTATTAAATGTATAGGACTGTTGTTGGTACCTTTAGTTATTATAAACGGGTTACAATATACAAATGATGCAAAGGTTTGAGTGCGTCGGTAGGGATTGTGTGCACAAGGTACCTTTGAATGGTTTTAGACCAAATTCAAAGGTACCGCGTGCACACAATTCCACCGACCCACGAATTAAACCTGTGCATCATCTGTTTTATAAGATGGGGCCCCAAAAATTGTCAAAAATACAAAATTTGGTTATTTTACAGATTTACCGGATGCATGGCAAAATCATGCGTCCGGTAATTTTTTTTTACCGGACGCATGATTTTTAACTTATCATGAAATTTAAAAAAAAAAAAAAAAAATTGCACATTAAACTGTAAACTTAAAAAAAAAAAAAAATTATATCATTTTTTTTTTATTTTTTAAATTATCAAAAACACGAAAAACTAATAATTATCACCAAAAAAAAAATTATCAAAAAAAATCATTAAAAAAAAAAAAATAATATAAAAAAAAAAATTATTAAAGAAAAAAAAAAAAGTGAGAATTATTTAAAAAAAAAGGATATCGGTGGTATCGATCGGTGGTATCGATCGCCGATATCGCGTGCATCCAGTAAAAATAATTACATGGTAATTGACCAATCAGATTGCAGGGATTCTTCTACCCATCATATAAACATGTGTGAGTCTTTTTACCCTATCACAGTAATTGTTCCCAATCTGAGGTGGAGGGGGGGGGGGGGGGGGGGGTGCTGTTTAGGGAAAATATGGATAATGACCTTAGCTTTATATTAAGCATTTGATTTCTACATTTATCTTCTTCTTTTTTTAGACTGCTTGCAACAATGGGGTTTTGTTATTAAATTAATGATGCAAAATTTGTGTTGACTACTAAAGGCTTGATGTTCTTAACTGTAAATTACATATTTAATTGAAAGATGCATTAAAGTAAGTTGTTGCTTCTTTCTCCTTGTTACAGCTCAAGCACCAGGTTTGCCTGAAGATCTCAATACTGGCCAACCATCCTCCGGAAGATTACCTAGGAGGATTGAACCCATGCCAAACCACTTTGCTGAGCCTATGCAAACACCTGTGCACCGATGGGGGCGGGGTCAAACCATGGGAGACGCGATGGGGGAGGGGCAGGTAGAGGTTGAGGCCAGTGAAGAAGAGGGTGAGATGGAGAGGGCAGGAGAAGGAGTGGTTGATATGGATGATGCAGAGATGGAAGAAAACAGAGGAGAAAGACTATTTGATGTAAGTGATGGAGAAGAGAGGATGGCGGTGGATGAGGCAGGGCTAGGACGCCCTGGACTGCAGGATGAGGAAGAGGAGGATGAGATGGGTGATGATGATGGGGGCGATGTTGACATGTGGGGACAGGCAGTTCCTCCTGAGTTGCAGTACATGGCTGGTATGATGGGAGGTGGTGGTGGTAGGCCAGGAGGACAAGGTTAGTAATTCAATATGTTGGTTCTCTTTGATGCATTTTTTATAAATTGTTTTTATAAATTGTTGTGAATAAAGCATTGATAAGTCTCTGAAAAATCTCCAGATTGGTTCTCAGATGATTATGAGCAAGCAAGTAACTCTATTTATATTTTGGAGTGAATTTTTTTTAGAAATGTGTATAAATCTTGTATCTGCAGTCATGTTTATGGTATTCATTTTGTCATTTACTTTAAAACTAGAAATGTGCCTATAAAATGCTTGAAATTTTTTTGCCACATTATAATTGAATTACAATTGACAAAACACTAAATTTTTACGATGTTTCTTTCCGTGAAAATCTCTGTAGTTTTCAATTTGCGATAGTAGGTGCCTTTATAGGTGACAATATTCTTTTTCAAACCATGTCTCAGCCTCAGGCGACATTGTGTCATGAGAGAAAATATGTTTGACATTGTTTGAGGAGCTAGAGGAAGAATCCCTGGTATGAATACTCAGAAAGTTGTGTCATATGTTTTAAAAATGACCAATATCTTTTCAGCATATGAACAGGAAATCAATAGTCAAATGATAATGAATTAAAAGGGGCTTGAGATGTTTGGTGCTAAACATTGGGAAGATAAAGCCATTGACTCTCTGAACACCTTTGTCAGTTATCTAAGTTATGATCAATGTATCTGATGCAGTATACTATACATGTAACCGAATCAATCACTGCAATAGTACTGCATACTCTAACATGCAGTACATCTAAACATGCCTGCCCTCTTTATTATGAATATTTCCATAAATTCTTCTTTGATAGGATTTGGTCAACATGCATGGGGAGAAGGACGTCGTCTGAATATTGACGGACCGGGGAGATTTGATTATGGATTTGCCCATGCTCAAGGGGAGCAAGATGGAGAAGGAGGGGAAGCAGCTCCAAGTCCTGGGCGTATTGGTAATATTTTCCACATTTTATGTAATACAGTGAAACCTGCTTTAGCATCCACCTGTATAGAAAGACCATTTGTCTACAAAAACCACATTTTCTTTTCCCCTCGAATAGACTTTGCCATGGATACATGTATTACAGAAACCTGTACACAAAGACCACCTGTCTATGAAGACCACTTTTCCTATCTCCCTTGAGCGGTCTTTATAGACAGGTTTCACAGTAGTAATAGACAGAGTAGTAGAGGCAGAGGTAGTTTAAATTATGTGTACAACCTTTGAATACAGAGTATGCAGTTCCAGAACTGACCAAATTGTTTTTTACTGTTTTTTTTTTTTTTTTTTTGGTGCTTGACATTAGAAGTCTTCCTGCCATCCCTCAGATTAAATCTTCAGTCTTGGTTTGACCAAAACTAATTTTTGAACTGTATACGATGCAGTTATTAGGTTGTTTGGGCAAGTAAACCATATGCAGACTTGCTGGAAATTACATTCACTGAAACAACATATTCTGAAGCCTAACACTTAATCTAGCTTAACTTTTTATAGTCAATATGCAACTCTTATTTATAGATATATGCAACTAAATTCATGGCATATATCGTTTATTTAAAGTCAATGTGAGTTTGATTTAAATCTCTGCAATTTTATTTCCATTATGACCACAACTCAAGAAGACATTTAGATCTATCATCTAGTTCCTTGTTTGTATCCATACAGCTGCCGCAGCATTACAGAGGCTTGTCACCGTTGCCCCGACCCCCCTCAGCCAGACCTCCCCGCCCACAGAGAGACCCATCCCTACCCTGCTGGACATGTGTGTTAAGTGTACCTCTAAGCGTTTGGAAGGCCACCCGGGAGGACTCAGCAGACTGGAAGCAGTGCCACCCACAGTGGCAGAGAGGCTCTTGACTGAACTCAAGAAGTCGGGACATCTCAGACCAAAGACGTTGATGATGTTTATTCCTTGGTAAGTTATAATTATATCAAAGGTATCAAAGGTTCAAATGAGGTCATAGGGTAATCAGAAATATAAGTAGAATTTGCTATACTGTTTGAGGTAAGAATGAAATTTTTCTAAAATATATTTTTTGTTATTCTCATCAGTTTATAGATATACATGATGTCTCAATGTCTTCAATGTCTCAAAATCCTTCCTTTACCTCTGCTGTCGTTTGCTCCCTCCCTACAGCCACCTGCAACGCCTTGCCTTGGACTGCTACAAGTACACCACCAATGAGCTTCTTCAGACGGTGCGCCCTCATATCCATCTCTCATCTCTCAATCTAGCTTCATGTCCGCTCATCACAGATCAGGGTCTGCTGCAGATTACAAGTAGGTGTTTCAGTCAGGATGGAGGTATCCGGCGGCTCGTATTTATCACAGTGGACTATGCTCAAATGGGCTTGAATATTCAGTCCACTCATTTGTGGAAGGCCAAACATTAAAACTGAAGTTAACTACCGTGTGAGTCAAAAAAAAAGTTTACACCTAGAAAATTGCTAATTATTTTAAAAATCATCTATGAACAGTAAATTATTATACATCTTATGAAAGAGTGTTTTATCCCAAATCATTTGGTATCATATGTGTTCACGCTTGGATGAACAGGAGGCATTTTTTGCGAGAGTGCAAAAATCGACTTGCGCCAAAGTGAGGCCTACAGTATGTATTATGTTGGGATTAGTGGAGTGAGAGAATGAATTGAATGTATCAAATGAAATGCATCGCATATGATTTTTGCAGAAGCAAAGTCACACACACAAACACACACGCGCACAAATGTTTGTTGATATTTGATATTCGATATTTGATATGTGTGGCATGATTAATTTTGCAAGGGATGTTATTTGGATCTGCAAAGACCAAATTGAAGTTTTTGAAGTTTTGAAGTTTTATTTATTCCACATTTTACATAGAAAAACAGTTTATATTCTTTTCTTTTTTATACAGGCGTATATTATTATAAGAATAGATTTCACACAAGAAAAAAAATTATTAACAAAATTAGAGAATTCAGATCAAATATAATGTACGGAAAATAAGTACGAAATTTCGAAATATGTATGTATAACAGGCTGGGTAGAACAATGTAAAATGTGGGGAGCCTAAATAAAAAGCATAGCTTGTATGTGAATAGGCTCCCGTACTGAGTAACACAATATAGTAGGTTTGGATTTAAAAGGTATTATAGGAGGCGAAAACGGAGTAGTATGGTATGAGATTCAAGAGACGTACATGGAGAGTGAATTTGAGAAGGAAAGAGAAATAGAAATAAAGAGTAAAGAGAATAATATAATAGTGATAAGTAGGAGAAAGTGAAGAAGGGAAGAAAGACGAAGACGAAAAAGAAGAGGCAGAAGAAGAATAAGAGAAAGCAAATTGATGAAAGCAAATTGATGAAATCAATGGCATTGTGAAATAATAAAAACAAAGTCTCAATGCCATTGATTTCATTGAGAGTGCATACCCAAATCCCCAAATCCCAATTGTTTTATTCAAACATCACATAAGCAACTTTGGCGCAAGTTGATTTTTGCACTCTCGCAAACAATGCCTTCTGTTCATCCAAGCGTGAACATATACCACACAAAATTATATGAAACGAAAACACTCTCTCAAGATGTATGATAATTTACTTTTCATAGATGATTTTTTAAATGATTAGAATATTCTAGGTGTAAACTTTTTTTGGACTCACACTGTATAGTTAAGGAAATGGGACATAGTACCTTTAAGATTTATTATGCATATCACTTTGTCCTCCTTGCTTTATAAACAGAGGCACTTTAAAGGGCCACTCTAACCAAAACGGGCTAAAAAATGAAAAAAAGACATGTAGAAAAATTGTTGACGGAGATTCCGAACATGACAATGATTTATCTTAGAATTCATCAATAATTCAGGAACCGGTTAAAATAGTTAAAATTATGGACATAGCTTTGACTGATCAAAGTTGAAGAATTTCCTTATGCTCAATGATTTTACATTCTTCAATGTCTGCCATGTCACATTGTAGGTCTGAAGAAACTACAACATCTGAACCTGAGCAACAACAAGAGTCTCACTGACAAGGTCTTCCAAACTGTACAAGGTATGTGTTCTCATTGTTGCATTCCTTCGACTTCGACCAATACTTTTTATCAGTTGAAAAGACGTTTGCTAGAAGAAAATTAAGAAAGAAAGGCTCTTTAAGATATGACACAGCCAAACCTCGGTGGTTCTTTTATGATGACGTAAAGTGTAATACGCTTCATATTTGTGTATCCTATAACACAGAGCTCAGCGAATATACCACAAGTATTTTGTTGCGCACGGTTGAAATTCATTAACACGTGGTGGCTTTTTTTTGTGGCAGTTTACTGCGCCATATTTAAACAAGCCTTAACAGTGTATTTATGATATTCATTGATGATTATACTCTTCATCAAATTGATTACTTTGGCCATTCTTTCGCAGAGTTTTCAAGTTTAACAACATTACTGCTTGAAGGGACCGGGGTGACGGATGCCGGATTAGAAACCTTTGTAGCTGTCCCTCCACCCAACCTCACAAACCTGAGTCTCAATAGGACCAATGTGACAGACATGGCAGTACTCTTCTTAGCAAGTAGGTATCTCTAAGTCACTTCACCTTAAAGTTAAAATGTAGATTAGCTTTGACATGATGTATTTGCTGGCAATAATTCAAAGGTTTTAAAGAAAACATGGAGTTCTGGTAAAGGTTCAAAATAATATGTGAGCTTTCTTGTTCTTTTTATATCTAAATGGAAAAATAGTAGCAGTGTCTAATGAAAAGGATGGATTTTGAAATCTGTTGTGAATGTAGTTAGTACTTTTTGCATGTAATTCAAACAATGTCTTTTCAAATTCAAGTTTAAATGAAATTTTACCACTGCATTCATAAGCTGTTTTTGAAAACACATGTGTGCATTATTTTGAAATATATAATGTCACTTTTCTAATAGAGTGTATGACCTATAAGCTGCTTCTTCATGTTTAATTTGTAATTTTACCTTAATATTTATGTTTTACAGGGTTATCAAAGCTGAAGAACCTAGGTCTTGAGCAGACACAGGTATGTTTTAGTAGCTTGAAACTTTGACCGGTCTCAAACTCGTCAGATTTAAGGTCTTGGGCCTAGCTAGATATAAACTAGAATTAACCACACACAAAAACTCAGTATGTGGTGTCCAGTAAAACAAGAGATTTTGATAAAGCATTTTTTTTTCATCCAGAAAATCCTCCTCTCCAAAATATTTGTGTGCATGTCTTCACGTCTTACAAGAGTATTGTAATATATGATTGAATTCAATAAAACAGACAAACATCTATTGGTGTCAACATGTGGTCATGAATTTTACGGAATTCTTCTCACTTGTGCAACACAAATTCAGTGAATCTTTATTGTTGTAAAGGCATCCTCAGATCAATGAAGTAATTAAAGAGAAGGTTGAGTTCTGGGAGGAGGTGAAAAATAATTTGTGAGCGTTATCATTCTTATTATGCAAGTGTGGAAGAACATCAGATAAGACATGTTCCCTTTAAAGCATGGCTCTTCAAATGCCTTTATATTCTAAATATGTCATGTAACATCGTAAAACTCGGGGGTAGGATTTTTACTCCACGTGTTCGTGTAGTCCCATATACATCTTTCTGTGTACAGTGTTTGTAACTTTACCAAGACTTGGCCAAATTTCTTATCATTTTGATGATTCCAGAACCTTGCAATACACACAACTTCTTATATGCTAGATAATCAACCTTTTCTGGTCGATTTCACACCGTTTCTTTCACAATGCAATCGCATGACCAGAACTCAACTTCATCTTAAAGGATGATTATTTTTGATCTTACCGACTGATTCCTGTTTTATCCATTAGGTGAAATCTCTAGAGCACGTTGGTCACCTGAGTCAGTTAGTGTCGTTGAACGTGTCTAGGAATCGTCTTCAGAGAGATGCCTTGCTCAAGCTTCATCAGGTCACTCATCTCAAGGTTCTTCATATCTCACATGTTGAAGGTATCACTGGTGATGAAGCTCTCACTTGTCTTCAAGGTAAGAATTAAACCCTTTCTTTCTTCTCACTCTTTTTAAATTTTTAATCTATTTGTGCGGGTGGCATGGGTGTTTTCATGTAGGGGAATAGGAAGGGGTTGAATGCCAACCACTTCTGTGCAATGGGAGCCAAATTTTGATCAAGGATGTAGATGTTCTTCTATTACTTTGGCATAAATAAAAATAGCGCTTTTTGTTTCTTCCTGAAGTAAAAACAGGTTAATACATTGTGAATGTTGATGCCATAAATGATGCTGACAGCCACATCTGAAAATGAAATGAAGAGTTAAAACTCAAAATATTAATCTTAAAATAATATTTATGAAAATCATTGGAAACTCAATATATGTCAATCCTCAGAAGTGCATCCTTGAGTTATAATGCTTTTTGAATATTTTAGTGCATATAACGATGAAACAACTTATATTTAAATGTACCGACAAAGAGAAATCATACATGTCTCTTTTTTTTTCTTCTTCAGGGTTGCAGTTAATGCAGCTGTCCTTACCTGATAGACATACCACAACAGATAATGGTCTTAAGTGTATTGCAGGTAAGCTCATTACATAATAGCTGTTGGTGTTCCACTATTTGTACGATGTAGAAAAAGGTAGAACAAGATTGCATAGCACCTACAGGTGCATTGCATTGTATTTGTTGTTTAGTATCATCTTTTCCATAACACAATTTTAAATAGCAAACATGGTTGTTTTAAAGGGATGCGGTAACTTTGTCTCCGATTCTGAAATAAAATCCTGGATTTAGCTATGCTGCAATGATAATTATAAACCTTTAGGTCATTCAGGAACCCCATGACTTTTACAAGCCGATCGCCTGTCTGATTATCAAGATATTTATGATTGGAAATCGAAACCAAATTTTGCGTTTGCCTAACGGTTTTCATAATACTACAGTCTATTGGGGAAAACGAGTATGGCAAAACCGGTCACTCAAAGAGTTTTACTTTTTTGAGGCACTTCTTGGTCATTTTGAAGCGCAAATTTTTCAGGGCTTCATTATTACACCATATCACAGACACTGATAACATGTAGGGCCTTGCATCTCAGATTTAACATTGTTAAACGATGCCTTTAACATTTGATGTTAAAGTGCTCTTCAGATTTCTCTACAGTTTAGGAGAAGCTCTTTCAGCAAAACTAAATTTCTGTTTTCTATTTGTTAACCTTATCATGTATCCACAACATATCTTAGGAAATATCTGGTCCCTTTCTTCCCTCCAAGTATGCCTTTATATATTATGTTACACTTCCATTTGACAATTTGCTTGTTGAATTAACCATGTTTTCACATCTTTATTTTTGTTGTTGTTGCAGGTATGTCGTTGTGTTCAATAGACCTGACTGACTACAGCAATATCACTGATGCAGGGATACACCATCTTGCCGATATGACCAGGTAGAAATCTTTCCACACAATACTCATAACAATATCTTCTGTTGAGAACCACCAAGTGTTAAAATTGTGTAAACTGATAGGAGTTGATGCACTTGTGTCTCTCATCAAATGATATGCTCTTTGAAGAAACAAAATGTCTATTTTTTATTTCTCTATACATTATAATGTGCTGGAGTGGCATTTATTGCTGTGCATTTTTTAAACACAAACAAGTACTTGAAGAATTGTCTGATGGAATTAAGAACTAAATCTAGATCAATTACCAACACAGCAGGTTTGCCCAAAGATGCTTTACTTTGAATCCAAAGTAAGTCAACCTGGACTTTTAGATGCAGGGAGAAACATCTCTGTAAACTTCAGTCAGGGCACTGTATGAGCCAAAGTCACATCCATGCATCTGTAAGAAATAAAAGAGAGAATAGAAGTAGATTTAGATGGGGTCTATGTAAGGGTGAGATGGGAGGGGACAGAGAGGGGAGGAGACAGATAGAAGATCATGATATGCAATGTTTACCTCATGTGTTTTGATGACCTTCCCAATCTTTCCTCAACAGCCTTCACAAACTCTCTATCACAAACACCAAGGTGACCAGTGCAGGCATGCAGTACTTGAGTGGTAAGTTCATGTACAAGTGAAGATATATTCTGAGATTCAGTGGTTCCTTGTAAGCCCAGTGCCTTTATAAACATTCAAAATCTTGCTGATTGTATATAAAGCACTTCTTGGTCAAGCTCCCACTTATATCAAAGAACTGTTGAATTTCAAACTTAATCAACACAATCGCAACTTGCGCAGTTCCCGAGATACTTTGTTTCTGCAGATCCCATCTTTCAAAACAAACATAATGCTAGGTGATCAAGCATTTGCTTGTGTAGCCCCAAAACTCTGGAATAACTTGCTATTTGAAGTCAGGAAATCACCATCTGTAAATATAAAAATAAAAACTGAAAACACATCTTTTTTAATTAACTGTAAATCTAAGCATATCAGGAGCTCTTGTAGCGCAGTAGAATATATACTTAATGTTAGATAGTTTCTGTGCTCCATAGAGGTATTATTATTATTATTATTATTGTCACTGTTATGTTAACATAGTGTCAACCATCTTTTACATGCAGAAATTAAAAAATGGTGAATAAACAAAATCTGCTCATGCCATCACAACAGAGTTTATCCTCACTTTGTGAATTGTCTTGCCAATTATTCAACTAAATAGTTGTAAATTGTCCTCTGGCCGCTGACATTTATATTCTATTCATACCTGAGCGGTGACAAAGGTCCAATCCAATCCGATTCTGGAATTAGTAGAACACCAATATCTAGCTGCCTACCGGTAATTAAAGGCGTTGATGAGACTGGAAAACTACTGAATATGTTGATCATGATTCACATGGAAAAGACTGGGGTAGTGGCTAGTTGTAAACAATGTGCAATATGTATGTATTTAAGTCCCTTCCCTTACAGAAGTCCTAATATTAACCTTGGGCCAAGCAATAATCTCAACCCTAACCCTAACCCTAAATCTAACTTAAAACCAGATTTCAACTCTTACTCTATAAACCATGCATTTGATGAAATAAAGTTCTGAGCAAATTTTGCTGAATGAAATGTTGTGTCACTCATCCATCACCAATGCAACTGATTAATATGTAATCTACTTGTAAATCATCTCATGCTAGTATTACATGTTCCTTTCCTTTTGTATATCAAGGTTTGACAGAGTTGCTTGAACTTCACTTAGATCGTACTTTAGTGGACGATGAAGGGGCAAAAGTCATCGGTCAGCTCAGTAAGCTGCAAGTTCTAAGCATGGCAGAAACTAAGTAAGTTTTACACATCAATAAATTTTATTGAAATTTATGACTCTGCAAGCTTTTAATCTTTATTTCTTATATTGTTTTGTATTTTTTGGTGTGGTTTCTGTGAATAGGGTTCACTATAAATTGGACTCAATTTTTAGTAATCAATATTGTGGCTGAACAGGATTACTTACCTCAAAATTGGCAAGTGCAGTAACAAAAATTTAAAAAATATAAAAATCCCACTCACTATTGCAAATGATTTGAAGTAGATTAATTATTTTCATGCTTTCATATTTTTGTCCACAGGATAACAGACCGATTTCTTCTATCTAATGTGATCAACTCCTGTCCTCACATATCTCGACTCAATCTGAGTAGAACAAACATTTCAGAGAGAGGTAAGCAATACTCCTATCCCTACTGTACCTAGCATTTTCAAGGGGAATGAATCAACGTTTCTTCATCAAATTAGCAACACTAATCATTTTTGTTTCCTACTTTATTATTTCAACAAAGATACCATATATGTCTTATGATATTTGATTAGTAGATTAAACCTAAATATTAAAAACAAGCAACTTTTATAACTTGCCGATGTAAGAAATTATGAACTAAAAATCTGACATCATGTTTCAATGTGTTCTATCGTTCATTCAAATGCAGGTATCACAGTGCTGTCGTTGCCATATCTCACTCTCCTTAACCTGGATTATACATGTGTGTCAGTTGACTGTGCCCAAAATCTTACCAAGTGCCCTAGCTTGAAGGTTATCCGTATCAACAATCTCAGACATCCCAGGGTGTTAGACCAGAACTAAGACCAGGAACTGAAACAACCCCAGCATACTAGATCAGAGCTGAAACCACGACTCACAATCTTGGGAACCCCAGAGTCTTAGCCCAGAACTAAGACCAACCCCAGCATACTAGATCAGAGCTGAAACCAGGGCTTGCCATCTTGGGAACCCCATTGTTTGAGACCAGAACTAAGATCACCTTAGAACTCTAGACCAGAGTTGAAACCACAACCAATATCCCAGATTGTTGTACCATAACAGGAACTGAAATCGCACTGTTATGTAAGAACAGAGTTGAAACCAGGACCCACTATCTCTGATACCCAGGAAACCAAGACATGCAATCAACGGCATTTCAGGGTGTTAGACCCAAACTAAGACCAAGATCTGAAATCACTCTATTATCCTACCCAGAGTTGAAACCAGGATCCGTAATGTCAGACATGTCAATAAACATGACCTGCAATCAAATAGAAGTTATAATAAGATAGGAGTATTTCACTAGATATATAATTGGAGATTTGTAACAATGCTAAATAATAAAACAAATAAAAATCACCATTCTAGTGTAATAAATCATACACAGCATTGATATTTGTCCCAAAACTTGTAGGTTTGGGAAATAGGTAGATGTATTCTATCAGTTCTAATGGTAAGTCCTTATTTTTATATGTTATAATAAAAGTTTTGTTTAATATGACTATGTTCCACCATGTTCCATTTGAAAACCATATATATATTTCTTTTATTATACATTAATTCATATGCGCATTATATAAAACATTGTTTTAGGCCTGTTGGTAACACTTCATATTAAGTTTGTGTTCGCATGAGAGTTAGAAATTTTATGTAAAAAAGGCGGTAATTTTCAAGGATGTTCACCGATTTGAAAAAAAGGTTATGTTAAAAAAAAGAGTCATAATTTCTCCACGTTCAAAAACATGTATGGAACTTAGGCAAAATGTTACACACATACATGTGTAAATACGTTATATCTACAACTCTGATGCTGTTTCCAGCTGTTAAAGATGTGTTTAAATAACAAACATTGTTCTAATGTTATATAATTCCTTTGGTAAATTGATAAAATAAATGAAATGTATTAGATACAGTCAAACCTGTCTATAGCGGCCCCCCCAAGGGAAACACAAAAAGTGGTCTTTGTAGACAGGTTTCTTTAGTACATGTTTCAATGAGAAACCATTTTCAAGGGAAAACAAAAAATGTGGTCTTTGTAGACAGGTGTTCACTAAAGCAGGTTTGACTGTAGTAAGTTTTTACAAATGTTAGACAAATCAATTTCTAGCCTCCAATGAATGTGAGTATATGTTATACACATGTAAAGCTAGGTTGTGCTTTTGCTGTTGTTGAAGATGTTCCAAATCATACTTTTACTTTTCCTAAATGTCATGTATTTCATTGGCAAACTCATTTTTATAAAGAAACATTTCAGACATTCAATTTAGAGAATGAAAGTTAGTAAACAATTGTTGAAAGCTATTGGATTGTTTAAAAGTAGTTAGCGTACCAAAGATAAATATGACAAAATATGTTCAAAAGGACATATACTAAATCATTATTTTTTTTTTTCATTCTGTACAGTTGTTATTGTTTCTTATCTTCAACTTAAACATAAATCAATGCAATACTAAAGGAGGATATTAAGAGGAGAAAGAAATTGACATGATTCTTTTGGATTGACTGTGGTATCAAGTGATGGATGTGTCACAAATTTGAGAAAATTGTTAAGTTTTTACGATTTACACCATTTCAAATGAAAAAGAGGAGCTCTGGTAGAGTGGTATGTGTTGCTCAGAGACTGGTTCTTTACATTTTGATCAGTGGGTTCTGATCACTTACATTAACAAAAAATTACTGGTATATTCTAAATATTAATGATACATGTACATTATTTCATCACATAGTCCATGTTTGTGCATATGATTTATAATTGTTTCTGTATCTTGTTTGTTACCAATGTAAGATAGAATCCATCTTCATGTTACAAGTTTATATCAATTTACTTGTTATGTCAGTTTGATGGTTCTTTGCTAATTGAAAAAAGTGATACTGTGTTTGAATAAATCTTGCATCACTGATGTGCAATTGAATAGAATATATTATAAGATGATGACGTGGATCCATTATCCATTGAAATAATATAACTTTCACTCATTAAAAGAAAAGAAGTAATTACACATTGCAATTTGTTTATGTAACTTGTTGTTGAATGTTGCATGGTGTGTGATTTTGATTTATCACATTTTAGAGAGCAGACAACAATATACACACAAAGAATAGGGGAGGAGAGATTGTAAGGAGATATGAATTTACATCACTTTTGTTGAAGTTGGTTTGAAAAGGGGGAAAAAATATATATAGAAGAGATGAAGAAGGGACTGAAATTACAGATCTGGCAAATCTTTATTAGAATTATGAATTCAAACTGATTTTAAAGCTATAATGCTACTTCATACGCTTAATCACTGTATAGAAATGACTTGTGGTATAAGATACAAAGATAGAAAAGGGGAACTTAACCCCCTTCAACAAGCTCTCCCCTTCTAAAGACCTGTGCCTGCCCCTACCCGCCCCCCCCCCCCCCCACCCCCATCCAATGGCAATAGTCTACTCTTAAGTCCCAACTTATTGGGTGAGTACTGTCCATTCCCTTCCCCCAGACTCATGATCCAGTGCATCAATTCCTTCCCAAAAGTGAACTTGATTTTTCTACGTGTATATTTCTTTTCTCTTTAGAGAACTCAAGAGGGAGACATTCCACTATTCTATTGGATTGCAATACATTGCGCGAGATCGAGATGTACTGTGGTACTGTAGCCTTGCATGATGCTACCGCAGCACAAGAGCTCGAGAGAAGTGTCAAATGCAGAGCAAATAAAATTAACGACAGACGGTAAGTTAATATGACAAATTCATGAGGTAGATTTGAATGAGTCAATCATAAGCTTTTTATTTTGATTTGTGATTATCGTTGCTTTCATTTCATAATATTGTACCATACAAATAAATGGTTAAAAGGCGTAAAAATCGGAGTCGATCTAAATTGTGAAGGAGATGGTTTTAAACATGAAGTTAAACCAGTGGGACTACGGTCGATATTTTGGTGGACTGTCCTAACTCGAGAATGTTTTTAAAAAAAGATATTGCATAGGTCTAGGTCTATTTGAAATGCAACAACTGTCCAGGAATTATTGCACTCTGCACATTACCATTGCTTTAACTTTTTAATCAAGAAACTGACGTGTCCGCAAAAATAAGGATTGTCTGCTTTTTTCGCTGACAATTCTGATTTCCAATCCGCGCGTTGGCGAAACAAAAAAGGATTCCGCGATGATTGTCTTGATGCATTCACATTGACATTGTTCAGAGGCTTTCTTGTTATGAGCAATAAATAAATCCTTGCGAAGACGGACAACCCATAGTAGATCTAGAAAAGTAGACGGTGAACTGGGGGTATTTTATTATGCAGAATCTGTTTTTTGCATCGCCAACCTGCGAATCAGAAACCTGCAGATTCAACGCCGAAGAAAAAAAACGTGGACGATCCTTATTTTTTAGGACACATTTTGTCCGTGATAAGGATATCCTCGTTTACGCGGAATCCGTTTTTCTCATTGCCAGCGCACGGATCGGTAACTCTACACCCGCAAATTAAGTGCCAAAGAAAAAAGACGTCTGTGAAAATGCGGACGATCCTTATTTTTTTGCCCCTACTGATTGTCCCAAGATTCTTGGGATATCTTGAAGGTTGCTTTAGACTTTGTAAAATAAGAGTAAAGTAATAAAATCCTCTCTTTATTGGCCTTGTCACAGATAAATGTAGCACAACATGAGAAGATCAAAGATAAAGCCAAGTATCAACTTGGCATCCAGACGGTCGGTTTCCACACCTTCCCAGTCTAAGGATAAAGGAACGCCCACAACACCAAATACCACACAGGGTCAGGATGTTGCCCCTAAACCAAGCCAGGAACGTGCAGGTGAACTCCAGAAGCCAACAAGGGAAAGAAGATCTAGCCAGTCTGAAAGGACAGATGCTGCCTTAAAGAAAGAGGTATATTTGGGTTGTTTTTGTAAATCAATCTATACGTGTCATGTATGTAGTATGTGTAAAGAGATGTAAAACCTGCACATGACATCCACATAAAAGTAAACATGACATGACATAAAAGAAATTCTCCAGTTATGAACTTTTTAAACATTCACTTAAACAGGGAGGTATCCTTTTTTATATTTTATAATTTATGGAAAAATGCATGTTGCGGCAGGCAAACCATAGTCAGAAGTATACCGGTATTCTCTAGTTTTCGGACCCATTTCCAGATGTATAAACTGAATAGTTTATTTTATGTGTTTTAACGTTTAGAATGTTGAAGTTTTAATATTCTGTTGAAGACTAAAAGGAACATTGGACAAACTTTCGTAGCATCTTATTTTTACTAAGGAATAATGCAAGGGTGTATTTTTATAGATTATCAAATGAAAATATCTGTAGGAAGATCAGAGACATCTCCGTTGTTGGCAGATTAAGTTATGACTTGTTGTTGGTTTCGAGAAACAGGCCACTGGTCTTTTTGGGGCCCTCTTGTTATCTAGTCATGAAAAAATTACTGTCAGTTTAAAAAAAAAACTAAATTATTGTTATTTCTTCTTATACAGGTTTCAAGTCTCATCCCTGAAGTTGCCCCAGAACCTACTTTTGTGCCCTTGAAGGATACAACAAAGCAACAGTACAGTGCTCCCCAACCTGCCAGTGATCCAAAAGACACTGATGAGCAGTCAACTTGCGTGTCCAATGCTATGTCATCGGTTCCTTCAGGTGTACAGGAGAATGGCACCAAGCTGGGTCCAACGGCCACCAGGAGGAAGAGGTTCTCAACCGTTCCCAACCTGGGTCAGCCGAGGTTACGACCCTCGGGCCAAAGGTCAGAGGCCACAGCAGCTAGGGCATCTACAGAGTTGACCAATCACCAAGAGCAGAAGGAGAATGCACAAGCTGTCATGAGACCTCCACCTGTTCAAAGGGTGCTCTCTGTACCAACAACCAATAAAAAAGGTGGGTTTAAACTTTTTCTTTTTCCTATGGATCACATCCCCCAGACTACTACATTGTTTTGAGTGTAAATTCTTTTTGTAGTGCATGTGTGATAAAGTTCAACTGTAGCAATGAACTGTGTGTTTCATTGTTCAATCTAAACCAGTAAGGGGTAAAGAATAAAATAAAATAACATTCAAGCTGTGATAAGACATGTCTGTGGGGATGTATGTACCAATTATATAGAAGTGAAAGAAGTAAAGGAATTTATTAAAAGGATAGTAAATCCACAAGTGATTAAATATTGAGATATCTTAATATTTCACATTCCCTTTGTAGCACATTATTTTAAAGCATTCAATTTTTTTGTATGAAAGGATTTTGATATCTTCACAAATTAGTTTTTCCATTCATAAAGATGGTGCCATAAGTCCAGCAATCACATTAATGGGACCAGATGTACAGAAAAAGACAGCTGCCAAGAGCCTTGACGTCGTCCCTGTAGCATTGACTAAAACAACATTAGAAGTACAAGCCTCAGGAGATAGCAAGGTGACTGAGGGTGATGGCAAAAAGAGTGCTCATCAGGCTAATGTGTACAGCAAGAAGTTGAAAGAACTGAAAGACCAAATGGATGACGATGTAAGTTCAAGTTCAAGTTTATTTTGTCTTTCTTCCAACATGAATGTAATACAATGTAACAAAAGTATTACATGTGACAGAGTACATAAAAAGGAACAATTATGAGGGACTTGTAAGGTCATATAATGCATTTTAATGAAATAGAAAGTCAAGGAGACCTTAAGAAAAGCTTAGCTTGTAAAAGTTAAAATAACCAGCCTGGTTATATAATACAGTAAAAAATTAATACAAGAAATGTTTGTCAAAAGCGCTTGAGTACTAAAACAAATAACTATAAATATGGTTTAACTGAATCATAAAAAAGGGTGAGGAGAAGACACTCAGAAGGGTTTTATTCTCCTTTAAGCACAATTACATTTATTGTGTTAATTAACTCTGTATAATGGACTATTTAGGATACCTTAGATTTAGAAATCCCATATAGCAAGGGGTCCAATGATTGAAGTGGTACATGTATAGTCATCATCTTTATTCACATTTGATATTAAATTATTTTTAAATTTAGTTTAACTCTACACATATGGGATGGGAATAGTAATAAAACAAACCTATTGTATACTTATGCTGTTTGCTCCTTCAGACTCCCTCTAAGAGAAGAAAGCGCCATGCAAGGAGCGACAGCCCCGACCGAACTAAAATGACCATGGGAGATTTGATCTACTACAATCCAAGGACAAACCGCATGAAGTAAGATAGCACACATGATTAGACATTTAGAATTTAGTATCACACACTGTATGAATTAGAGGTTCTTTCCATGCAATCCTATATAGAAAAAATAAGTATGCTCAAAGATAAAGCTCTCCTATGGGAACACATCAATATCACTAGGAGATAATGAATAAACTAGATCTGTGCAAATGCTCAGAGATTGGTTAATCAGAATAATCTATTCATTAAAACAAATTATGTCTAAAGCATATTGGCTCACTTGTGTTCAACCCCTCATGTTATTTTTAATTTTATGAATTTATGTCATCGTTATACATCCAGATTCAAATTGTGAATTTTAAGCGTTTGTTTCTGTATAAAATTTACCTAACAAATTGTACAATGCATAAACTGTTTTTATTTTGGGAAGAAATTTATGAATAAATAATGTTATGATACCTAAGTACTGCTAACCTAATGAGTAATTTTGTTTTCTATTGTCCTTCAGTGGTGATGCTATATGTAGTGGTTTCAAATGCTCACAGACTAGCCGTCATACTAGAGATGATGATTATTAAGCTGTCATGTCATTCTCTATTTTTCAGAATTACTGAAGCAGAGAAACAGAACAAGAAAGCAAAGACAGAGAATATCCAGAAAAAGAAAGTCACCTTTTCGACGTAAGTACATCAAATTACATTCATGTCATTTAGACCTGATGTTATATGCTTTGAATTACAGATTTAATAATTATATTTGAATTATGATTTCTTCCTACCACTAGACTACGAACAGATTGACTTGGAATGTTATGCCTTCATCAGTCTACTATATCAAATCGATGTTCACTTCCCTGGATATTAGGGACTTTTAGATTTGCACGACATCAACATGGGTTGCTACATGTGACGTCCTTTTAAGGCACTGGCAGTGCCTTAGAAGGACGTCACATTGCCTTAAAAGGATGTCACATGTAGGAGTCCACGTTCTCGTCGTGCAAATCTAGAAGTCCCTATTTTTATTACATTATTCTGATACATGGAACAGTGTTGGGTCAGATGCATAACTCAGTCTGCAGCAGGACTCTGCACTAACAAATCCCCACTGCACATGGACATTCAAACTTTAAAGATGTAAACAAGGGTCCAAACTTCCTAAAAGCTCATTCAGATATGACGATTTGTGTACATCGGCATGGTAAAACGCAGTGGTTCACCACCTGAAGGAGGCATAAGTCTCATAAAGAAATCTAGGTAGAACAAGTGCTTATAAACCCTGCCATGTTGTAAATACTTTGAATAGTGAGCTTTGTAATCCTTTACAAAAAATGTCTAGATTCTGTACTCAATTACTCTAATTTTCAGCAGCATCAAAAAACTTTACTTTTAATTGATAAGCTGCTGAACAAGTTATTCATCACTAGCTACTCAACTTTATCACATATATTGTTTGATCTGGGCATGTAGAATTATTTGTCTACCCCTTCTATAGTATAACCTGGGGGGTGTTACACAAAGATCCTAAGTTGAAGTTATCTCAAAGTTGAACTTAACAATTATGGAAAGCCATTAGCATCTTTGAAAATATTTTGTAAAAGTTATTTTAAAGGGTATAAAATGTTGATTCAATCATTCATATTTTATTTTAGCAAGAAGATGCATGTTCTTGATGTGGAATTTATGAAAAGTCAAAAATATTTGAATTTTTGCTTTTGAATATATTTTATTTTAAGGCTACAAATGGCTCTCCATTATGTTTAAGTCCATTAGAATTAAGTTTGACTTGGGATCTTTGTGAAACACCCCCATGTATGTCTAATTTCTGTGCAGTGATGAAGAGCAAGTAGAGGAAGATGCTGACGATGATACCTCATCCACCACCACCATGGCACCCCAGGTCAAGATAGGACCAGATGGTGAGATCATCATTGATCAGAAGAGCTTGTACGTCGAAGCATCGCCCGCTAAGACCTTTGACCTTGCAGACAGTGAGGTTATCCATGAAGATTCCTCCCACACGACATACTCCAGCTTCGTGACTCGAAAACGCACTGCTACCTGGACAGAAAAAGGTAAGTCAAGTGTTCAGTGATACAAAGACGTAACTCCATATTTTGCCAAAATGAATATTTGATATCAAATTGTTCAGAAAAATGTGGGCTTTCCAGGAAATACACAGACTTAACTCCACCCAACATATGTGATAATCAAGCTTTTATCTTGACCAAGAGGAAATGTAGTGTAGTCCCATCTGTGTATGTGTGTGTGTTGGTTGATTTTATTGAATATGATTTGGTGATAGTCATCCAATCATCGATGGACAATCGTCATTATACCAACAACGACATCTAGCAAGTTTATTTAGGATTTTGTACATAATGCTGGTCCAGACTATGTTAACTGCATGATCAATACTCATAATGTCTTGTAAACATTTTTCTCTTGAACTGCAGTTCCATTGCTAAATCTCAAAATTAATTAAAATTCCTTTCCTATCCCCATCCCTTATCTTGATTCTTTAGATACCAGACGATTCTACATAGCTCTGAGTGCAGTTGGGACTGACTTCACCACCATCAATGCTATGTTCCCTAGTAGAACAAGAGCAGAGATCAAACGCAAGTTTAAGAAAGAGGAGCGGCAAAATCGCAAGAAAGTCGACCTGGCATTGGGTAAGAAGTCGTCCATTAGAGCATCACTTGAAAGTATCATAACCATGTTTGCCTGTTGCTATGCAAATTTCTCTGAGAACGATAATTATTCAGGACAACTCTGCCATGAGCAGATCATAAAATAAATTTTATATTTGAAGTTTGTTTATTATGTATTTACCACCGTGCATTCAACCCCCTGCCCCCCCTCCCAAATCAATACAAAGCAATACAAAACAAAAAAAATTCAGTGTTTTCCTATATTACACATTACAGTCACAAAACCAAATTTCTAGTTATGATCAAAAACATTTCTATGGTTATATGATTAAGGATTGTAGAGGTGTCAAGGCTGAATGGTCTGATTACTTTACTTTGGATGCGATGCTGATGGAGCAGCATTTATGTCCTTTAGCAAGGCATTTTGTTTATATGGCTTCTCTCCACCCATGTGTATGGGTTCCCTGTAGGATGTGAATATTATTGTGGTTGGATTAGCACCTGCACACCTGTGAATTGGTGTATGGTGTTTTGTAAAGTGCAGAATCTTAATTGTGATTCAGTGAATCCTCTGTAATTCACTTAGAGCACTTCAGTTACTTATACGGTAACTGGAAAAGCACTGAACATCAATCAGTTGTACTTATTATTTTCATTTTGTTTGATTTCTTGCAGTGAATCGTCAGGAGTTGGATATGTCTCTCTTTGATCCACCTTCAGATGATTCTGATGGGGAGTCTGTGGTGGATGCAGGCAAGAGCAAAAAGGCAGCTAGCCGTAATAAGAAAAATTCTCGAAAGAAGAATGGTTAGTTGTATTTCCAGTACCTCCATATAAGTTCTGAAACCCAGAAGTAGAAATCAGAGTCAGAAATGGCTCCAAAGTAGACCCCCTTACCCTCCACCTTATAACAATTTGATCTTAACGATACTATGTCCCTTTTGCAGCCAACATCAAATTCTGTAGAACTTTGCAGAAGTTATGAATATGTCACATATGTCCTATCTGTGAAATTTAAACGTTAGCAGTGTCCTAATATTTAAATTATGCAAGGAAGTTTACTTTCTATATTTCACTGTGAGACACTATTGAGTGACTGACTGACTTCTTTTTTGTTGTTGGTAATAACGTACAGAAAATGAGCTGAAAAGGGTACATGAGCATTTGTCTACATCCTGTAGTAATCACATATATCCTTCATTTGCTGACTTCAAGTAATATACATGTACTTGATAATTCAAATTTACAGCAGGATGTTAGAATAAATTGCTTGCTAAAATTCATTCAAAGATCACAAGATGAATTGAACATGCATTTTCTTGTTTTCTCAACAGGTCAAGTTGGTCTCGATGATATCGCAGAAGACGTTGATGAGCAAAGTCCAGAAGTGGCTGAAGTGGATGAAACAGAGGAACAACCAAACCTGGCAAATATTCTTAGCACAACAAAATCAGGGCGTCAGCCCAAGATGCGGACCTCATACACCATTCAGATTCCGCCCAAACTGAATCGCAAAAGGACTAGGGCATCTCCGAGTCAAAACCCGAATGCCCTCAAGGTCTTTGATGACTACGCCAAACATCGTATTCAGCGGTTACAGGATGAGCATGAAGCCACAATGACCCTGAAGAGGTTGGCTAGGAACGAGGATGGAAGAGATCCAGAGGAGGAATCCGAGGATGGTAGGAGTGACATGACATCAGAGATGATGAGTGAAGTGGGAAGTGAGATTGGAAACGATGACATGGAGAGCGTTGAGCATGCAGAACTCACCAGTAATCTTCAGCCTATGAGGGTGTTTCAGAGGAACAGTCCTTCCGCAGGACCATCCAGCAGCAACCAGCTGGCAGTCGGTGGGTTCAGTTCCCCTGAAAGTATCAGTGATCCTTCTGTTAAGAAAGTTACCCTCATGATCACAACACCAGATGGTAAGCAAACGTTAGTTCAGGTCAACCTGACATCAAGCGACAATGTTTCCCTTCCCGGATCTTCAGGTGCTAGTCCACAAGTAGAAACTGGTGATGCCAGATTAGGAGTGGGTGGGGCCATGCATACTTTACCCAAAGCGAGACCTGCCCAGATGCCTGCTGGTCGTGCCCTTTCATCTAAAGCAAGTCCACATCAGGTGCAGAGTCCTGCTAGAACTCTGACAGCCCTCACAAATGTGTCTTCACCTTACCAAAGCGGCTCTCCCCCAAATCAGAAGATTAGAACAGTGTTATCCACAGGAGAAACACAGCCCTCCAAACAGTCAAAGAATGTAACCATGGCAAAGATTATCGACGGAAAGATAGTGTTCATTCCCCAACAGCCATCAACATCATCAGCAACCTCTCCTGGAGTAAGTAGACCAGTACCTGAGATGAGACCGGTAATCAATACAAACCCATCAATACAGCATGGATTGTCCTCTATCCATTTATCACATCAAGGAAATTCTATTCAAAGTGGCAAATCATTACAAACTTCTACTTTTCTTGAGAGAACTAATGTCACTGGACCCAAATCTCCAGACGCAACCCCAACGGTAGCACAATCACCTGTTGTACAAGCACCCGTGACAGCGCCAACCATTCCTGTCGTGGCAGAGAACGTGTCTACAGACAACATGCTGACCATTGGCTCACTTCCTGATCTTGGTATGAACATGACCTTTGACCCCAACCTTGACATGGTCTCTTATGAGGAGAGCATTGAAACCATAGGGGATCATATCGTTGCACAGCAAGTCAACGTAGCCAGTACCGATCCTGATGGGGTGGTACCTCGGACTAAGCGTAAACTGAAACCTCATGAACCTTTTATTCCACCTATCAAATGATGGATAGTTCACATTTGATTTTTTTTTTTCTTTTTTCTTTTGCCGTAGCAGACAGTGTAATATATTCATATACTTATTTTTTCCTTTTGATATTTTTGTATTCATTTTTAATATTGATTTCTCTATCCAATGTAATAAAATATCCATATGATTAAAGGCCATAATGTCAATACAAAGTCATATCCCATGACATTTTCCTGAATATTGGCGGGATAAAAAAATAAATCCTCCATTTTGACATACTGTTATTTAACTAGAATGCATACAGAAAAAATGAATTCAGTTATGTGATTCTTACTTGACAATTTCATCAGAGTATGAATTAAAAGTTTTTTAAAGTATTTTTTTAATTATTTTTTGAATACACAAACTTTAATTTGCCAGTAACAGTGCTATTTTAGAGGTCATGGGCTTTAACTTAGCAAAACACAGGGTAACAGGGGATTCCCTTCAATGCAAACAAAACCTGCTGAGTCAATCCATTTAATTAATTTGGTTCACCAAGGGTCACTACATATCTCAATCAAACTTTTTCCTTGGGACACAGGAGGAGGCTACAGAATGACACCCCACCCCCCTCCAAAAAAAAGATATAATTTGGGAACTACGTTTCAAAGAAATGTTGTGGTTATGACACACATTATTTATTTCATCAGACAATCTTAGTTAAAAGTTTATGTGAAACTTAGGGCCATGTTGAGAGTCTCCATAGATCAGCGTGGAGAAACAAAATATCCCACCAGGAAATAGGCTTGAACATATGATACAGGGTCTGAGCTATGTTAAAAATGTTTGCTTGATATAAGTTCATATGTATTTGACAAAAAAATGAAGACTTTCTATGCAGAAAAAAATTGATACACCTTTCACGGCAACTTATTGCAGGATTTGTGAGCTGTTCATTTATTTTGATGGAATGTCCTTTAGAGACTATATTTTTATGTTTTACATTTTAAGTTTGAATTCATATGTCCTAAATTGTTCAGGAAATTGTGTAAACTTTTATTTTCCTTGATGTGACAGGAATTAGTATGTTTGTGTGTGTTTTTTCTGATTTCTCATATATTACATCTTAAGTGCAATATGATTTTAATGGCATTAACAACAATGTTATTAAAGCCTTTTAAGGAAAACAAGAAATTTGTTTACCTTGAAAGTTTAATTCATGCTATCCTATATTTTGAGTGTCCAGCCAATACCTCCCAAATGGGGAATAACTTTGAAAAACGATGATCTTTCCATGGAAATGTCTTTGATAGACCTCTTACCATTCCAGATGGTGATTATTCCTTGTGTTATGATTATATGATCTGTTAAGAACCAGAAGGGCATTAATGTGTGCAGTTGCACATGTAAAGTCATGTGGATTCAATGCCCTAATGGCTCTCAGGAGACAATATTTGAGTTTCAACATCTTTCTCGATGTATTTGAGTTTGATGTATGCAATGTATACATGTTTTCCAGAATGAACAGAAATTGCTTGCTGTTCTACTGTGCTTTTTTTTCTTTTCCCTTTTCCTTTAAATTCCTTTTTCATTAAATGAATTGGATCCCCTCGATAAAAGAGAATTTACTTGAAGTTATTTGTTTATTGTAGAAATGGGGAAATTGGAGTTGGAGAGTATAAAGAAATTGGTGCGATTAAGGAGGACAAAATAATTCAGCGTAATGCTTTCCTGAGATTGTCCTTTGTGTTAACATTCATTTTTTTTCTTCAACTATTGTCATAAAATCACTGTATCAGGTAATTGGAAAAATGTCAGGAGAAAGAAGAACACTGTTTTTTGTGCAAATCATCTTTAAGTTCAACCATGAAAAGTACAGGAGCTGTCAAAACGTGAAAAATTATATTCAACATGCTCAACAGTCCCATTCCATCTTTTCTGATTCAAACACATTAAGATGAAGTAATTTGATAGCCTGCTGCCACTTTGTGAATTCATACAGTTCAAAAAGCTAATATGGCTGCATCCTTCTGGAAAATGACATCCTTCAAAATGATAAATTGATTTTATTCCAGCAGTTATAGTGTCCCAAATTACATGGAGTTACATGGAGTCTTGTAGATGGAGAAAACAGAGAAAGAGATTGACGGGGAAATAAAGAGTGGTGGAAACAAAAAGCAGTTTAAGTGGGAGAGAGAGAGAGAGAAAGAGCAGAGAAATAGAGAGAGAGAGAGAGGGGTGGGGAGGCAGAGATGGACAATGATAAAGAGAAAGACATGGACGAGGAAGACAACCGAAGTGAGAAATGACAGACATGGAGGTGAGGATTAGAGGGAGATGGAGAGGAAATAGATTTAGAGAGAGGGAGAGGGAAGTAAAAAATCTAACAATGAAACTGATAAGGAGATGGAGAGGAGAAATAAAGAAAGTGAGCCTGCAAAAATGGGATATTTGAACTTTGATCCAGCACAAATAAGTTTAAAATTTGACAGATTAATCTGTTGTTAGCAGTGGAATGGTGTTTTTCTCATTCTGACCAAAGTGACACATGTTCAATTTCTTCTCATTTGTTTATATTAAGTTCCATAAGTATGTATAATTATGTCACCATTTTCTTCAAATTTTGAACAATTATGACAAAGGTTGATGACCTAAGAACCAATTTCATAATACAAGATTTAATTTCCAATTATTGAGAATTGAGAAAATAGTTCACATCAAGTTTATTGAATTCCTCACCATCCCCACCAGCTATCTCTCTTATTCTCTCTCTCTCGCTCTCTTCTTCTCTTTTCATCCCCCTCTTTATTTCCTCTTTGGATACCACTAGCTGCACCCCTAGCCATTCACTCCTCTCTCCTTTTATTAGACTATTTATCCAAATGCTTTGCTTCTTTCTCCACTCTTCATACTCATTAATTTATTCATTTAACACGCCAGATTCTCTGGAACAAACCTCCTTAACATAACTGGTGCCCCCTAAAATCTCCTCTGCCTAAACACGTTTCCTCTTCACTTCAACCCTTCTCATCAGATTTTGTATACCGGTAAATGCATTTGCAAAACAGACCGCTGAATATATCTAACCGTTCCCATAATTTGCATATTCATTTAATGAAAATTCAACTATTTTCTTCGCTTCGTATTGTAAATCAGTACCTTTTAAAAGCTACATTGACACGACCTCAAAATGAACAACTCAAAACATTTAGTAATCCTTTTTTTTTTAAGATTCTCATTTTTATTTTGGAAATGACTAACACATTTTGACAAGACAATGATGCTGTCAAGAACAAATACAAAACCAACCTTTTCCAAAATAAGATTTTCAACAATGAAATAATCATGAACAAGTTGTCATGGTAATTGGCCTATACAGCACACTCTGTACTTACCCAAATGTAAACAACAAAATGTCACTTTTAAATTCCTTATATTTAAATGTGCTAAAATATACACAAAGTTTTTAACATACAGTAATTGTTAAGAATGACAACATGAAAATGACAGCCACAATGTTGTTAAAGACATGTTCCATTTTCCACTCTTGTAACATACAGATGCTCTCGGACTGAGCAAGAAAATGATGTCTATTAATGCCAATCAGTAGCATATCCTTTAGAAATAATTTTAGGTACGTGTACTTTACAACAATTAACTTTCCAAAAGAAACGTTTGTTAAACAATGGCCTTTTAAACAGAAAAGGAAGCCAAGGATTTTACCACAAATTCCTTAAATTTAGACAGATTTCATAATAACAATCTACCTTCTTTCTTATTCATGGAGGTGTTGTGGGCTCAGGATCCGCAGGTCAAATCCTAGCCATGACATTACTATCCTCTGCATAGGCAATAATATATATTCCATGTGCCATTCCATACGATGGTGATCAAATTGAAACCAGGAAGGATATAAAACGATTTTGTAAATAATTTCAACAGTGCCCTACCTAATGCATATAAACATATTCCTGGGAAAGGAAATGGTGTAAAAGCACATATTCTGAGCTGACTTGACATGTGTCAACAATAGAGGTACTATGGAAAAGCACAATTCAAGTATTACTGCTTAATCAATCATCATTAATTCTGAAAGAACATTTAACTTCTGGCAAGATGGAATGTTCTTCAGGTACATGACTTTAAAACATGGGTAACGTTTGTTACTTGATCTCTATAAAGTGTCACAATTAGTAAAGAAAGAATTCTCTGAAGTCATGAAAGAAAATGTGTTATATTCCTCTAAACCCTTTTGCGTATCTAATAATTTGTTAGTCTAGAAGATTCTAAAATGAGGATAACAATGACAAGGCCTACCGGTACCTAAAAGTTTGTACAAGTTTTTCACAGAATACATCACCATTGGAAAATAATCTGATTCAAACAAAAAAAATCAGTATTTTCCATATGATCCAATCAATAGAACCCTGTAAAATAGCACTCACATAGAAAACAAATGTTACAGAAGTTGAGGCAGATTGAATAACCAGATTCAATTCATGGCAAGGTTGATATGTCTGATTAGTAAATAATTGTTCAACACAACAACAGCAATCATAAAATGAATTCTCTAATCTTATAAATATCTAAATATATCTAGCTAAAAGTTTTGTAATCAATAAATTTGCCTATGCTCTTTGTAGAGATACGTTGTACCATATACAGTGTGCAAGTTCGGACATATAATTATTATGTTGACTCAAATATGTGGTTTTCTTTTAATATTCTATTTCATCCTCAATAAATTTCTCTACATAAAACGGGAAGTGCTAGCCATAATTTATGTTTGTGCATATGGTTTTGCATCTCAATAAAAGTCAACATATCATCCTATCTCTCTCTATCTCACTTTTTATCACACTCACTATTTATCTCACTCTCTCTAATTTCGAACTCCATCTTTATCTCTGTGAAGATGGAGAGGGATAATGTTGGGGGGGGGGGGGGGGGGGGAGGGCATTAAATTGTATACTTGAACATAAAGAACTTACATTCTGTCTCTCATCAGATAATATGCCAAATCTCCTCTACTATTTGTGCAAATATGGAGACTGAATTTAGAAGAAAGGAAAGACATATAATAATAAATCTCTGTTCCCTGTTTGCATTTGCATCCAATATGAAAGGTCTTGGCTCATTTTTTTTTTTGAATGCATCAATACAAGTCAATTAAGCTGTTTAAGAAAAAAAGAACAATTTGCACTCTCTACTGTAACATCATACAATCTATTCATCAACTAATAAATCTACTGAATGCTTCAACATTTCAACAACAAAACCTGGAAGATTTCACCAAATTGGACAAAAATGTAAGCAAGAACAAATACATGTTTAGACACGATGTACCACAAAACAACCATTTCAATTAATCATCTTTCTGTGTGTATGAAAATACTTCAAAATTGCATTAAAATCGCTGAGCCAATTTTCACAAGGTTCTTGTGAAATCATCAAATGTGATATTAAAAAATATCCTAACATTGAATTCATTAAACAGATACATCCTTTCATGTAAAACTTCTTTGATAATTTTATGTACAAACTATTAACAGCAAATTTGCATTCTTCTTTTATACCTCTATATCAACACAAAAACCATGTAACATATGATTTAAATAATCAGAAAGAGACGTCTTCTAGACAAAATGAAATTTGACAATAAAACCTGCTTGAAATACATATATATATATTTCTATATATATTTATACATATAAACCAATCCATTGTCATTTCTGCCATTGGCTTCTCCAAAGTATGAACAAAGGAACCTTTTATGAAGAGACCAATCTTTGTTTTTCTGATTACATGTGTGGTTTCTAATACTGATAACAAAATTTGAATTGGGTATTAAGCTGCTTTAGAACTCCATGTTTAATACAAGAATGGTGTAGCCTAAAGTAAAATTAAGAATGATAACGCCATTGCCATACTAGTCATACACCACTTGTAAAATTAACGAGGCATTGGAGATATGATTTCAATTTGAAGGGGGTTCAGAATGGAAAGATACAACCCGCTGACCTCTACATCATTTACAGTCTATGAGTATCCTTCAATAGAAATATCATTCATAGAATGTATAGATGCTCTGATAAATATCCCTGACAGGCGCTGATGATCTAGCATGAAAACCAACAATTTCACCTAAAAAGTTGCATCCAATTGTTTCAACCTTCATCAGATCGTCCCTTTTAAGCCATAAAATTGAATCAATGAAGTTCACTTATTCTGTATGGCCAGGCAGTATACTTTCAATTTATAAATTGATTTTATTCTCCAATGCCTGTTACCGTTGTGTGAGCTTTTCTTCAGAAAGAAGAACAGCCAGCCAGTCTTAACTCTGCTGGTGAAAATGACCAATGTGCCGCACGTATGGGAAGCAGAAAGAATGATTGAGGAGTGTTGAGGAGGGGGGAGGGGTTGACTATGTAAGGGTATGAGGGAAGGGGTTATTTGCCAAACAATCTTGATGTCTCCTGCTCATAATGATCAATGTTCCTCTTCATGATGTCCATGCATGGACCCAACAGCCGCTCAAATGCATTCACGTCCAGGACTATGGGTTCCCAAAAGGAGAGAAAGAGGGGGAAGATATTACAGTTAAAGAGAGAAAAACAATTTTGGTAGACATAATACATTCCTTCTATATCATACACAAGTAATAAGCAAATTATTACAAAAATATGACATTTGAGATCAATCTTGGACTTAATGTTTATAACAATAATACAAATAATTGATGAATGTTGAATTAGCTGTTAAATACAATATCTCAAATATTATAGGAAATTCCACTCAAATTATTGGTTATGCTGTAATCACCAAGGGGAAGTTTTCAATAGAGGGTAATTGTTCAAGGGTAGTTAATAGCCAGGATTGTTTTTTCTAGGGGACAGTTGACGGGGAAGGGTTGGGTAGATAGTTCCATGCCAGATCACTATTATGGCACATATCTTTTGTATTAGTGATTATGATACTTACAGGCACATCGGACATCTTCTACAGCATAGACAGAGGCAGCACGAGGCTTGTTGGTCAGCAATGCAAGCTCTGTAATCAAGATTTATTCACAAATTAGTCTACTGCCACTACATGGTGTATTTAAGACATCAAGTTATACTTCCATGAATATGAAGAAAGAGAAATTAATACATGCAAATCTATTCATAGAGTCTTTGGCACAGATAAATAATTGGTCTAGAATTCAAAACACATCCACCCTACTTGACATATATTATTGTCATATTCAAATTGTCACCGTTATCTCTCTAAATATTTACACAAAGGAAAGTAGCTGTAACGTTGTCAAGTTTCAAGTTTGTGAACATTTAAAAAAATGGGGAAAAAGTGCAAGCATGTCCGTCTTTAAATAAATCAAATTTTTAAAAATGAAGTCACAAACATAAAAAAGATAAATACCACATATCCACAACTCACAAATAATGTCACTGTATTATTAAAAGGAACAGCATGGGTCAGTGAAATGATCCTTGAGGCACACCTATATGTATATCAAGACCTACACTACAGTTCCTCCCTTATACTGTTCTTTCACAGAATTCTTACATTTTAGTCAGTTTTGGATATACTGTTACAAATTCATAAACCAATTTTACCAATTTAACTTCCATAAGAAAAAAAACTTTCACAGTCCAAAGCATATGTTAATGGAGTCACAATAATTAGAATGTGGGCTATTAAATTTGTAATTATACAACATTTTAATGTTACAGTTTAGGAATTAGGTTAGTCTTGTGTTTTTCCTTTAGCTGGCAAATTCATACAATGTACAAGTTTATTATTACTACATAATGGCCTTGCTGTTATAGCAGACTATAATTTAATTCTTGTATGGCTTCTAGTCAAGTTATATGTAATCTGTTCTAGAAAATAGTGTACTCAAATTTTTTTTTAATTAAGAGAGAAATTCAGCAAAAAATATGTAGCATGTTTGAAGCAAACAAAGTCAAGCAATGGAAGCATACAAAGATTAACAAGAAAATAAGATAAAATATAGATAAATAGAAGACAGTCAGTTGATGCTTACCTCCAAAATACTGGCCTTGATTGTAGATTGCAACTTCCTTCTCTTCATCAGGATTATCCTATTAGATAGGGAATGGGCGAAGTAGAACATTTTTTATTCCATGCATATTCATGGCTTGCATCGCCGTCCATATTATTTATAATATATGTTAATCCATCCATGGAGTCGACCTACTACAAAGTTCTATGACCCATCCCAATAGACATTGCATAAGCTTTTTGCAGAAAGTTTGAGTACAATAATTAGCGTGGATATAGCTACTAGCAATTTCAATGATGATTATCAATTTATAATTTTTCTGTAATTTATAGCTTTGGCTAGGAAGGTGAATGTAAAAAGAACAAGTTGAAATTTCAAAGCGCTCTCTTTTAAATAACAGAATTTGGGGAGATGAATTAGCCATTTTAAATAATTTAACAAAATATGAAGGATTAATAACTGCCTAATAACTATATCTTTTTTTAATAAAAGACTTTAGAGGTAGCTTGGAAGTCTTGTTCTTTAAAAAAAAAAAAACTCTACACCCAACCCACAATGATAAAATACAAAACATTTATTTTAACAATAGTGAAATCTCCCAAAAGGCAATTGCTACAAAATAACTGTAGTCCGTAGCTGCTGACATTCATTTCCATTAAAACGTCTCATGAGAGCCAGCAGGGTGTTAACTCTAAGTAAATGTAAAGAAAGAAGTCAATGCCCTTCTGGTTCTCAGCAGATGATATCTAGCTTGGGAAGACGTGACTTATCTGCATTGCTGATTTTTTGTTTTCAGTTCAAATGCAGGAATGCTGATAAGTTGCATAGGTATTGATCGAAGGAGAGTAAGGTCTAGAGAGATGTAAAGGTCAGAATGGATTGGAGGGTCCCAGGGTAGTGATTGATAGCACACCTGATAATGAATGCATGGCTTTACACACTACAAGTACTATTTCATTTCTTCGTTTATCACTAATGAACTCTGTTGAAGGATGCCTAATGATGGATTGCATCATGATTGCAAGATTCTTCTTTTTCTCTCCTACTCAGATATTTTGCAAGATGTCGTGAAATAGAGTGAATCGGATAGGATGATTTGTTACGGTAGATTGAATGGTTCACAGCCATTAGGAAAGTCTCTGACCCTGGAAATACAGTACAGAGTATTTGTATTGACCTATACAATAATTAAAATAATAATATTCTGGGTTTTTATATTGGTAATGTCTCTTTAGAAGTGCTTTACATGTATATCATTACCCAAGTCATTTGATTCAGGTTTGCCAGCATACATTGTATGCACATTCTCCACTCCCCTGGGAATGTTCCAGCCAGGCGCCTTAATACAAACGCTCACAATGCTGAGTAAACTACAATGACTTTCAGGGTACCCAGGTACCCATTTAACATGTGGGTGGAAAGTATTTGTATTAGCTGTGAGATTTTTGTTAATTCACATTTCGATCAAAGGGCCAAAAAACGATTAGTATATTGATAATCAAGAAAAGGGGAACAACTTAGTTTGACTTGTACAATTTGCCACGGGTTCCATCGGACAATGAAAATATTCTTTCATCTTGACTGTCATATGTTTCGACTGATACAACTGTTCTTTTTAATCATCAAATGAATACACTGTAATGTCCCCCCCCCCCCCCCCCCCCAACAAAAAAATACTACATGGCAAGGAGGAATGAACTCTCTCTCTTTTTTTAAGTGGTGTCATATCATGAATAAATGTCACTCTCCATTTTCAACAAAGATCAACTGTCTTTAATACGAAAATTCCTTCAAAGCAACGATGTGAAGGAAAAGAATACAGAAAACTAACCTACTAAACAGGTATCCAAGCCCCTTTTCATGAGATTTTAGTTAAGAAAACCATGAAACTTGTTGTAAACCATTTAAGCTGGGTGATTAATTCAACAATACTTTAATACAACATATTGTTTCATGACTTTTTAAATTAATATTCCAGAAAAAGGACTTGGATAATTATATTAGTCCTTCAGGATAATCTTGAATTCTGGTAATCAAATGCAATGCAATTTCCAACTCGTTGTCGCATGTAACAAATGATTGCCAAAAAGGAATTTAAATCAAATGCTGAAGTTCTACATACGGTAAGTAACACAAAAAAAGGCAATTAAAAAAATTTTAAAAAAATCATCTATAGCACATACCGGTACATGTATGTGCTGGACTGCGGGTACAAATTTGTTTACAGTTTGCAGTCCAAAGAATCTATGTTATAAGATGATTTTGAGTAAGGATGGACCAGAATTCAAGATGACCTTTTGACATGTGCTCAGAAAACATGGAAAAAAATGAGAAATGCACACAATACTCACTGATCTCTGTAAAGGGTGAATTTTTGTTGTAGATGAGATTGAAGAAGAAAAGATTTCATCATGCAAAACGAGTGAGACATCACATTGGCAACATCATCATCAGTTGATTGATGAAATAGAAATGGCAACATTATTCCAGAGAAATGTTGTTTGATGTTGGTGTGGTAAACGAAGGAATTAGCGTATGGGTTTAGGATGGACATGGGTTTAAAGGGAACGGTAGAAAGAACAATTGAGAAAAGAGAAACTGGTTACAACAAAGTTAGATAAACAAGAACTGAAAACTATAACTATAACTCTGTAGTTGTAACTATAAGTGTAGGGTTCAAGAAAGATATATATTAACAATTCTAGATACACTTTTAGAAAATTGCAGCAGAATAAGCAACATTGTATGTAACTGTTCTCAATATGTGCAACTTGAATATTACTATTAAAGATATACACATTTGTATTTCATAGCTCAAATATATTTTTCAATCTTAATATTTCATGCTATGCTATACAAATCTGTATTTGAGCAACATTATAGTTGAAATAAAGAGCAATTATAAGAGTGCATTGACAGTTACCTGGTTCATGCGTTTTACACATAATATATTGCACCCTTTTAAAATGATTAGCGTTAATTTATTTCTTCTGAATTTCACAACAAGTAAATATGTTGCACTACGTGTCTTTAATTCATCTCATGGATTTAAAAAAAAAGAATCATTTGGTTTTCATAATTTCATTGCAGAAAAAAGTTCCTAATCATATACAATAAAACAGGCATTTGACTTGAAACAATAATCATTTCTTTAATAAATGTTAGTATAAAATGCACCCCAGGAAATAGTCTGTCAACCTGCACTGCTGTTAAGTATTGAACAGTGAAAATAAAGTGTGCATAACTAGGCATAGGAATAGCAATTGTTTCATTAGCCATCATTAACAACACACTGCACAATGTGTATTTGAAAAAAGAAAAATAATTGCACCTTCAAAAAAAATGTTGCTTGAAAATCCCCCCCCCCCCCCCATGATTTTCAACCCTGAATTTCACTTGATTTTTCTTTACAAACTTCATAAATTACTCAAACAGCCTTGGGTGTCTTTCTCTTTTTTTCTTTTTCAGTTTCATACACAATGACGTGTGCATTAGAAGGATCATCTCAAAGCCACAAAACTGAGTAATGCAAAACTGAATAATGCAGTAGATTTGGGGGTGGCACACAGGTTGACATATTCACGTAGCTCTGCTACAGCACAATGCTACAAGAGTCATGAATACATCAAAGAAATTCAATATTGAGATATAACATTTATAAAGTGCATTGCGATAGGCTCATGGCAGACATGAAACTCTGGTATCTAGATGGATATCAGAACATTTTCAAGATTATAGAAGAAACGCACACCTCACTCAGTGCATCAAATTTTCCACAAAAACATGACTAATATTGTGAAGCTAAAGTGACATTATTCACACATTAAACACAGCACATACAATGTAGTGTCGCAAGCTGATTGCAAACACATCAAAGCAGTCAACATGCATGTGCCATTCATCCAAATTTTGCAGTTTACATCTAGCAATATGATCGATGAACAAAATGTGTATTTTTTGTCGAGTATCAAACAAGGGCTTATACTCTTGCAAGTGGGCCAATTTTGTGCCAGCTTTATAAAGTTTCAATGGGTGAGTTTGATAGTTAACTCATTTATGGAGCATCAAGTGTCAAGTCCTTTGTAGTAATTAGACTAGAGAATAATGTTAACTTTTACAAGATGTTGACATGTGGCACTCCATGTTGACTTAAGTTAAACCAGATTCAACTTTTTAATTCTTCAGCTTTCAAGAATAAGTGCCAGAGAATTTAGAATGTAGAATGTGCCAATGCAATGTATTACATACTTGCCCAGAGCAAAGTAAACGGGGCATTTTTTTTTTTTTTTTTTGGGGGGGGGGGGGGGAGCTTTTTTTTCTCTTTAAATGTTTTAAGACTATAGATCCTACAAACATTCCACCTACAGCAGTTGAGTAGTCATTACAAAAAATCAATGCTTCAGTAACATCATTAAAATCAATTAAATGGCTGTTTATATTTGTTAACTATATCATGAAGGGTAATGTTAGATGGAAGTTAGTCAGAAACACATATCAATACCAGGCAGTGAGTTTAAGAGGCAATCACAGCAACAGGTCTATACATGTACATCTCCTTATTTACACAGCAGATCGACCAGAATAGACAGGAGATCGGAATAGACTGGAGATCAGAAAGAAGGAAAGCCAGCCACTGCAATATTTTCAAACCCCACTATTTATTCCCTTTCACCAATTTTTTTCATTGCATCGATTATCAATCGCAGTTTAGTTAATTTCACGCATAAATGTGGTACAGTACCTGAGGAACTGTTGAATTTTGCTTCATCTGAAAAACGAATGTACAAATAAAACGGGTAATATTTGGTTTCTCCCTGTCTGCGTTTCTTGTTTATCTAATCTAGCTGTAGGGTCTATAGAAGCATGAACTAGTTTAACATCTCCCAATTGGATTACATACTTGAGCAGCTCAAACGATTCACCTGCCCGCTTTAGTATTATGACTATGGGTGAAAATCAACAGGTTGGAATTCTTTATATGGCAACAAAATTGTGGAGTCTGGAAAACGCTGACAGCCAAGTCCCATGTATAATGCATTGATGTAATCCATGGTGCATACATGCAGTCCCATGCACATGTCTGCGTTTCACATTATGTCCATGCAAATTCTTGAAAGCCGACTTAAGACCAATGAACCATATAGTGAATGTTTTGCTGTTGTGAGTTGGGATTTGGACGTTGATGGAAATCGATGAAGTAGTTACCGAAATCCAATCAAAGTTTTACAAGAAGGGTAGTAAATATAAGAAATAACAGCCCGTCATAGTAAATCAAAGGTTGGTAATTATTTCTCTCATTTTGGTAAACAATTTTGGTAATCTTTGATAAATGTGACTGAGCAATAATTGCAGCAGCTTATGATTTCTACTAACAAATTAAGGAACAAGAAACTAGAAGTTCTTGAATGTGGCCTTGATTTTGACATAAAATCAGTGTACTGAAAGCACTGCACTTGTTTTTTATCGGCAGGGCAAACATCAACGCTCGGACGAGAATAAAAAGATTTGGGACATGGAATGCACTGCACAGTGCTGAATGACACATGAGATTGTAAGCTAAGCGGTCAACAGGTGGCGATTCAAGATGGCGATGAGGATGGCAAACAACACGAGGCAGAAGCCAAGAGATTCCAAGGAGAGATGCAGGAAAGCGTGACATTGTATGGCGTGTGACTGGCGTGAGGCAGGGTAGCGACTCGCACGAGCATGCTAAGTCAGGCAGAAGGAGGAGCAAACAGAAAAACAGGAACATAAAGGAAGAGAAAAGAGGAGAGCATAGGAAAGAGGAGAGAAGATTAACAGAATAAAGACAGATTACAGTGAAATAAAGGGATACAGTGAACAGATACTGGACATTACCAATGACACTGGGGGAGCTTGGAGAAATTTAACAAGAATTAATTACAGCACATGGACATAATAGAATTAAATCTTCTGTTGCATGTAAACATACCTTTTCTATATTCTATAAAACCCTACCCCTTCAAATACATGTTATTTTAAAAAGAAATTGAATGGAGATTCGAGGATAGATTATTCATACTTTTGTTTTTCTTCATAAAGCTGTTGGCATGCTACACAACTATTCTCTTCTAGAAATTTGACATGTCTATTAAAGACAATAGAGATAATTTGCCCTAGTGGGAATGCTTTTTTTTTTCCTTTTGCAAATTGATATTTTAGCTTGCGGGGAGTAAAGAAAACCATTACAGTCATCTAGTATTTTGACAAACACAAGCCGGGAGAACAACCTGGAAAAAGATGAGGAAAAGACATAAGAACTAACCAGAGGACACAAAATATTATCTCCCATCAAAGTATTAGCAATTAGGTTTTCCTGCTGTCTCCCCATTGCTCATTAAATGTCATGGTTCACGAGGAATGACAAAAGATCGGGGGGAAAGAAGACGTTTCTCTCGTTTCAGTGGGTGGGTGGGTGGGTGTATGTATGAGGTGCATAGAGTGTGTTAAACAAAAGGCATGGAAAGAAAATGGGGTTCATTATTTTTTTTAAAGAGAGAGGAGAGTGGCTGTTGTGCACAACAAAGGGTAATATTAGAAGGTTGATGAAGATAATATTCTACACCTCTTCAGTGTCTAGATCTGGTGCAGATTAAACATAAAATTAATTAACAAAGTGAAAGGAACAATAAAAAAGTATTTCAAAATTAATACCAGTTTCATATCAAGACAAAACAACAATGTTATTCTCTACATATGAAGTTAATGGATTTCAGGTCTAAATGTTTGAATTGTGAAGTGCAGTGCTGAACTAAAAATGGTTAACAAAGTGTGTTATTTAACAAAATAATTCAAGTGCATTAAATAATAATGTAACTTTTCCAAACAAAACTAAGGAAGGCTATGCATATCAATCTATGAATAATAACTGAACAACCAAACACAAAGGAATACATATGAAAAATAAAAACAAAAAGAGAATGGGGTAATATGAGAAAAAGTCTTCCTAGTCCTACCTCACTCTTCATAGCAATCCTACACTGTCCTGCTTCAATGAAATAGCACCCATCGGCTCCGTCTCCCTGTCATAAGGCAAGAGAAAGAAATCCAATAAAAATGTCATTATTTCTTGATTCTGAACTGGAATCTGGCGTGATCTCCATTGCTGATGGGAGAAGCTCGGTTACAAGACGAGTAATATCTTGGCTGAAGATGGCTTTCCATACAGAGGGATCTGCATACTGAAAAAGGTCATTTGGCTTCAACCTGAATATTAACTTTTCAAGAATACCTTAATTTCCATGAGACAAATTTTTGCTGATGCTATGGTTACCGCCTGAACTAGCAATATTCTCTTACCTGTCATTCTATGGTCATCCAATATGCTTCAGAAGACAAATGCTAATTCACTTGTATTCTAAATAACACCACTGTGGTTAATGGCAAAATAATGTGTTTATATTCATAATATGCATGTAATAGGCTTTGATTCTCAGTTCATCATTTGAACAAATATTTGTAATACTAGTAGCATGATATAAATCAAAATAACAACTGACAGAAATAGATCTATTCAGATTGATCCACAGAAATATTACTTTAAAAAAATAACAAATGGTCAATGGTTTTGTATTTTAGTTCAACTGAGGAACTTTAATTGATTACAATTTTAATGTATCAATTCTTATCATACTACATGTATATAACAAATTAAATGATTCATTAAGAGGGTTAAACAAAATCAAAATGTATAAGAAATCAATGTTCACAGACATTTGTTTCTCATTTAATGTAAATATACTGATTCCCACTGCTTTTATAGCATATAAGAGAAAATACAAGTATGACTTTGTGTAGAAATGAGTTTTTTACCTGAGCAATAATGCAATCTCCATCCTCATATGTCCTCGTTACTAATGCATCTGCAAGGTTCATACGTTCATATTGCTAAAATACGGAATGATAAACAAAACAAAACAAAACAATTAAAATAAGAAACAAATTTAATTGACTTGAAAATGATAATATTATTCACAATGAGAGCATTATGAAGGATATTACATCTTGAACGACTCTAAAATGCGAACGATTTCCAGTATTAGTCACATAAATCCATTACGAGCACATCAATTCGTAAGGTTGTGTGCTAACGACAGTTCAACATCTTCTATCTTTCTTTTCCAATCAGTCACATAAATGCACAGAGGAATCAAAGTCGTTTTGAGGATTACTAGGGGCGATGAATTTAGTTCGTTGACGTCAGTAATGCATGTAGAACCTCAGGCAATAAACACAATTACTTTGTAATGAGAAGTTTAAACAAGGGAAACGCTCTCGGCGGTCTCGCCTGCATAACGCAATTCAATATGATAAACCAGAACGTCAATGACGTACATTGTAGTGCTCATCCGCATCTCGCAACAACAAATATCGTGGTACACTTTTGAACTGGTCAAAAAATAAAAATGTGATGCCCTGGAAGGGACATAATTTCATTTCATTTGCATAAAGTACCATAAATAATCAATGGAGCAAAATCTCAAAATTCTGTGTAGAAGTTTAGTGTTCCAAATTTAGCTCTACCAGATAAGGCAAACCAAATCAAAATCGGTCAAGAAATGAGGGAGAAGAAGCAATTTTTGTTATTTTTGGAATAAATTTGCATAAATTACCATAATTAATTAATGGAGAACAATTTCAAAATTCTGTGTAGACCTTTAGTGTACCAAAGTTAGCTCTACGATATAAAGCAAACCAAATCAAAATCGGTCGAAATATGAAGGAGAAGAAGCATTTTTTGTGATTTTTAAATTATTTTTGGAATAAATTTGCATTATTATCATAATTAATCAATGGGAGTAAAATCTCAAAATTCTGTGTAGAAGTTTAGTGTTCCAAATTTAGCTCTACCAGATAAGGCAAACCAAATCAAAATCGGTCAAGAAATGAGGGAGAAGAAGCAATTTTTGTTATTTTTGGAAAAAATTTGCATAAATTACTATTATTAATTAATGGAGAACAATTTCAAAATTCGGTGTAGAAGTTTAGTGTACCAAAGTTAGCTCTACCAGATAAAGCAAACCAAATCAAAATCGGTCGAGAAATGAAGGAGAAGAAGCATTTTTTGTGATTTCAAATAAATTTGCATAAATTAGCATAGATAATGAATTTCACGATTCTGTGTACAAGTTTTGAATCCCCTTCCTAGCCCTATCATATGAAACAATCAGAATCAAAATCGGTTGAAAAATAACGAAGCATTTTGAAAATCTTGATGATGATGCCACAACATAGTCCAAGTCTGTTGACCTGAAATGACCTTTGACCTTGACTTTGTGATCTGAAATTCTACTCACATGATTGGGGATACTTGATTACCCTATAGTCCAAGTTTCATTGACTCAGAACTTATACTTTAAAAATTATATCAAAAATTCAAAAACTTAACCTTAGGTTAAGTTTTCGATGATGATGCTACAACATAGTCCAAGTCTGTTGACCTGAAATGACCTTTGACCTTGACTTTGTGATCTGAAATTCTACTCACATGATTGGGGATACTTGATTACCCTATAATCCAAGTTTCATTGACTAAGAACCTATACTTTAAAAATTATATCAAAAATTCAAAAACTTAACCTTAGGTTAAGTTTTTGATGTTGACGCCGTCGCCGCCGCCGCCGTCGCCGCCGCCGTCGCCGCCGCCGTCACCGGAAAAGCGGCGCCTATGTCTCGCTTTTTGCTACGCAGGCGAGACAAAAATCGGTTAAATCTGGTCCATCGAGTAAAAAAAAGTGAATTGAGATGGTAGTCGAGGGCTGAACTGGGGCATACGTGCGTGTACATCATATAATCATATTTCTATACAAACAAAGAGGGAATGACAAATTGACAGGGGAAAAAGGATGTGGGATAAGGTGGAAGAAAGCGTTATGTATATAGCACACAGGAGGAGGGAGAAAAGAAATAGAGGAGCAGAGGAATAAAGAGGAGAAAGGAGAGTGAGAATGAGAAATTAAAGAGATGACAATCTGAAGGAAGTGCTGTGAGAAACAGCATCTATTAAAGAGTGGAATGGAAGTACTATAATACCTTTAATAAACAGAAGCAATTGCATGTACATAGATAGCAAGTAGAATACACCACACATTTTTTGTCTCTCTTTTTTTCTTCTCAGGGTTGTGGGGGGGGGGGGGGGGGTTGTATTCGATATGTATTATTCATTTCAATAACAGCATACCATTCAAGCCATGAAAACAGCTTATTTTATGATAAACATACATAATTTTCCTTGAAAATGAATAGGTTATGACTCCATGCCAATTACTGTACATGTATGTATTCACTGGAAAGGCTCTGGTATTTTTCTCTGATGATGCCAAGTATTAGAATTGTCCATTAGTTTTGTCTCGATTCAATGACTTCTACAGCTTCCCTCATTATGCCTACTAGAAACTACTGATTACATGAATCAAAATGGAAGTTTACAAATTCTTCCTGAACAAGCAGAGTGTTTTACATTTCTCTGTAGCTATTCCAACTCTATGATTAAGGAGGTATATATCGTATTCAGGTGTGACTTGGGCAATTTTAATTTTTTTTTTTTTTTTTAGCTTACTGAAATAAGGGATGTCTGAAATGCCTAAATCTAAATTTTCATGTTGAATAAAGCACTACAAGTATGCTAAATTCAAGTTCAAAGGCAAGTATTTCATGGTACTAAATGACCTTGCATGCTTCCTTCACAAGAAAATCGCACTCAATAAGTCTCAATGTATTCAAAAAATCATTAAAAATAAAATTCTAAACCAAATGTATACAAGTAATATATCAGCAGAAAGTGGATAACAAGGGCTGATTGCTTAGACTAGTTTTGGGTTTGTGTTATGCTGCCATCTAGTGGCAAAGATAGGATTAGAATTTTACCACTGTGCATGCTTGATCTCTATTGAGTGTCAACCCTAGTCAACTCACTGAAAATGCCTCGCAAAACTCCAAAATATGTGAGGAAGAGGAAGGTGTTCAAAGGAGTGCAATACCAGGTATTACAGAAGAGGAAAATGAATGCTGAAGAGGTGCCAGAAGAAATAACAGCTTCAGAGAGGAAGCTTTCCCTGAATAAGTGTGGGGACAGCCAAATTTTTAATACTGGTCCCACATGTAAAGATCCGCGTCTGCTAGAGGGCTTCTACATCATTAGTGGCCAACAACTTGCAGCTGCTTTGCAAAAAGCTCACGTGTGTCTGGGAGGTATGTACTTGCTATCAAACAATATCTTTAATAATTCATAGTTTGTAAACTGTAACTTTGAGATTGTATTGCAAGCTCAAGGGGTGAATGGCTCATTCATAAGGCTAAATCAAAAGATTGATGATGAATTGAAGTGGGATATCGGAATGTAAAAAATAAGGATGGATGAAAGTGCAAGTTTGCCAATAGAGTATATGATATTTGCAACTTGCTTGATGTCATTGTTCTTACCTGATTGTTGGGTTTGGGAATATATAATGAATGTCCTGATTAATTTAGACTCTAGATCGTAGAGACAAGTCAGACAACGAAAATGAAACCTAGACTCGAGCTAAATAAAGCTCGTGAATTTAGTCTTGTTGATACCGTGAATAAATGTGTAATGTACTATGTCATAACCAGCACTTTTATTATTAGTTGGTGATTGTGCTTTTCAAAATATGTTCCCTGTTCTATAAACTGTATTTGATATCTTTTACAGGGCATCTCATTCCTTTGGAGAATTCTTCAAAGAGGGATGGGTTGAACTGCGCCATGGTCCTTCGCTGCTCCATTTGCAAGAAGGAAGAGACGTTCTTTTCATCAGAAAATGCATGCGAAGGACGTGGAAAGTCTGCAGAAATTAACCGCAGAGCTACTCTGGCAGCAACGGAGGTTGGTTTGGCACGGGAGGGCTTGTGCAACTTGCTGACCATCCTTGGAACAGCCCCACCAGTCAAAGCCCCTAGCTACAACATACACATAGCCACTTTATCTTCCTTATCCCAAGAGGTTAGTCACCAGCCTGGTGTTTTCTTCATTAAATTATCTTAGCTGTACCTACATTTACTCCAAACAGATTAATATTTTTTAGTTGTGGTTGATAGACAGTATAATACATGTACATCAATATCCCTTCTTGTCAAATCAAGGGATGGAAATTAATCAAATCTAAAAATTTGTAATAGGGTCTAATGGGTGAGAGTCCTGAGGGGACTTGATATTTACTTTTTATTTATTACGTACTCTTGTTCTTTTTTTATTTTGCAGGCCAGTGAGGACAACCAGAAGAAGGTGGCAGCATGCCTACGACAAAGGGCCATGGACAAGGACCCGACCATCGGAGATGATGACTATGTGGATGTGGCAGTGTCTTACGATGGTACATGGCATAGGCGAGGTTACACATCGAATCATGGGGTGGGGGTGGTAATATCAGTAGATACAGGGGAGGTTTTGGACACAGAGGTTCTTTCAAAATCGTGTAAAAAGTGTGAGTATAGGAAGGGCTGGGACAAGAGTAGCGATAAATATAAGGATTGGGAAGCTAGTCATAAGGATGTTTGTTTAGGGAATCATAAAGGGAGTAGTGGGAAAATGGAGGTAGATGCAGCTGTAGAAATGTGGGGTAGATCAAAGGCTTTGTATAAATTGAGGTATAAGTATATGTTAAGTGATGGGGATAGTAATGCATACAATGCAGTTAAGGATACATATGGGGATGAATGTAAAGTACATAAATTAGATTGTATAGGGCATGTAGGCAAAAGAATGTATAAGGCACTAGATAAGGTTAGAAAGACTCACACTGGTAAATTAGAGGACGGGAAGGGGGTAGGGCGGGTGGCGGGTAGGCTTAGAGGGACGGCAGATACAGGGTCAATTGGTAGATTGTGTAAGTTATATAGGTCAACAATTCGTACTAATAGTAATAAGGGGGTTCTAGATAGCGGTAATGATAATGATAAGAAAGAAGCAGTAGAGAAGATGCGCAGGGCAATACTGGCCGTTCTCTATCATTCAGTAAAATTGTCTGATGGAGATGTGCGCCATCAGTTCTGTCCTGAAAATGGTTGGTGTGAATACAAAAAGACAGGAAAAGAGAAGATAAACGAGAATCACTTGGACCCCGTGTTTCTCAAGCTTCTACTTCCTACATTTACGCGACTCAGTGACCCAGATCTCCTTGAGAGATGCCTCCCAGGTATCACCCAGAACCAGAATGAGAGCTTCAATGCTCTCATCTGGAAAAGGTGTCCTAAACACCTGTGGAGAGGTCCACGTGTTGTTCGCACTGCAGTCAACCTTGCAGTCCTTGCGTTCAACTGTGGCGCAGAGTCTGGTCGCAACAGAATCTTCAAGAGACTAAATCTCAAAATGGGAATTCACGCCACCATTTGTTCGCAAAGAAAGGATAGGGTTAGGATAAAGAGGGCAAAAGTTCGGGCAGGGGAGGTTATTAAGAGAAGAAGGGAGGTACTTAGGGCATTAAGGAAAAGTAGGGATGAGGCTGATGAAGAGAGGGAAGGGGGGTTATATTCGATGGGTAGCTTTTAAGCTAAAGGGTCGTGGTCATAATACATGCATTGTGGAGTTGTTAATGTCACCCACATGATCACGATCCCTTATTGCGCATGCGACGAGATGATATAGCATTTTACAATATCATAATTAATTAATCACTATGTATATATATTTCTTGTTGTAAATATTCATTAATAGCTCTATCCAATTTTGAATTCTATTTGTAAATACTGTTTTCCTGTTGTACATACTCATTAATAGCTTTATCTTTTATCGAATTTCCAATTTTTTAATAATTCTTGTTATACATATGAATTTGAATTGAATTTGAATTTTTTTAGGCTATTTAAAAACAAATTTAGTTAAGGTTTTCATTTGTGTGTTCTGGGTATTTTTTGGGGGGTGTTTTTCTTATTATTTAGGGTGACAATTGGTACCTCGCAAGACACTGCCACTGCCTACCCGACCGCTCTCACTGCCAGCATTGTATTCAGAAGGGGTCCGGCAGCATCAACAGAATTCAACGCTGGCTGCTGGGCCCTTTCCAACCTTCCATCATTACTAATTAGTGCAATTAATTTAATTTATTAATGATTTTAATCCCTTTTTTTTCTGAAAAGCATGTAACTATTATATCTGTAAATATAAAATATGTATATATTGTATATATCACCTTCTCAGTCTGTTTATTATGCCGTACAGGTGTGTCGTTGACGGATGACTGTGTGCAAAGTGTATTTCTTTTTATTTACTTTGTTTTCTCAGAATGGTGTTTTTGAGTGAGGTGGTGACATTGTGGCCTAAATTTAGGATGAAGGGAAAGGTGCAGAATGCTCAAATCTGGTGTGTAAGATATCAGTTATATGCCTGCTACAAGTTGATTGGAGCAGTTTTGGGAAATCTTGTTTTGTTTTTTAATTATTGATGTATGAATACATAATTAGGCTATCTCGCATGGGATTGGTCGAATAAAAATTCATGAAAAATAAAGGGAGGGGATTAAAAAAAAAAAAATCCAATACATTGGTTTATATACATCCATAGAACAAACACACAAAGTTTCAAAACAATGAGATGAGTAGTTAGCCTTTGAGCTTGGGGGACCTGAATTTCTTATGTTTTTCTTTATATGCAAATTAGGGATTAGTTCAAAAAAAAATTACGCATGTAAAATTACATGTTTAGGCATATACTATGAATATGTAAAGATTTTACTGCGGTGAATGCCATGGCAAAGTAATAAACTGCACTGAAGCATATATCTACCATATACTGTATTAACCTCCTTAAGATGGACATACATAAATGCTTTAATACATGTACATGCCTTGCAAGAGATATTTTGTTTGCCAAGGACCCTGCAACATGAAATTCCATGTTCAATCAATCATAAAACACTATTGCATCTCCAATCTTACTGCAATTTATTGTATCTTACCATGCCCTGGGTGTGTCTGTATCAAACATAAAATCAATTGTATGTTGCTATTTAATGTAAATTTAGGATTGATTGACTATTATTTGAGGGAGATGCAATCAATTTTAACTCATTATGTTACAGGGCACACATCACATTACGAGCCTAGACAGATACACAATGTTAAAAGTATATCAATCCAGGTACCTAGCTATCACATCCTCTTCTGGAACAAAAAGATTTAACAGTACAAAGTCCAGTGACCGGTTATTACTTTAGTCTTTCAAAAATTCTTTTGTACCTCGATTTTAATGCCTCTACAGTTTTGTAACCTGACTACGTACAGTATACATTGTGAGCACATGAGTTGTTTTAGGCAACCTACATGTAGTATACTAGTACTGTCTGAAAATGTAGAAGGAATCAGCAAACAGCATATGCAATTCCTTTCAATCCCAGCCAAATGGGCAACATCATTTTATATTTAAGTTAATTAATACATACATGGATAAACAAAAGTTTTTAGTCATTCTTTCATTGTTTCATTGAATGAATGAATGAATACTAGGCACATTTATGAAATATTCAGTTTACCCATTAATAATTCATTTTGAAGATCTCAATGCTGAATGAGATATTGCAAGAACTAAGCACATTATTATTATTTATCCAGCCCAATATTTATATGATAATGAGATCAAATAGTCTGCAAGGCTTTGAAAAGGGTCATAAGGAAACCAAACAGCCAACCCTGTGAAGAACCCCTTATGTCATATTTAGATTTCAAGGGCATTTAAAGAGCCATCCTTTTCAGGGGGACACTTTTTCTAGAATATTCTTTTGCATAAACCATAACAAGAATAAAGAAGCTCACAAATTATATGTCACTTCTACAAGCACTCAACCTTCTTTTTATACAGCCCTCCACCATTTCAAACTTGAGGATGCAGTCAATTCCATTCCATACAATTTTAATGATTCTGAAGAATATTTGAAAGTGTAGTCTTCATATCATTTACATTCTTAAATTCTTTAAAACTGCCAAAGCAGTATTACGTTGATCCTTCAATTACTGTATAATTATTGAAAAACCCTACACATTCTTACCTCTAGAGATTTGAATATAGAGACCTTCTCAAGCAGCTCTTCATATATACGCCTCTTCTTGGCTGCATTCTTTAGTACTATCCTTCTGAAAGAAACACGGTCCTGGAGAAACAAAAAGGAAAGATATATTCACTGAATGGTCAGATATTTTCAATGATACTTTATAAATAACTACATTATCATAGATGTTTGGCAATCTTTATTTTTACTGTAGCAAAAAAAAAACTATTTGAAAAAATCATGTGTCCACTCTCGCACTTACATAAATTACCAAGGGCAAAATATGGCGATGAAAATTAAATCATGGTTTCTGAAAACATTTTTAAAAAATGCTTTTCATCTCAAAATGTCTCCTGAAATAGATACCCAAGCCAGGTGACATTTTTGTTATTTCCACAAGCAGGTGCATGATAAAATCATCCTCGGGACTATTCATGTTTTTCGATGTGATCAACAAAGACGCTACACAGTTTGCTGTGTCCAATAACATTTCGGGGGTTGCTACGGGGACATCACATTTTCACTTCATTTAACATCCAACTGTAAACATGCCAATCTGTTTGCTACTTTTCTTATCAGGCGTACGCCAATCCCGCATTGATTTTGAAGGAAAAGTGCAGTCAAGTGCAAGACCGTATGTCAATATCAACAGCCCAAGACCCAGCCCACCGTGATACATTTGATTACTTCTAGTGGAATGGCAAGACAAGAAATCAACATGCCACAAATCACAATTATGCAAGAGGTTTTGGCAGAGTACCTCAGGGCAACTTGACTTGAGAATTGTCTTTTCATCAATTGTTCATTTCAGTGGTTAAGGATGCCGATTGCAATGGATGTTAATATTACATCGCAAGAGTTGTGTTTAACAACATATTAGCTGACATTTACAAATACAGACCAATTGGGTAGAATTAGGTCAATCTTGTTCAGCGCTCCTGAAAACAATGTGGGGGATTAACTCGAGTCTGCATACAACCCTTACATTAACTTCAATTGTTATCTAACTTTACTATCGGGCTGTCATACTTGTTGTTTATTTTGCTTTTATGAGGGGGAGGGGATATTTTCCTACATTACATTGAAGACTTAGCAAATAATGCACAACTATGGTAGAGTGATGAGGATCTATCATATGGCATCAACCAAATGCTATGTCGATATAGCTACTACATGCAGTTACCTAACCTAACTTGTTCATGCCTTAAGCAACTGCCCTAATTCCTTCAAAAGTCACGCTTGTCTAACAATAAACAGGGCATTTAAAAGAAAAAAGCCCATCACGTAAATGAAAAGGTTAATTTTTGATGGCATGATCAAAACAAGGTATCTTGAATTCAATTTCATAACACCAGTTGCAGCCTTCATGTTTTCAAATTTGCTGACAGTGACACACTATCCATGCACAGAAGCTATTCACTATTAGCGTACCCGTTCACGCACACTAAAAACACACTGCCTTCTCTTCGTAAACACCTATACATGTACAATGTATATTAAATTCATCCCAGAGTGTACCCAAAACATTAGATGGGACAGATACCTTACACTCCCTCAAGGCACCAAAGACAGCATCTTTCTATGCATCAATTCTATTAAAGTAATGGTATCCTCAGAGAAGTACAGGGTACCTTCTTTTTATGTTTTGCATCGTTTGGATGCTGCAGGGTCCATCTCCTTTCTCTCGTCAAGTCAATTACCATTATGTCCTGCCATCCTCTGCTCTAAATACAGGTGCATGAATTTCAACCAACACTTTTCTATATTAACGGTAAAAAATTAAGAAATGTGCTTGTTTTTTTCCTTTTTCATCCTCAAGTTATGCCCATAAAGCAGTCAATGTGCTCAAAATGGAGTAAACAACTTTGCATCGCTTCTGCACTTTAAACTTACTTTAATGATTAAAAGAGCCTTAGAGATAAAGGCGGAGAGCTGGAAAGACGCAAGTCATTTCATTTTGTATACGGTAAAGTTAAAGCTTTTTTTTCTCAGCAGATAATACGTCTGTATTTTAATGCATCTTTAAGAGCTGTAAAATGTTAACTTTTACATAGCAGATATATGATTTCATCAAAGGGATAGTAATAAAGATGTTGTTTATTTTATGAAAGAAGAAATATTCAGAATCACAATTTATAAGTTAACTTGCGACGACCAACATTTCAGGTATTATTAACAACTGGGCCCCCGTCTTACAAATCAATCGCAAGTTTGCAATCTCCTATGTACATAGTTGCCATTGATATCAACTCTTTGTAAGACGGGGCCCAGGTCTGATAATATTTTTGCTTCCTACAAGCTGACAACTTGCACACTGATTCCATTTCATCATTTCCCCATATGTCAAGCAACCTCACATCACGTAGCATGCGCTGATACACAAAATGAACCAGGAAAACTGATTCTTATGATGTTCTATGGTTTCTCTTTGTCCTTGCTTGCATACATACATGTATATCCTTGAATAGGAAATATTAAAAAGGCAATTGTAACCCCACGCTCCTCGCTTTAGAAATCAACCTTTATAATGATGTCTCTGGCTTCCCTAGGAGCAACTGTACACAACGTAATCTTGGCACTCCCACACACAAGCACGGTTGCAGCGAGCAGTCATATAGTTACATTATTTCTTCTTATAGGGCACATCTGGCAGGAGAGCAAAGCAATTACATATTTGAGTTGCAATCTTACCAAATCATCGTCCTTCACTTGATTGAACTGCAGTAGTCATCTACAATCATGCATGGCTCATTTAGTCTCAAATCTCTAACCTACTGATGTGTACATTAGATTTTTTTAGTTTTACTTCTTATCAGATGATTGACTCTTGACTGTTTAATATTCAATTATTCATCAGCTGTTTCACAACTAGGTTTATTATGGAATACATTAATATTGCATTACAGTGAGGGCAAGGTGAAATTAGGTATAAAAGAGAGAAGTTCAGAGACAAAATACCACCCTGCATGAGCAATAACAAATTAATATAGAAACAAAAATGAATAAAATTGGATTCCATTTAGAGCTAAATGCTTTATTGTAATGTTTTCCCTTAATGACTCATAATGTTTGCTGATGCTACCTTTATTATGGAATATGAAAATAAAAATTGAAATCCCCCCCCCCCCCCCCCCTCCACACACACACACTATAAAACTAAACAAGAACTTGAAATAAAGCAATGGGGAATCTTGTAATGTTAGAGATATTTCTTGTGTAAAATCCAATTCATCTACATTTTTTCATGTCACCACATGAATAGCAAAGATTCTTCAATGTCTAGTTATCTGTGCCTATCTCTGAAGTTTGCCACTGTCTGTTGCTACCCCACGAGGCCAATAGGACCGATACATCATCATGTGTGCACTGCAAAATGTCAGATGCCAATTAAGAGAGCTGTCAGTGCAAAGATTCTTGCTGGCCCGACTAGCCTCACGTCTCGGCCAGTCAATTAGACCCTAGCAGGCCCATCATCGTCATCTTCATCATGCTGTGTGTCGATGTCGATGAAGAGCAAGTATCTGTTATCCTGCAATTAGGAATCCAATGAATCTAGCAACCTTAGAACCAGCTGCATCCACACTACGCACGTATACACATGGGTATCTCCTCGGTGAAGATAAGCAGAATAATTACAGTCGGTACAGTAGATACAAAGTGCCATCTCTAATGTAACATAGTCAATGTATGGTCCATGACTCAAGAAGACTGCACATAGTTTAAAGGTCAAGTTCAATTCATGAGGTTTCTTCTATGGTTAAATTGTACAAAATGTTAGAAAAGAAATCAAAAGTTTTCAACAAAAAATTTACGTGTGCATACTTGTATGAATGCTATTTTTTATATTTTCTTTGAGTGGCAAACACACAGAAGAAATCCCCAAATGACACAAACCATTGGTTCTATGTTATTTTATATCATGTACAGGGACATGTACATTATCCTCATACTGCATTCAATAATGAAATCTCTATGTCCTCTGATGTAGTCAAATGAAAAATATTCATGAGGCAATTATCTCCACCTTCAACCATTCGACCCTAATGACCAGAAAGGACAATAAATAATTAGCCAATAACAGCCTTATTGATCTTGCTTAGAAAGACGGTCCAGAAGCTAATTTATGGCAATTTAACTCTTATGTGTACATGTACCTCCACGTACTACATGTATGTACAGTGCATGCAGCAAGACATGACAATAAACTATAGAAAAAAATGAGAACATTTTCTGAGTATTAAACAATGCATGTCCTTTTATAATGTGTACACATCCATGAAAGTAACAAATACTTTTTAAGATATAAAAGTGGTGTATCTTCTGCTGGTACTAGATCTACATATTATGCTAAGATATGTAGGCAGTTATGTCAATTTAGGCTCTCAATAAAGCGGATGAACACAAACACAGAAAATAAACTTGAATGAAATGGATCATGCATGCTGAGTAGGCCTACTAAAAGTGCAGGTATGTGATGTGTACCATAATAATACAAAGAGTATAGTTCAAAGAATTGTAATATCTGCATGTAAGCATTACTCCTATCTCACATGCTGTAGTTGGGGCAAAAGATTATCATCCCGAGACGCAAAGTAAGATTGATAGAAGAAAAAATGTCAGAAGATAACATTATCAAGCTATGAACTTGTACAGCTATTGTACTTTTCAACAGATATTGGGCTATGACATAAGTATAATTTTAGTTCTTAATTATCTGTTCAAGATAGCCAAACACATACAAAAGTAACAGTGAACTCTTTCTCTTGAAATTGGATTTTTATCTTACAAGTACATGTATCTTTAAAGGGATCGTTTAACAATGTTAAATCTGAGATACATGGTCCTACATGTTACCAGTGTCTGTGATGTGGTGTAATATTGAAGCCCTAAAAAAATCGCGCTTCAAAATGATCAAGAAGTGCCTCAAAAAAGTAAAAATCTTTGAGTGACCGGTTTTACCATACTTGTTTTCCCCAATAGACTGTAGTGTTATGGAAACCGTCAGGCGAACGGTTTTCAAAATTTTAATTCCAATCATTAATATCTTGATAATCAGACAGGCGATCGGCTTGTAAAAGTCATGGGGTTCCTGACTGACATAAAGGTTTATAATTATCATAGCAGCATGAGCTAAATCAAGGATTATTTTTAAAGGGTCTAAGACAAAGTTACTGGATCCCTTTAAATTGTACAGATTGTAATACTTTAAATACCTTGATACATGTAGTCACACCATCAAACCGACTCCACAACGATTCCAAACTGAATGACGTTTGGCTATTTGAGGAAATGTAATTTTTTGTTCAGTCTGTTGTTAGTCGGTCTTGCTAGCGTGACTGAGGTGTTATACTGTTATTTTTTAAAACTAAATTAGACACTTACCAAAGCCCAGAGAATGCCGTCTGTAGTAGCAGCGATTGTTGCTGCCCTTGGTGTGTTGTACATGAGTGCTAGTTCACCAAAACTTCCGCTGTTATTGTAGGCTCCCACCTTGTTATCATTGACAAAGATGTCGTATTCTCCTCTGATTAAAAAAAAGAGGTAATATTTGAGATGAGTAATGCTATTGATGTAAAAGGTTTTTTCTTTTATTTACAATGAATTAGATTCAAATTCTCGCATAGAAAGAAGTCATGCAGAAAAGTGGAAACATCTAATTCATTACAAGATAATCAATTAACTGCTTCAAACTGTAAACTAAAGCAACATACTAAAATGATGGAGATTAAATCATATCATTTTGAAATAAAGTTTTCGCAAGAAAATTTGTTATTTGTCCTGGGCTCCCGGTTGCATACGTATAACTACCATTGATGGTAACTTTGCCATCAATGGCAACTACCATGGTAGCAGGGCTCAACAGCCAATCAAAATCAAGGTTTCACAAACAAAATCAAGGTTTCCATGGTATCAATGTTAAGTTTTGTGCAACAGAGCCCTGGTGTTCATAACAGGTATGTGGGAATGTTGTTATGATAGTCGAGAACAAAAGTCTGCTCCTGTCTCATAATACAATCTAGCGCTTCATTGTCAATATTACAATACTACACTGTCTGAGTCATCAGATGTCTCCTCATATATTATGTCCATTTTCAAATTCTATATTCCAATACTATTTCTTATCTGAATAAGTTTCAAATGGGTTATTCAAATTTTGAACAATCTTTAATTTTCTAATATAATGAATGTAATCTAATCTATCTTTCCATACAAAAAGAAAAAACAAAAGAAGGGGGGGGGGGTATATTGAGAGGATGAATCAAAGACTCTTCCTCTTCCACATTCACCATGAATGATGTGGCATGGCATAACATCCTCCCAACCTGTGACAGGCACATAGTAGGACAACACTTTAAAGAAATCCCCAAGAGACGTAACAAAACACCTCAAGTCACTCTTCACCACCAGGGCGCTCCTCAGCTTGGTAATCGTGAGAATGCCTGAGAAAAGTCGCAGGGACCGCAAAGAATCGATATATAGGAGCCGGGATCTGGTTACATAGAGGCTTGGAGAGTGAATCACCATGGCAATAAAAGCTGAGGCTATGGGCATTCAGTGGAGAAGATACAGCCCGTGCATCACGTAAGATACAGCCCGTGCATCACGTAATAGATACACCCCCAAACCACCCCTTTCGTCTCACCAGTATGTGCATGTTTCTGTTTAAATGAGTCAGACCTGTAGCTCCCCCATGTAAATCAGTTTAAAATGATCAGAGACTTGCAGACATCTTGATCAGGCTATTATCGCATTGCAACGATTTCAACCCGTTGAGCATTGATCAAATGAATTTTTCCAAGATAATTTTATTTTAGGTTTGTTTTAAATCCTGTTTCAATTAAATTCTTTCCTCATTCCACAACCTTAAGTACTACATATAACTTGAGTATACCTGAAATTTAATTAAATCCAATCCTACTACTGCAAGCCTACATCCTGTACTGCCATCTCATCGCGAACTTCAATACGCTCAAATATACCTTCTCCAATGCCAGCCTCAGGGAATTATTTCACACAAGCCTTAGATCTTACCCTGAACAGAAATATATACAAGTGTTAGGAAGATATATTTCATCCCCTTCAGCCGGCCTTTCCAATATATTCTTGCACTGTGTTAAGGATGTGATGGGATGATGCTGACTATGTAACACAGGATTAGCTAGCGAGGGGCTTCAAACAGACGAGCCAACGTCAGATACTTACCTATCTATGACGTAGAAGTTGTCACCATCGTCTCCCTGGTCAATGACGTGATCACCTGGCGTCGTCTGTATTAAAGACAAGGGAAAAATATGGAGCATGAAGAAGTGCTGTTTGACAGTGTAATGCTGGAGAAAACAGTCAAGAATATGCTTTATGGCTGCACCCATTCCTATCCCCCATCATTATATATGCAGCTTTTGCACAACATATATTATGTACAGTATACTTCTACAACTTGAAACTCTTTATATTTAGCTTACATCCAAACATGGACCACAAATTTTGTTTAAACAAGTCACTTACTTTCATTTGCAATGTATTTATACCATAATGTACCGTAATGAGCAGTAAAAAACCTGGAGCTCATGAATATGTGTAACATAGTCACATAATCCAAAGTTATGGGACATAGATAGGTACAAAAATAGACAGGTACATATAAAGCAAGACTGATAGAAATAGATGGATAGATAGATAGAAAGATCAAGATAAAGAGATAATAGATAGAGATAGAGAGAAAGAGAGATAGATGTACATGTAGATGGATAGATAAAGCCATAAATATTTGTTTCTACGGGTTACTAGTACCAGGTATGTTAAGTTGAGCCCATAGCAGGTACTGTGCATACATGGACAGATAAAGTAGACTGAACATGTAAATGTGTTGAAAAAACTTGTACGAGTCCCTCATCTATTGTTGTTATAAAGTCATATTATATACCAATTTTATATTTATACTGGGGTCTAATCTTTGTATCTGTATAATAGAAACACTACATTTTGTGTACCGAAGTTGAAAATCTGTGTTTAACCATTTATTTTTTAATTGTTTAAATGACTGAAATTACCTTCCATGGCCAATGTTACAGTTGTCTCCTCTTCCTCTACCATTTCTACTTTCCCACCTCCTTTCTTCATCTCACCCTTATCCTTACTTCTCAATCCTCTTCTCCCTCTTTCTCCTTTTGCTTTTGCTTCTTATAATGGTTCTCCTTTGTTATAGTCTGGTCGAAATGTTATAACCTTTTCCTTAGAGTAGCTATTACCTAGAGTATTTTTTTTTTAATCGTACAATTTTTCATATAAGTATTTATTTTCTTAATAACTTCGCCTATATCATTGGTAGTTTGTATAATGTGTAATGCTTGAATATTGATATCGATACATTATGATAGTGTTACTATTCGCGCTACCCTCCGTCTATCATCTTACTATCCCTACTTGAATCTTCTTCTTCTTCTTTCTCCTTCTCTTCTACTTTTTCTCTTCTCCTTCCTCTTCATCCTCTTCTTAATCTTACCATCCTCTTGTCTTTGCTTTCTTTACTCTACACCACCATCATGTTCTTCTTCACTTCTCTTTATCTCCTTTATATATAAAATGAGTTAGGGAGATCAAATAATAACAAGAAATAAGCATTTTAAAATTATTTATATTTTTTTTAACAATCTACTCATTCAAGTTTAGTTTATTAATTTGAGGTTATTTGATATGAATGTTTTTATATACTGTATTTTACATTTGTAAAACATTGCCCAATTCGGCCTTGTAGGCCGCGATGCATTGTTGTTCTTTTATTCTCAATAAAACCATTATCTATCTATCTATCTATCTATCTATATGTTCTTACTTCTCCTATTGCACCCACTTGACTATTTGGCATTTTGGCCTTACATGTATAATATGTGGATTGTGGAGTGACTCCTCCAAACCATGATACCGATAGCCTACAAACATGTTTCTCACATGCCAAGGCACACATGTACATTACAGGTTTACAGCACCACTTTTACTGAACCATTTACTGTATTTGCCGGCGTAAAGGCTGTAGTATTTTCGGAAGAGAAAAAATCAAAAAGTCTGGGTGCGGCCTTTGCGCAACAACTAAAAATTCAGCGGTCAAAACAGCACGTCCATTCGTGCATATGGGACTACAATGACTATACAATGGGACAGGACATTTCTAGCACAACTCCACACATCTTACCGACAATTTTATGTTGCATTAATGACATGAAGACGAAAATAAACTTCATTACTTATTTTTCTAACATTTTTCAATCTACCGTTTGTAGACAAAATTGTGTTCTACAAGAAAATTATTTTTTTTTTTTTTTTTTTTTTTCCCTCTACAAAATGTCAAAGTTGGGGGTGCGGCCTATGCGGCGCTGCCGCCTTATCGCCGGCAAATACGGTAAGATCAATATTACATTTCTATAAATTGTTCTCTGATCTTTATCTGGAAAATCATGTGGAAAACTGACTGGATATCAGTGTTGCAGGTCACATCTTATTTATGCTATGAGCCTGACACCGATATTCTCATATCTCTGGCATCACATTTCTATGGAATTTGTATTCTAAATCACACAAAGAAATGTATCTGATGTGAATACTAAATCCAGTATTTTACAATGTATTACCTACTAAAGCTTTGTTCACCCATGACATGGTCATTCCCTAAAATAATAAATATCCACAGCAAATTGAAATAATATTATTTAAAAGTACATATGGCAGGTAGAAGTGAAAAAAATATGGTAGCAGTGCATAATAAAGGGCGTATTAAAGCAAACACTCTTTTCTGTATGTACAATACATGTAAGATACAGAAGAGCACCATACACTGTCATTTCATTTTGCCTCTGTGGTTTTCTCAAGGTGGTTAACTGGGTCAAGTATGAACTAGTAGTCCTAATGTACATGTACACATCTGTAATGTACATGTACATATCTTTAAATGTACAATGTATACACAGTACCGGTATGTAATAAGGACTAATATAAAGAAGGATCTTGTAATAATGATGATGATCTGTATGCCAGCCAGAGATGACATCATTCATTTGCCAAGCCATCATGACCCTGCACCTGGGAGTGCATCACTTACATGTTATCATGTGTCATCCATCCAGTCACAAGGGCATGCTTTTGCTCCTTTTAGGCATTCCTTTTAGTCACACATTAAAATTGAATACTGTGTACTTTGAAGCAAAAACTTTTGTGAACTGTTAAAGGACAGCCATTTTCATGACAAGAAGCTGTCACGAATTGTAAAAATCCATGTTGTTCAATCGTAATTGGATTATTCCGCAGTATGAAGCTTTTACAAATCTGAACCACTTGCTAACTTCATGAACATTTTAAGAACTGGTACACAAAAGTTTCTAGTTTAAAGAAAAAGGCAAGTTAAACTTACTTACGAATATGATAATGATACCTACAGGTAAATGAATAGGGAATTCTACTTGGATGTACAACTATTAAAGTGGGTTTGTATTTTATGGCCATAAACATACATCTTTGTTTTTTCAGTAATGCACATACATGTACATGTAAAGGTATTTCATGTACCGGTACATGTATGCCATGTTTTGTATTGTTATGTTTAAATCAAATTTAAACTTGGAGAAAGAAGGGGGATTGATGGAGAAAATCCTGTCCTGATACACCACACTGCTAATACATTAAACCCTACATGTAGCCTACATGTACATGTACATGTACACTATGGACATGGTCATGGATCTAAATTGTATTGTGGTTCTGAAGGTATAATGCTTAAATGCATTCTATGTTTACCAAAATATTAACTTGGCATACTGAGTAATTCAAATTTGTATCAATGATTTTGTCTGAAATCCTCTTACATTTAAGGAATGATGTTCTGGTACTTCTAAAAATGATTTGAATGACAAATGACCATAAGTCCCAAACGCATACAGTACATGTAACTCAATAATATCAGCTGACATACATGTTCACAGCAATATTTTCCAGATGTAAAAGTTCTGTACACCTGGGACCATATTCTTAAAACTTTAGTAAGCCTAATTGTCAACTAACTAGATGTAATTAGCTGACATCTACATGTAGCTTAGTAAGGTTTTATGAATATGGGCCAGATGTACATGTACAGGTAGATAATTCAGCCTGCCCAACTAAATCTTTCAAATCTCAGTGACAGAAAATATTTACATGGTAATGACTAACAGCTATCTTTCCTTTGTGCATCAATGTAGTTAATAATTAAGCTTTTTTATTGCAGGGATCCCTGTTTTGTTTGCGTGACAGGGTCATCTCTCTCTTGAATTGAGCTTTTCTTCAACTGCAATGAGACTGGGACTACCCTGTACCTATTCCATAAACAGAGACCAACTTTCTTTGTTTATACAAGTACATGAAAGAACCATTTTGCTCTGTATAAAATGTTATATTTTGTGTCATTAACATCATTAATAATCTAATATCCAAAAACTTGTACAAGGCGGTGTCAGACAGAGGCCAATTATCTAGAAAAATGGCTTTCTAGATAATTCACTGACTGTCATCAATTATCCTTCGAAAAATCCTACAATGAACCAAGACAAATTTCCTTTATCAAGAAATTTCACTGGATTTTTCACTGGAAATTTCTGTCTTTCACCTGTCTAGATAGCTATTATCTAGGTAATGTAAGATGGATCGTGAAAATTGTGTCTTACACCGCCTAAAGAGAGACACTTAATATTTCATGGTTCAATCTCTCAAATGAAGAAAACAAAACAAAAATACACAATTCACAGTTGACTGTATAAATACAATGTCTACAGCAAAAACAATAACAAACAAAGACAAAAAAAGAAAAGAAAAGAGTAAACTTATTTTTATCCACAAAAAAAAATTGTGTTCTACTCTATTAATTCACTTTACTACGGACATGTATGCGTGGTCACCTGCAGAATATGAATAATGGAATACAAACCAACTTTTGCACTGCCAAATATTGCACAGACACGTTTTGACATTTAAAACAATTAATTTGAAACCCCCTTTTCTTCTGGCTCTTAGAAGAAATTGGACCTTTCCTCGTACTCTCTTTAGCAGAAATTGGATCATATTTCATTCTTTTATTTTTCCTTCAGGTCATTCACAAAACATATCAGATTATATTTATAAACACTTTGTGTGTTTTTTTTTCAAGTGGCTTTAATTACTATATAGTTGTACAAGTAATCATTAAAAAAAAAATGAAATTATGGTGTTTTTTACACTACGGTAATTGATTACTTGTCTCAACTTCTATTCTTTTTCTCTCTTCCACTCTTGACAACAATGTATGCCAATGCATATCATCCAACCCTTGTGGATTAGTAAAGGCTGTACATGTCAGTAAATTTGCAAATTGATGTGATGCAGAACCATAAAATTATAACCAAGAGAAGATTCATAATAAATAATAACTTCTTTTGAAAATTACCTACATTATTTTGGAGTATTACAATCCTTTGAATCATTTGAGATGGTACACATACATGTACATGTAGCATGTTATAGGCTATAATATAATAACAAGAATCGGAGAAGAGCATAGCATTTCATGTTCAGTGAAAGATATCACAAACAAAAAGGAGGGAGGGAAAAATAATAATAATAATAATAATAATAATAATAATAAAACTAAAAGCAGTATATGAAACACAATAAAGGAATAAATAATTATAAAACAAAGTACAAGTGCATTTATTTACAATTCATATCTGTCAGGAAAATCAGTTTCATGCATACTGTACATATTGTACATCTTCATTTACTATGGAATATTGAAATGAAAAGATCTAGGTATTTCCAAATCAGAACAAATTGATATAAATATTCATCTCATCTATCTAAACAATAATTTTAACTTCGTGCACAGTTCAATTGACGTACACTGAATCCTAAGAATTCAAAACATGTATGCGAATTTGTCGTTTGTTGACCCACGGTACACATTTGTCTTCATCTAAGAGCACGCGCTGCAGCTGGAAAGTCAATTTGGATCTATCTGCCGTGGCCTAGATGAGGGAAGCTCACCCATTGTGCCAGGAATCTATCTCCATTCTGAATGGCTCTGTTTCAACTTAGCATTTCTTTCTCTGATGTACAGATCACTTGTTTGTCATTGCTCATCAAGACTTGAACTGTGATCGGCCGACAAATAAATCTACAAGATCCTCCCTCCTCTACAGAGCCCAGGCCCAACATACTTTGAATGTCAATGTCGGGGTGGGATAAGTGCAAACACCCAATGTGATACATGGCTCAATCCCTGCCTGCCGGGGCATGCACTGTTCCTCGCTTTATGTGCTGTTTGACTGCAGACAACATGATCTACTTTTTCAGGTTAATAGAGTTGGTAGTGTTGTAACTGTATTGGTCTCAATTTCGGTCATCTTTCCATGTATTTGCTTGTAGCAGGTGGACTAATCATATTTTCTTTAAAGGCAAAGGCCTACACACAGTGCAAGAATACAATTTACAAAAAGCATAGTCTTTCTCCTAGCTACTCATGTTTGCCATGATGTTGGAATTCAAATTCATAAACTAATTGATGACATTTTCGATTATTTTTAAAGTTATTTTAAATAATCAAATCAACAAGAGAAGCAAATCAAATCTTTAAATTAAGGACATGTGTATTAGGAACAGCATACATGTACAGTGTACATACATAATGTATATGTACATGTTAGATGCGTATTTTCTTTAATATTATTTGTCAGTGAGAGAGATCTCATTGAAAATACATCTTTCTTTTTTTCTCCAACCACAAGAGCAAAACAAAGATCTATGCAAAAGTAATCAAGAGAGGGAGATGGGGAGTGCAAAAAAGAACAAATTAATTACTATAACCATGGCAATTTGCCTAAAAAAGTAATTTCTGTTTTTTCAGCAGTATACATACATGTACTGTGTATATCAACACACCATACTGGGAGGTGTGTCCAATCAGTCTTATGAAATGAACCTGAGTTCTTCAACATCAATTTCCCACCCCATTGAATCCAATCTGATTATCATATTCACACTATCCATTACACATGATAAATCTACAACCCCACGCTACCCCAGCAGTCTGCTCTCCTTGCAGGAGGTTTGTCAAACCGGCGTAAGGTGAAGTCACCTCCATGCGTTCATGAGCTGTGTAGTATGTGGCAATACCTATCCTTGCTATCTTCTACCCTTTATATTCATGTTGCCTCCTCCTCCTCTGTAGGACTTACTCATGTTTGCACTTGCCAACTGCAGGGAGCATTCTCTTTGGAGGGGTAGTTCACACTTGCATTTTAAACTCTCTGACTACTGTAAGTCTTGTTCACATGTGGTGACGTAAACAGCCTAAAAAACGTCTTCTTCTCCAACATTTTATTGTGTTGCCTCCTATTCAGTATTCAGCATGACTAACTTATGATAGCCATGATCACACTTGGCTGCTGAAGCGATCTTTGAAGAGATGGTCTAACCTTCAAATTTGAACCCATTATCTATCGACTGTTCACACATGACAAGATATACTGCCTTTACACATTATTCATCCTCTCCTGACTTTTATAATCATGTTGCCTTCAACTCAACATGATTTACCAATATTAGCCATGTTCACAAATGGCAACTGCAGCGCACTTGTAAGCAAAATATTAACTATTTTACATGTAAATAAATAGAAAATGAAAGTGAGAAAAAAGTAGTCGCACATAACAAGTACTTACTTAAAAGATAATGTGAAGAGGACTATGCTATTTTGCAAAGGCATTTAAAGAAAAAAAGGTAGTTTACCGCATCTAATGAGAACAGGACTTCCAATTTTAACCCTGGATCTGGAAAGGCTTTTAATGTAAATATTAAAGCTTTTACTCACCTTCTTCTCGAACATGGCATCAATGACCTCTTGCATTTGTTTCTGAAATGTAAAAAAAAAACAGAGGTAAGAAAAATTATATTACAAGAAAAGTGACATTTGATATTTCATACTATACAGATTTCCACAGAGTATGACTGCATGTTTTTATGTGACTTTGTGAGGGATTACCGGTACTGTAAAAGTAGAAATATTGTAGATGTATTCACTAAGATCAGCAAGCGCGAACCTTGTGAAAATATAAGCATGACTTCTTATACGTGTTTTGAATGGGCTGAATTGCGTGCAACGCGAATTTAAGAACCAGCGAATATGTTTTGGGGTCGCTCAGCGCGAAAAATGAATCATGCAAAAATAACATTGTTATGTACAGTATTATGGATACTGGAGTGAGAATGGGAAAATTAATTGGAATGTCATCATAAACACATGACAAATGAATTTCATACAAATTCTGCCAGTAAATTAGATCTCCACAAAATACACTTCCCTTCAGCTTGTGTCAGATTGTGTCAGCTTGTGCATACACTATAAATCATATGGGAGTATATACAATTCAACTCTGCATTTGGCATACAGTGTACAAGGTCATTCGTGTGCATTCTGTTCCAATATCTGAAGAAAAATAAAACTGGCCTTGTGTCTGCAATAATGTGCTTCAATTCTACTGTACTCAACATGTGCAAGACATTCTTGATTTACAACATATCACATCAGCTACTTGTGATAAAAACATTCTCCTGCTGCCAGGCTACCCCGGCATATGTAGGTTTATGCTATACAGTACACCACAGAATAAGGACAGTACAGAAACTCAAATGCTAACTGTTATATTCATGTAAAAAGCAGGCAACAAGCATTTTTTTTTGGGGGGGGGGGAATTTAATTTGTAAGGGCTACATTTTTGTCTTAGAAGGTTCTATGATTTAAATCATGAGGGTAAATCTATGAAATATCAAGACTCATTGTTTAACCTTCATCAACATCAGAATATTACGCATTCCCCATGAAGTAATCCCTAATTAGCTAATTTTCTAATTGCCCTCTACAGCGTCAATACACATGTAATTAATTTACATATCAACGTTTGACATTTAATTTCATTCATCTCCTCTTCAAGCTAAACGAGCTACATGTACATGTAATCAAATGTATGCTTAGCCCACTTGTTGCACAGACATAATAAAATAGGTTCGCACAAAATCTCTTCAGGCTGGATTTACACGATGTTACATGTGTATATGCATCACTCAACTAATGAAATTCTCTTTCCTCAGAGTCCATTAATGCGTCACCAACAGCAGCAAAGTTCTCTCTAATGAGTTGAATCCAAAGGTCATTCCCAACCACAGCCCCAGATTTCTAAATTAACCAAGCGCATGGCCACGCCATTCCCAACCCCTAGTAGCCTGTTCAAACTACAGGAAAGTATAATTTGTGTATTGAAAGGAACATTGTATAAATGACCATCGTATAGCAGAAGGGGCATACGCACATGAAATGAGTGTTGTATGAAGAAACATTGTATAAAGAAACCGCAAGTAAATGATCTAATTTTGAGGCCAGAAATCAGTCCATGCTCATGATATGCCCTGCCCAATTATACAGTTTTCATACGATACAACGTTCGGATGAGAAGGGGACCCTAATTTCTTTTTAGAGTTTTAGTTAAAAATAATGCTCATACATGTGCTTCACTGTACAATATTCAGACTAGAAAAAATATTTACTTATCGTATAGCTATACGATGAATTTTGGAAGTCCGAACAGGGGGTAGTTTAACCAAGTGCATGACCATGCCAGTCCCACCCCCTAAAGACCGTATGAATTCTCCTCAAAGCAGCATTTTCTCTTGTTGACCAGGGTCTGCTCAGATTACCATTGGCAAACAAAAATCACCTGAAATTCATAACATGACGTGCTCGCGAAATATGGAATGCATTTTTTTCGTTTGCGCAAAGGTTAAAAGATTCTATCTAGCTTTCTTCTGGGTTGTAATGCTCGACTGACTGAATCAGAATGAAATGTCAGATCATCATGCAAAACTGTATCAATACTTTTGTGTTTTGTGAGCAAATACTGCAGCGCTCTGCAGATTGGATTGTATGCACCATATTGCATACATGTGCACTGCAGTTACAGAATGGGTGATGCATGGAACTTAACCTAAATGGAAATTGACATTTGCACACCCTCAATTTCCTCTTTAGCTCTTAACATGTACCAATACATCAAGAGTAACTCTTTTCCACATAACTGATCATTCTTTTTAGAGGGATTTTCTTGACTGGGGTTTTCTTGAACGAGAGGAATAAAAACAAAATTATGCACATTATTAATGACAGCGCTGTTATCTCTCATCCCCCCCCCCCCCCCCAACAAAAATTTATAAGGCCTGTCTTCATCAGCTCGAGATTGCCAAATATCCTAATATTTGAACTATCCCGATCGCAAATTATCCAGTTAATTTGCGTCTTCATCAGCCCGAAGTTGCAATTAGTGGGATATTTGGTCGAGATAGTCATCCCAAGATACCCAGCGCTTGTTTGCAAAATATCCCGCTATTTGGCAAGATATCTCGCTATTTTCCGGTGCGTCTTCACCAGCCTGAAGACTCGCACTATAAGCGAGCTAATTTCTCAAGCTCAAGTTTCAAGTTTCGAGGTCAAGTCTCAAGCTGATGAAGATGCGATTTGTAACTTCAGGATTATTTCCCAAATTAGAAATAGCAGGCTATTTGGCAATCTCGAGCTGATAAAGATAGGCTAATAGATTTATCTCGATTTCTTCCATAAATTTGTTATACATGTACACATAGTTTTGAGTGAAATGGGTTCTTAGAAGAAACATCTATGAGAATAGTATATTAGTAAAGAAGTCTATTGATCAGAAAGTAATCGGAACAACAGGTTATATTACTGTATTTCCATCTTGAATCATTGTTGAATTTCCAAATATGCTGGCAACTGGATTGCACTTAAAATATACCATTTACCCCCGGGAGGCCACTCAAAAAACAAGATTTCCCATGAGATAAGCATGATTTCCATCTCAGTGACAATTTAGCATCTGATATTGCTTGAATGATGTACTTCTTCGTCTGTAACTGATCTTATCCATGGTCGGTCTGGGAGATGTAACATACTGTTCATGTGTTGAATTCCAGACAAGTTACCGTTCCTCATCAAATTCAAACCAAATCAAGTGGAAGTAATTTTGAAGCCATTGGTGGATGAGAAAATGCCTCAGATTTGTTGAGTATACCTCACATATACACAGTAAATTATACACGTACAGACACTTTAATATTTCACAGCTTGTTGAAAGTGTCTTTGTTCTTCCGTAGAAGATGGGTACCTTCTACCAAATATAAATCATTTATGTCTGAACTATTTCTGAGGGTATCTTCTTTACTATTCTGATAGATGTTTCTTCTAAGAACCCATTTCATTCAAAACAATGTGACATGTATAACAATTTTATGGAAGGAATCTATTTTGAACAAAATTGTGCATCTTGTTGGTATGTCGATCAAGGATTTTGGAAGTTGCGGATGTCAGAAGCAGATTTGATTTGAGATGATTTGAGATGTTATTCTATTGTGAATAGCTGAAAGCTATGCCAAATTAAGGCTACTTTTCAAATCTATATGTATCTTTGCTGAAGTTTGATCATCACACTGCTAAATACAGTACATGTACATGTACATACATGTAGAGCTAACGCGAACACATAGAGCTGTCTATTTGTTTTATTTATCAGTGACTTGTTGGAATATTTATATTCCAGGCCAGGATATAAGTTACATCATACTCTTCACACTTTTTAAATTAATCTTTCTACATTGAAATTAACAAATAAACAGCACTTGCAAAGTGGTATCTATTATATACTACTACCGGTAGTATCTTGATGCTCAATAATTAAAATATTTTAAAATCCATTTTTCCTTTTTATTTCTAAATTCTGAGGTTTTTTTTCCTCAACCAAAATATCCTTAAAGTTTGCTATTATAAGTAGTCATATATATTGCTTCGTTCATGTCCCTTATACCGGCTCATTAACATTAGGGCACCAAGTTGAATTAATCATGCAAACCTAAAAGAAGCAAGCAGCAGACATGTCAATCCTAATCCATAAGATGACATAGTAACCATAGCGATGCCTGGCCATGTTTGGTAGGAGCAAGCAGCCATGTTGTTACCATGGTGTTGCCGGGTGATGGGTAATCGCTAAATGAACGAGGTGACAGAAATTGATCAATCAATATCTATTCTCCATTTTCTTTCCTGATTAAAGGAAGGTGGCTGTAAATTTAGTTTTATGTCTTGTGAGTTGTGAGGTCATCTTTCTTCCTACTTAAAGGGATAGTTGAGTTCTGTTATCAGACCTCAAATGCCTTCAAAGTGCATGGTTATTGCTCTTATTCTTTTCTATGACATTTTTAGTGCCCTTTTAGGACCTAAAATTGCTATGAAGGTAATATTAGACCTCAAAATGTGTGAAATTAGCCAATACGATCATACTAATTCAGCTCCACTTTCAAAAAAATATGGTGACCGTTAATCAATTTTTTAATAAATAATAACAATACATGGGCTGGCTGGTTGTGTGTAATAATAACCAACACGAAAAAGCCAACATCGGCATTGGCTGAAATACAACGTAAAAAGCATATTTAGTTTTTTCAATGTTTTTAAACGGCTTTTTCAAATTATTGAATATTTGTGATGGAACACAAATATTAGAAATCATTATATTTATGGATGTTTCAGCCGTCTCTGAACTGAATTTGATCAAACAAAAATGATTTTGTCATTTAACTTGTAAATTGTATATTCATTCACATTCGACACTCAGTTTTTCATTATCTCACAAACAAATTATTTTGTGTAGCGCCCTCTGCAACAAAACTCAACTATCCCTTTAAAAAGAGAGAGGAGCAAATTTGATGAGTTAAATTGTTCACGTAACAATTCAATCTGTATAGTAGTTTGACCGTTCTTTGTGCATGACCTTAATACGCAGAGAGTTCCATACCTCAAAAATTCTGTAAGATTTTGAAAATCATCTTGTTATTCAAGGGTTTTATAAGAATCTTAAACTGCGCAAAGGATTACCAAGTATATGAACAACTTAATCTTTTATAATAAAAGGCCCTTCACTAGGACTGTAAGAGCAGAACAGCAAATGTTTAGTATTGACTTTCAATGTGACATTGTGGCCCTTAATTTTTAAAAACTTTTTCAGACAAAGTAAAAAAAGATAAGAAGAAAAAAAACTTTAATGAACTCCAGAAATGGGGAAGGTTCTTCATGATAAACAGAAAACAGAGAGACAGTGAATAAATTGCATTAAAGCAGTTGATGCAAATTGCAATGTAAGCCACAAATGTCAAATTACCATTCTCAATCTAATAAGTCGAGCAGCATTTCTTTTCACCTTGACAGATGTACTGACTCACAATGGCTCAGTTGGGAACCAAGGAGAAATAGTGCTTGAAATATATACTGCTGCAAGGCAGAAATACATGATTCTTTTGATGCTGCCTTGCACCTATTACTCCATGCAATGCCATTTGAATTAGTTATCTGCATCGTCTTGTTTGCGACTTGATTTGTTTTGTCTCTTATCAAATTGCAGGTCACACAACAGTTTTTTCATTCGCCAGCAAAGATAAAAACTTTTACAAGTAGCACAAATTAACTATTGCTCTGATTCATTCTGGTATATATATTTTGTCTTAAATATATAAACAGGCAGTGTGCTTGCTTAGTTACCACTGCACCTGCACGGTCACCGTGCCAGTGAATAATGATAATTATGATATTAATAAGGGTACAAGTATGGGTGTACAAGTGAGCATGTACAAGTACATGTACGACACTCAGATTTCCTCTCTTCTTTTTTTTTACCTCATCTAGTGCCCTGAAGAGTAGAATGTTTTTCACAGCTTCGGTAAGACGCGCTCTCTGCTCATCTGACTTCGGGTAGACCAGCTGCATTCAGACAATGGAGAGAAAGAGCGAGGCATAATTCACAGGAAGTGAAAGGTAGAAATTATCATAAGCCAAGATGACTTGGTAACACTGCAGGCAGATGTATGCTAGTCAGAATTCTCTACATTTACGCTTGTGTGCCTGCACTTCAATTGGAATACATGATGCTCAAATTTACATTTTCATGTAACCTTGAGTTCTGATATAATGAGAGAATGAGAGAACTGACACACACGTTATTCTGAATTACCTTATTATGTCCTAGGTAGGTTGCTAAGACCCAACAGAATCTAAACAAATTATATATTTACACTGACTGAAAGAGCTTAACACCCAGGCACATTTATTACCATATTTTTAGCGGTTGATGGTTTCCCAATCTTCATGTGCTAATCATTCTTTTATCTTCATTTTTACACATTTCATGAAATTTGTTTTAATAGAGCGTATTTTCTCCTAACATAAGTGCAAGTTTGGTTTCATTCTGCTAAAATCATCTTCCTACCATTACTAGAACCAATGATTAACATCCTAAATATAAGAACATTGATTTCTGTATATACTCTGCTCTTTTTTCCCCTTCTTGTACCCATTGCCAGTGAAAAGCATAAAAATATCAATGAATCAATAAAACCTATCCCATTACCATTTGTTGTCTAGCTTTCGTCCGAATTTACATGTCCATTGGCAAGGTACTGTACCTTAGGCGCTAGCGTCACAGAGGGGTTAAGTATTGACATGTAACCATGGTAATAGACTTACCACACTGGTCTAACTCATGGCTATTCATAAACCTCCCTTGTGTCCCATATCAAGTATCCCAGTAAGCCTCAGCATACATCCACATGTGTAATATTCATTCTTATTCAGGTATGGAAAACAACTTGTATGTACACCATCAAAATGACTTGCATGTAATACAAAACTTGCCATTACCATCGCATATTTTTTCTTTTGTGCTAATGATTTATTTTATCTTTATTCTGCAGGCTACATTCATTGTTCTGGCACACTTTTTATTTGATGACGGTGTGAAATTTAATTGTATCGTATCTATCTGTTGTAAACAATGATTCCTTTATTTATTTTACACACTTGCATTTATTGTTGCAGTGACGTACAAATCTCTGCAGTGTTCAAATGCAACATTCATTCAAAAAGCTTGCAACATTTTGTTGTCCTCACCTTTTGTGTATCAGTGTCATTATCAGCCTCGGGATCGTACTTCTCTGCACAAACTGAAACATAAGTTGACATAAAAACAAATATTGAATTATTATGCATTGACAAAAACAATACAACAAACACAAAATCACAATGACACAATATAAGCAGGCCTCAATATTTACAGGCACCTGGGACACATGGGTGACTTTTTTTTTAAAGTGTGGATCCCTGCAAAAGGTCTTGAAATCATCCTACATACACGTATGGATTATATTTTTGCTATCTTGCGAAGCTGCAAAGTTTGACAGATTAAAATGTGCATAGAATAAAGCTAAACCTATATACATGTAGAAGACCAAGCACGGATGTAATCACAAGAAGAAAATGTACATTATATACATACATGTATAAAACAAAACAAATTGCTTGAATATACAATTCAAAATGAATTTGAAGAAAAAAAATATTCATACATGCAACAAGGCTTTCCAAACATCATTCAGTCGGAATTTCCTATCATCAATAAATGATGCACTCTATTGAATTTCCAATCTCAATCACATGAAATTCAATTCCTAACTCCCATTTCTGCTTCTGTACATTGATCCTTTAATCAGAAGCAATGAATAAATCATACCAATTTGTAATTCAAGTATGTCTGGTGATTACTGAGCGATCATGCAGCACTCTAAAATGACATGGATTTTATACCATCTCGTAGCTCTCAGTAAAGCACTCAACATTGCAGATACTAATTACTCGCACACCTACACTCTACGGTACATTATCGTATTAAACTTAAAAGGACAGTGTCTGGATGTCCCTTGAGTCAACTCAATCTTGATAATCCTTGAAGTAAAAGATACAGAAAGAACATAAAATCTTTTTTTCCTTCTTATTTATTATTTCCCAGCCATGGCGAATTGGCAAGGCTTTATAAATTTATAATCATAATCCCTAATTCCCTATTATCATGTACGCTGATCAATTAGAGTATCTCCAACAATGTGCTCTCATTCATGGAGTCAGCAGATTCGCTTCCCAAATCCCCTCTCAACTAAATGAGGCATTGTTCTTGCTCTATTGAGCTCAAGTCAAGCTTGACCCCACACTGTAACGTCTTCTGGCTGTGTGTCTTCACTCTTGGATGCACTGGCTAGCCTTGTCAAGGATGACTGCTTGCATTGGAGAACTTTAATGATCGCTAATGAACATCTTGGGAATATAGGTTTGAAATATGAGCCTAACTTCATTCCACTTTGTTGCCATATCAAACATTATGATACATTTAGTTGGTAAATATATATTGTGTCTATTAAACGAAATAACAAAAATGGCTATAGAGTTGCATGTATATGTACAATAGGGCTGTGCACAACAGTGTAATGAGGTACCCGAGTACACTCCCAGGCTCACAGGCGAATACTCGAATATTCGGACGCCATGTTTTTTTATAATTTTTTTGATTTTTTTTTTAATTTTTTGATTTTTTGATTTTTTTGATTTTTTTGATTTTTTTGCCACTACCATACCACTCGGCAGTTTCTCAGATCCCTCGCTGAAAACGCATGCAATTTTACTTTGAGTTGCAGTTGAAGGCGCAGATTTAATAAGAATAATAACAGTATACAATGCTGTTTTTAAAAAACCAAAGATGGCATAATAATCCATTTTCCTTCAAGTCCAAACAGAAATCTGGACATTTGGTCCCAGTTTCTGAAAGGTGAGTTTGACAGTGCTTGAGTTGGGAAACATTTTTACCGACGGTACCATGCCAGCGGACGCCGCTCTCCCTGGCACGGGTAAGCGTGGGCCTGGACATTTTTTTTTTTTTTGCGGCCGAATATTCGGGTACGAGAAATTGTACCCGAGTAGTTGTCAACCGTGCGGGTACTTGAGCATTCGACTACCCGTCGCAGCCTTAATGTACAGTACTTGCATTAGTCCAGTAACCTTCTACAAAAGAATTTTCCATGTAGTGTCATTCAACCTGACAATTAAAATAATTAGTTAAAGCCTTTATAAGCATAAGAATAAAAATAATATACCACTGTAATCAATCTGCTTTTATCCAATTTTTTTTTTAATCTAAAGGTTTTGTTTCTTATTGGATCCAGGTGTTATTGGACTCCCATGAGAATCTACAAATGTCAATGTATATTATAATTCTCAATGTACAACCATAGCAATGCACTGTGAATGACCTGACTGTATTATAGCCTGTATTGTGTACAGTACAACCCTCTCAAGTACTACTCCTCACTATCGTTTTCGAGAAGTCCAGGAGCCTTTAGTTTGAAGGGGTTCTTGTGTCACTGACGCATTTCCTTCCAATAATCAATAATCACCAAGCCATTTTTCTCCAACCCTGTAAAATTGTTTCGGCTCTGCGATATACGGAGCATGTTGGGCAATCTGTATGTCCAAATACATGAAGACTATGTTCATCACATTGCATGCAGCCCTAATGTACTTAATACTTGATTACACTCTATACATCTATAAGAATTGGTCAGTGTACTGTTAAACACATGCAGAGAAAATGAAATAAAAGTATTTTGTTGTTTTGTTTTTACATAAAGGCCTTTAATACAGTTTTGTTATTTTGAAGGATAGTGTCTTGGGTTGTATTAACGACAGTATGAATAGCAGAGGCAAGATCACGACACTTTCTTTTTGTGACATTATGCCAGGTACATATTTCAACTAAAAATTAAGAGGGTTCAAATATTTGAAGGTAGTATCAAATTTGAAAGATGAAACAAAATTATTGTTTTAACAGTGTGTACTAGCAAATATGCCCCTTTTCCCTCTGTGTATTACTTTAAATCTTCCATAGTCTGCAGCCCACAGACATCATGGAAAAGATCAACCAAATATTTTGTTATAATTTCATTCAGATTGTTTTATTGAATAGCTTGCTGTCAGTCTTCACAACTTTGATTGATTTGGAAAAGTACAAACTTGGTACTTTGTACGTTCTTACCAAATTAGTCAGTTTATCATTTATCTAGGAATTATTTTATAATATTCCAAATTGCATTGAACCTACTTAATTGAATAAAGATCTAGATTAAGTAAGAAAGCATTTAATAAAAAAGACTGTAATAAATTTTGTTTGTACAGCGGAAGGCCTGAGAAAATCAGCCTCTGAATTTGATCATTTAAATTTCTCAAACGCCTTGTACAGTGTAGGTCATTTCTGACCGCTCATGTTTTCTCAATAAAGTGGCACTCTGGCGCTGTATTATTTCATTAGACAAATAAGCCAGAGACTTGGGAGTGATCTCAATGCAAACATCTTAATTGTTTGACTTCTTTTGCCCTGCTCTGGGCTGAATAGTGAAAGTAAACATGATCGGGTAGAGATCTAATCACGATGGGACAGAAAAGGGTTGTATTCAGAATTAACGCTTTTCCTCTATGGACAGAGAGGTGAAAGGGATGTTGACTTTAGTACCACCGGGCAATATAGACTCACAGATAGTTCATTCAACCTCCGTCAAAGGATGTCACCCTAATTGTACCAATAACACTCCAATTCATTAGAACCCAATACCCTTCTTCTATAGAACGTCCTGTACACAAGCAATTTAACCAAATGGCTGAAGGTGATTGTAGAACACATTGCATGGAGATTTGCCTTTAACTCCAATATTAGCAAAAGAGCAGAAACTTGGTGAATATCAGGTCAACTGTTGTTTTGGGGAGATGCTCCAAAAAACAAACAAAAAATGTAAATTAGAAATAAAAATTTCTCAAAAAAACTTCTTTTGAATTTATTACATTTTACCCCCAAAATGACAGTGTACATGTTTCTGTATTCCATAGATAGCTCTCTAGTGAGAAAATTACTGACTCATAATAATATGAAGAAAAAAATCTCCTTCACAATGCCTCAATGGTTTTGTCTGTATAAAAGAATACATACCTTAACTAGGGATGTTAGACTAAAAATTGAAGTCCATTAAATCATGACAATTTTGCACTGTATTTGGAGAACACAATTTATCATTCAATATGGAAAAAAAATGGAGTCAAAATATAAATCGATTCTCGAGATATTAATTTTTTAATGTTTTTATTTAGGGGTATTTCCTGAAGTGATTGCATAGGAAATTACAATGTAAGCATGGCACCGAGTGTAATTTAAGTACATAGTAAAGAGTACATACCTCAACATTGCAAGCATTGTTTGATGTGCCATATCTCAAAAAATATATCTTGTTTCTCATTGAAATTTCAACAGAACTTTTCTTCATTATATTCTTTTTATCAACATTTTTAAGAGAAACCTTGAAATTAAATATATTGTTGCCATGGAAACAAAACAAAGAAAATAATAAAATATTTAAAAATTAATATAACGGTATTTACTTTTCAGATCAAATTGCTACTCAAAACACTTTGCATTCCAAGATAATGGCAGGGACATCTTTCCACAACATTTTTAAAATTAAAATATAAGGTTGCCATGGCAACAAACAAAGAAAAACAAAGAAAAACAAAGAAAAACAAAGATTTAAAAAAAAAAAAATATCACAGGAAAAATGTTTCCTGATAAAATTTGAGGATCGATTTGAGGGTCTGGAGGATCGCTGATTTTCAAGTAAAGATTTTCAAATAATCAGCGATACAAATATAAGATGATATTTCAATGTAAACTTGGATTAAAATTCTGGCAGTCATGGTGGAAAAATATATCAATTCCAAGTACATGTAAAATTGCTTTTTGATAAAGGAAAACAAATATGGTAAATGTCCAGAAAACCTCTTGTAATGTTACAAATGTATTAGGAGAATAACACCTGTATATTTACAATTACAGCTGAGTCACTAGAATTGCTCATTTCTACGTAATTTCCCTCGAAACAGTGTTTAGTTTCCCTTGAAACATTGTTTTAATAATTTCTTGCATGTTATCTTTTTTTAAAGAGGGAGTTTGTACACTTAGAAGAATAGCCACATGCCGGCGCTTACAAGGGAAATTTCCACGTGCGAGCACGTGGCCATTGCGGCTTGATGATAACATCACGCTTTTCTTTCATTTTTACTTCCTCCCGGCATTTCACTCGTACACACATTCAACATTTCAACTTCTTTTTCTATAATAAATACTGAGTTATTGCTTTAATAATGGAGTCTTTAATTATGAAAAACTTATATTCAACGTTTGTAGTCATTCAAAATTCTCAATTTATCGATGGAAAGTAGTTTCTAGCTGCAAATATTTCGTTCGGTCCGTACGTGTTCAGCACAGAATCACCAGGGGTTGAGGGAGAGTGTCAAGACTTACGGTTGTTCAGTCTTGGGTAGTATACCGTACATCGGAAGTTTGTGATTATCTGTAGATGATCCTGAATGAATTTCCCTTAGATTTTTGGCTCAAAGATAGCTTGAATATCACTTATAAACATACCAACATTGACTTTTGCAAAAAGTTCATTTTTATAAGAAAAAGATCGCTATAAATTGGAACTTTTTTTTACTGCTCAAATATATTAAAAGTATGGGGTAGGCAAAAAAGTCAATGCGCATGGATTATTTTCTCAAGTTTCATGAATGGCATGTCCAAATTTGGGCATTGTGTGACCCCAGGATCACCTCCAGATTTTGATGTAAACATGCGCAGTTTTTCAGAGAGTCACAGAAGAGCAGTGCCATGGGTGCCACAATGCCTTTCAAACGCTTGCAAAGGGCCAATGGGCGAATTAGAGCTCATCTTTACTGCCATATTTTGATTGATTCTACGATTCTACTTGTGAAGAAAATGCTTCCAATATTGGAATACAACTTTAATCTACGGTAATTCTTAATCAATTAGTTCTTTTCTGCTAATTTTGATTTTTAATGAATTTTTAAAGATTGCATGTTTTTATTTCGACTACAATCACCGTTGGCTCGTACGCACATTGATGGCTCGATTTCAGGATTGCAGCGCGAGCGTCTGACATCCCTACTTAACATGAACTTATTGTAGTAAATTGTATAATGTCTGGTTATCAGAGAGTGACATCATTAAACAAAATTCACACTTTTTTCACTGAAAAACCCATCCAGCATGAAACTCATGTATGTGTATGTTGTGAGATATCATTAGAATCAGTGATTTTCTACTGCCAGGAGAAGCCAGCTTTCATACATGCTTTGATGTAGAGAATTCTTCACAAAACTCTAATTAACAATTCAGAGCCATAGGGAAAAATTCTACTGTGTGGCCTTGATTTCAATACGGTAACAAAAGACAACAGTGCTGCTCAATTCCAACCTGCCTCAAAGCATCTTCTAATGAAATGCCTGAAAGTTAGAGCCCTAAAATCCATACTATTTTCTACCTTTGTACAAGTAACATTTCTCAGAAAATTTCAGTTTATTCATTTATGAGAAAACATTCATTTTAATTGAAGCATAACACTGAAAAAGCCCTTACCTGATTTCCTTCTGGCATATCTGTTCTTGGGAAGTTCTGCAAAATAAAAGGAAATACAATCATTAATATCACTGAAAGCACTTGTAAACTGCATTTTAGAAAGCTTTATAGTTTTAAACAAGCATACAGTAAGTACAGCATTTTGCAGTGCAGGTTTAAACCACATGGGCCTACTACCTCAACAAAAACCTTTTCATCTTTTGTGATTACAAAATTACAAAAGAAATAAATATCTGCATGTGATAATGATAATAATGCTTTTGGAATACATAATTCGTAAATGACATTCATTCTCCCGCCAGACTTTTATGGAAGACAAAACAACATACCGGTACCGGTAATTAAAAACTACCTACCGTACACATGCAACTGAGATGACATTTTTGCTAATTTTCAAGGACTGGCTTTCATGAATTGCAAAAGTTGAAAGCTGGCGCTGTGTTAATCATTTTTGGGTATGAAACTCTTGACCACTCAATAGATTCACACAAGGTTTGCACACATTCATGTACAGGTTTCTGGTTTTACAGTTGAGCTACACACCTGCAGCCTAATAGACACACCCTGGAAATCTGCATTGTACAGAGTTGCCAATGTCATATCACTATTAATGTCTCTAGAATACAAACACAATGTATTATACAATTTAATTTGAAATTCAGTCTGAGTCGACCTTATCCTTTTCAATTTGAGAAAACCTAAGTATTGCCATCAAATGCTATAAAGGTAATACATGTAGGTATTGTGAATTATTTTGCCAAGGCCAAGCTACTGTAAGCATGAATACACCAACATGAACAATGTACAGTTGTTCATGTACACAAAGCAGACAAACCCCCAAATTCCTGTCTGATATACATGTATTGAGGAATTCATTCTCTTTGTATCCAAATGGGATTGCATTATACATGTATATATTACACCACTCGGTGAAGAAAAATACAACCCTTAACAAGATTGTTATCTTGTTTTATGTATTCAATTGCAAATAAAATCAAGTAGTTTACCAAAGTATTTGGCCTACTCTTTACAGCAGTCGGTTATTTCAACCTCTAATCAAAGTGAATTTTCCAATTTCAACCAAAAGATTTTGACTTTTTTATAGTCACTCATACCACGTTTCATAATTATAATTATATTGATTTTCATGGTAATCAATTTATAAAGGGTTACAAATGTACAGCCATCACAAAGGCCAACAGAGAATTAGAAGATCACACAAAGGGGCCACAATTACTGTCTCCTACATGTACCTGTAATACATTTACAGTATACTGTAGCCTTTGGGTCTACAATGTGCAACATCCTCATCACTGTGTGATACATAAAAATGGATGCAGTTCACCTTAGTGTCACTTACAATGTACCCTATCCCATCTCCGGACTAGACGGATGCTACATTAAATCATTCTCCAGTGACCATGATATAACAATTTTTTTTAAAACAAAAACAAAAAACACCCCCCCCCCCCCCCCCCCCTTTATAAAAAAATAATTTAAAAAAAGTCATGAAAGTTAACCTCTTCGGTTTTATAACACTTGTATTCACTTTTGCACAGGACACTGTGAAGGCTACAAAAGGCCAGGTGTTTTCACAGATCAATATATCTATTGATTATTCACTTGAAAGAAGGTTGCTCTGGAGTCTTGTGACGTAATAAATAGGAATTTACTAACACAAAACGTGACACTAGTACAACCGATTGATTCCTTTACAAAGCATATTGCACTTATAATGAATGAGATATTATACTAAAAATATAAAGCCTTGAATTTCATGTTGAGATATCCTTATCCTATCTCCTTTAAAAAATTAGAGCACTACCGTTTGTAAGTGTATAAATCTACCTGTAGCCTACTAGCCTGTATCTTCCTGTACATGTACATTACATGTATGTGTACATGATATACCTGTACATGACTCAAACTGAAGTAATTACTTAAGTCAATGTTTAAAATAATTTTTAGGTACATTTTGACAAATCTTTTCAATAGTAAAAACCAATTGATTTTCATCAAATTCATTTTTGCTTTTCATCCATGGTCTGCATACTGTACCACTGTTACACATGTACACTGTACATGTACTTGGCGAAAACATTAAGTTTTAATTGCGCCCTAGCCCCATGTCTGTACACATTGTGCATATTCGCAGGGTACGTAGCTTTATTAGAACCCTTGGCCATAGAGATCAAGAGTCTACATAACAAAATGTCAGCATTCATGAGATCCACAAACCTTGATCAATTGGTCAAATAATGGTCATGATTTAAAAGTTGTAAGTTTCTTACCTGTTTCGTGTCAATTTTCGTATCTCTTTTTGAGTATTTTTCCTAAAACCAAGTCATTATTATATACACTTTCTCACAGCTTTCACAACAAACCGCTGCACAAGTACAATACAATACAGCGTGCCTGACGTTAGCGACCGTAATAATTAACAAGGGAAACGCTCTCACCGGCGCTATTCGATATGTTGACAAATTGAGGTTGGAACATTATTTATCTAGCAGGGTGGCCCATTAACAGGACCCCAAAAATGAAATCCTCTGAATATAATACAATACAATACAATGAACATTTAGGGCGCCATTCCCATAAGGCTCAGAGCGCTAACATCATATAATATTATTGGTCTTTACTACATGTAGTAATTAAAGGCTACAATTAGATATTCCATATAAAATATTAAATTCAATTGATTAAATTAAATAATTAATTAATCAGCATTTTGAAGTGAATATTGACCAAGAATCATCAGAAGAATATTTATATAATATGGACTGGCCTTGAGGGAGATACCACATAATATTTCCTAAACTAGACTCATATTGCCCCAATTCAAAGACGAGGGCAATATGGGTCTTGTGAGGAAAATATATGTGGTATCTCCCGAAAGTTAAGCCAGTCAATATTGTTATTATTATCTAAATCAGACATCTAGAGCAAATACATACATGTTGATCTCATAGAACTGATTAAACTTTGTCAAACCAGCACTGTGCATCCAGCTGCTTCACAAAATTTTTGATACAGTGTATCCAATTTGGTGTGATTATTACGTCACAATAGAGTGCGCACTGCGCAGGTTCACGTACGCATAATAGATGCGCAATGAAAATGACAAAATACGGCGCGGTGAATATGGTCTTATATTTCATGCTTTTTTTACACGTAAAGTCCATAGGCTTTTTCATGAAAGGTAAATATGGTCTCATATTCCCCGATTAGCCCTTTTAGGATTTCAAACAAGTGTAATATGATTGTGTAAAACCACTGCTCAGATGTCTGATACGGGTAATAATTACTATTAATTGTACCAGGATCGATAGCTCGAATGAAATATGAACAAATTAATTTCTAAAAAATGATTTATTAATTCTCATATAAAGTTGTGAAAACATAAGTCAACTGACCTAAAATGACCTTTGACCTTGTGACCTGGAATTTGTGTCATATGTTTTGTGATACTTGATAACCCTTGGGTACAAGTTTCATGGAATTTGAACAAACAATTTTGAAAATATGCTAAAAATTCAAAATCTTGATGTTGAAACAAAGCCTAAGTTTGTTGACCTTAAATGAACTTTGACTTTAACTTAGTGACCTGAAATTCTACTCACATGATTGGGGATACTTGATAACCCTATAGTCCTAGTTTCATTGAATAAGAACTTATACTTTCAAATTTATTTCAAAAATTCAAAAACTTAACCTTAAGTTAAGTTTTTGATGATGATGCCACAACATAGTCCAAGTCTGTTGACCTGAAATGACCTTTAACCTTGACTTTGTGACCTGAAATTTTACTCACATGATTGGGGATACTTGATAACCCTATAGTCCAAGTTCCATTGACTAAGAACTTATACTTTAAAAAAATTATCAACCATTCAAAAACTTAAAAAACTGCGCATAGTTCACGAAGGTTGCCAAACAAAATTGTCATGCCAAAATTTTGAACATTTTCAAAAAATTTGTCACGCATTTCACGCACGGCCCGCATCCTCCAGCACGTTACCACAAATACTTCCCGCATTGGCACGCAAGAGTATGTGTCTTTGCGCAAACTATGCGCAAACCAAAATGCAGGCAAGTGTCAACGGGGCATAAGTCTTCGTTTTTTAGGAAAAATTTGACAAAAAAGATTGACACTAAAATGGTAAGAAATATAACGTCTTTATATAATGACCATATAATTAGAACAAAACAAAAAAATTTTGATGAAGATGAAGTTGATTTTTTTGACATGTTCTAGTAGGGTACCTCCACGTCGTACTTATGGCCCTTGGGTCAAAAATGGATACAGAAGTACACAAGCGCCCATCTGAACAGTCATGTGCCTTTAAATAGTTAGATAAAAATACAGGATCTACGGTAATGTCTAATGATATAGTCTAGACCCTACTGCTTGTAAATTATTCAAATTGCTGTTTTAAATAGACCTCTAGACTAGTCTATACACTTTCCGGATACACAACCTGTCTGGACATACGTCTCGGTCTTGGTATAGACTACATCATACATGGCAATTGTGCACCAAACAAGTTATTTATTCTTTAAAAATTAAAAACCCCATGTCTGTCTAGACAACACTGTCTGTATAATCTGTAGTCTACACGACTACACTACAGTCCAGACAGTGACGGTCTACTTCTCCTCCCGTTCCTCCCCCCCCCCCCGCCCAATCAATAAGATAACAAAATAAAACATTACTTTAGACCTGCATATGTAAAAGAAAACAGAAAAAGATCTAGAGTTGGACAGAAGTAACCATCATAACAACAGACATTCATTTACATTTCTGACTTCTGTCCAACTCGACTGTTATTTTTTTTGTTAATTCATTCTCAACGTGTTGTTGCTTTATCTACCTGGTGGTTCATCGTCGATATCAGATTCAGCATCTTCTGGTGCAGTGAAAGTCACTCCACGTTTTCCACCTAAACTAATATTATTTTCTTGCAATTTGGCGAAGTAAGACGAAGCGAACTCGACTAAATCACTAGGCTTTTCCCGAAGCACAGCAACGGTGAAGTCCTGCAACAAGTCAGTAAGACCTTCCGGTATTTCGAAGTTCATCGTGCGCGATGGGGTGATGAATCGTTCCCCGAAAACAAGATAAAATCTCCGGTTGTAATCACCCTGCAAGCTCTGATCTTATGCCGATAAAACTATCTCCACGGAGTCTATGAAAATGTGTAAATTAACTAGTACCGAAAAAAGCTAACTTGCTGTTCTCAACTTGGTTCTTTTTAACTAAACATCAACAGAGTTTCAGCGACAAGAATTTGGCGAATTGACCACCGCGAAAAGAACCGGTCGGGGAGTTCCAAGTTCATGCATGCAGCGCAGCCGCTGGAACATATCGTGCATACATAAGCTCTGCCTAAACTGCCCCGGTACGGTACCCGCGAAAACACGTTGGCAACCCAATTACAGCTGGAGCTAATGGAAAAAATGACTGCACTCGTACGCGTTCGTCCTGCGCGCGCTACACGCTGGTGACGTTTCAGTGTGTGGCGGAGGTGCGTAATCACTGCACTTTGTCTTTAGGTTGCTTTTTCACTCCAAACATCCCTTGACAAAAACAGTTAATATAATCACTTAAACAGAAAGAAACAAAATAAACTCCCTTATTTGTTCAACGGAGAGGCATTTTGCTCAGTTCCCCCTAACAACAGACAGGGGATGTACAATGCACGGACTCTAGGTTTTACGAGGTGAGATATAATTAGACCTATACCTAAACTTGTTTTCTTTTCATTATTATGTCATGATTAGATTGATATCAAGGCAAATATAGTAACGAAATGTCCCATTCTCACTTTTTCGCCGATATTCTAGATGGAGTAGGCCCTATGCAGGGGCGGCCGAGCGACTTCCAAAGTGGGGGGGGGGCAACAAGAAAAAGGGCACTTTCTGGAGAGAAAAAAAGGGCACCTACAAAGGGTAATCTCAAGGCCATTATTTACCAATTTTTTGACATTGGTATATACCCCTACATTGTGATTACAATTTTCAGGGATGATTTCAATATTTGAATGGTAAAGGGGGGCACTTATCAGAAGTGAAAAGGAGTAACTTCTTGTACCTGAAAAGGGTGATTTACCAGAGAAGGGGCACTTATGAGAAGCAGAAGGGGAAGGGGCTCTTTTTTAATGGGGCACTTATCATTAGGAAAAGGGGCACTTATTAGAAAGGGAAAAGGGCACATGTGAAAATGTAAGTTGCGCTTATCCAAGTTAAAATGGGGGTTGTTATTAAAAGGGGAAGGGGCACTTCTTAGAAAGGAAAAGGGAACTTGTCAAAGTAAAAGAGGTACGTACCTCTCAGATTTAAATAGGACAATTACCAGAGGTGAAGGGGGCACTTATCAAAAGTGAAAAGAGGCACTTCTCGTACCTAACTAGGGGCACTTACTAGAGATTAAAAAGGGCACTTATGAGAATAGAAAATGGGCACTTATTGCAAAAGAAAAATGGGAACTTGTCGAAGGAAAAGGGGCACGTGTCCAAATAAAAGGGGCACTTATCAGAGTTGAAAAGGGGAAGGTGCACTTTTACAAATTAATAGGGGCACTTGTCAAAGTAAAGGTGGCACTATTGCGTTGTAAAAAGGGGCACTTTTCGGGTGCTTGAAAAAGTGGAGGCACTCTGCCCCCCCCCCCCCGCCCCCCCCCCCCCCCAACTTGCCCCCTTTTTTTAATTGGGATGGAGATGGAGAAAATTGCAAGTGGATGGCTGACGAAGGGACTAAACCCGAGTATTTTGTTTAAAGATTATAAAAATATTGTTATACGAAGCCCAAATTAGTCCTTCATGGTTCGCTTTTTCTTTCTTTTTAGTCTATTCGATTTCAACTGCATGGTGTTACGTATTCACTCTGATGATGATGATGATGATGGTGTTGACGATGATGATGTCGGATGGTGATGATCGTTATAGCCAAATTTGCTCATAAACTTTCAAGTTATTCGAGCCGTTTGATATAAGTGAAGGGGGGGGGGGTTCCAATTCTGAAGAAGAAAAATACTTGATGGATAAAATAAATGAGATAATTTATAGATTTTAAATCTCCGAGGGTGTGATAATCTCTCTCTCTCTCTCTCTCTCTCTCTCTCTCTTTCCTCTCTTTTGTTTTTCTTTTTTTTTCCTACTTCTTCCTCTATATTTCTCTATCCTTCCTATTTCAATTTTCTCTTTTCTCTTATAGTCCTCCTTTCCCCGCCATGGATCCGCTGATGTGGATTAGGAAACCAAGTTGTAAAAGAACGAATCGTGAACACGACCCAGTTATAGGGAGCCCTCTATGTTTGAAACATTATAATTTGCAAAGATACCCTCAGAGCATCTTATAAGTTATAGATGTTGAACTCGAAAGTAGAACAACATTTTATGCCCTTCACTGGTCTAAATACTGATCTTCTGGAATTGAAACAAACAATGACAGACCTGTAATTGCATAATTATACAGAAAAAATAAACCAGTCTCAATAATTTCTTATTTACGAAAGCTTTCAATCCTTATATTATCCTGATGAGGAAAGATTATCAAAATGGACTATGAAAGTTTAAAGAAAACGAAGGGGGAAACAAAGTAAAGTCTGTCTATGTCCTATATCTGTATTAGGGAATTCTCTTCATTTATTCAAAACAAAACTTCCAATCGAAAACAAATCATCTGCAAATTTATTTTCGTTAAGAATACTTTCTACAACTGTAAGCTATTTGATATGCCCATGCACAGCTGCAAGAGTCCACCATCCAAAATCGATTTGCTGCCCTCTATCAAGTTTAAGTTCGTAGAAACAAGTTTACGGTTTTTCGTCTGTGTATGACGATTGATGTTGATGTATGCATTGATTGATTTGAACATTTTGATCGAAAATGTATTCCCCACATAGCATCCACTTCCACTTGTGGATTTAGGAGGGCTTTTTTTTTCCTGAGAACTAGAATTACTCAAGGAACAATTTTCTTGCAAACATGAAGCAGATCCGATTCGTAACAGACGTTAAAAAAAATTGGCCTGTATAATGATCAGATCTAGAGAGGTCCCGCTATAACATTTCCACTATCTGATTAATCTTTCTTGTTTAAGATTGATGGTCAGTAAAGCAATTCAATTCAGAGTAGTCATCGTCGAAGTTATCATCTATAAATTAATCAATATTTTGTTGTCGTTCTCCCATTTGCAACCAAAAGGACAAAGAAAGGAATGTGCACTTACAATAACTTATTGTATATCCTATAATAATAGAAATCACGTAATACGTCATTGACATTTGTAATATTCGCACATTTCAATGAGTTATTATCATCTATATCCCATATGAAATCATTTCGTAATAATTATCATTATCATATTCACACATTTCAATAGGTGCCGCACAAGGGCCAAGGCGTCATCAAAATGCAAAAATATCCACAATTATGGAGTTTTTTACGAGACGACCTTCTTCCCCATCTGTGTTTTGACTCTTCATTTCCATAAGAACCAACACTAACCATCCTCGGATGACGCCAGGATCAGTGGAGGGTCCAGCATTCTCTGGCGGGAAGCGGGAAGGGGGGGGGGGGGAGAGAGAGACTTGTCTGAAAAACCAGTGACACTGAGCAAAATAGGGTTTTCCTTATTGGAGCACGTCGTGTTCCCCGTGTCCCTTCCCGGATCCGCCAATGACGATGGGATACACTACACGATTGCTGGGTTCGCAAGGTTACGCCATTTGCATCACTAAACTCCAGTCTAATCAAATACAGCAAAGGTTCCTCCCATATCCCTGCTTTAATCATCAACTCCGCCCAAGGGGAGGGTTGGCCCTGGTTGTATAATGACAAGGGCGACTTTCGAATGGACAGATTCTGGAATATCGAATTTGGTTGAGAATAAATCCTAATTAAAAAGCAATTATTAATGAGAGGCGAGGGCAATATATAAAATCAAATAAACGATATCAACAATATTATTGACTGCATTATAAAGGAATGAAACAACAGCTACCAAACAAAGTATAAATTATAAAGTAAGAAAATAAACGAAATTTATTAAACAAACCGGAATGTTGCATAAATCTTGGGGAAAAGGACAATCAGGAATGTTTGATTAAAATATGATAATTTCAGTCTTATTGTTATCTCTTTAATCTTAGATCTACACATCACAGGGGTTATGAGAAATAACTATACATATAGAAAGAGTGGTAATCGGTGTAATTCTAATTCCAATGTCTTTCTTTTTTAAAGATTTATCTCGCCACACCTTCTATTTTGTAATGATTATAATAAATAATAACATACATTTTTTAAAGATCCATTTTTTTAGTAGTACGATACCATAACAGTCTCCCTCATCTGAAAACCACATTGCTCGTGCGTTTAAAGTTTATGACGAAGAAATTGGTATATCATTGCTTATGACATTTTAATTCGACTTCTGAGAAAGACATAACTTGCCATGTATGTTGATAGATCAATATCTGGGTATGTAAAAGGTACAGCATCATCATCGGTCCATATTCGTTATCAACAAAATTGTCAATACATGTCAGAGGCAAAGCGTTGAAATGATCTAAAATTGTTTAGATGTAACCAAAGTGGCCCGTAAATACATTTCATGTTGAGTGACATCAATTATGAATTTTACCATCTTCAGCTATATATTTTCTAGATCTTGAACACATTCCAATATTGTACTGACTATCGACATCAATAAGACCTGGTTTTCTCCACATTTTGTCATAGAATCAGTCAAGAAAATTCCATAAGCTCAATATTCATTTTTCACAACCTGTGAAAACATTTTCCTCAACATTACATTTTCCATCGGAAGTAATATAGACTGCGTTCCTGCGTTGACACCAAGCTGATTCAACACTGTCATGATGCGGTTGACACCCCCTCTGAGTAGAACAGTATCAAAGGTTAACAAGGGTCAAAGTTCAACATCAAAGGTTGACATTGGAAGCAGTGATGGGCAATTAATCCCCGGGTGTGACTTCATACGGAGATCTTGCTGTTCACAAATTCATATTAGGGAATGTGATCAGAATACAAAGATTTCATGCCACTCATGCTTCTTTGTGTTCGCGATTTATTCCGTGTATAATATAATTCTCGTTTGCATTCAAAGTACTTTAGTTTACTTGCAGAACTGAACAGCGGAAAGGAATTTGTTTTATTTCCATCCCGAATATTGTATCATCAGATTCATTCGTTGAATTGTGTAGAACATTACCAGCGATAAAACGAAGACACGAGAATTCATTTGAGAATTTTTGACATTCAATGTCTGTTATGTTTATTTGTTTTAACATTAGGGGCCTACTTTGCAGAAACGTGGCGGGAATCCCATGACATGTCTGACTTCAGGACGGGTATTTTATACTGTAGAATTATATTCTCATCCTCTCTGTACGGTGATTCACAATATCTTATGTGTAGGACCACCAGTTTGCCAAAATGTTTTGTTTTTCATTTGCAAATGCAAATACATTCAAACATCATTTAAAACAAAGGCATCCCAACCCTTGAAATAAGTTCATTTGTATGAAAGCAGAAAATAGGATAAACAGAATGGCGAAAGTGTGAAATGAATCGGACCAATAATAAGGAAGTTATGAATGTTTGAAATATGAAATCACTAAGTCTATGCGAATCTCAAATTGGCAATAATTTGGTCATACTTAGGATTGTGACGTAGTCGCGGATAATTCTCCGGTTTGTCGTGTACAAACAAATCAATAATTTCTGTTTTTCTCCTAAGTGCCTTTTTCATTGGGACACTACAAAAAATACATTATGGATAGCATAATCATCATAGGTCATCTAAAACGAAAAAACCCTCCTGAGTGTTTTGGAGCAAATGGGAAAGTTGTCCGCCACTACAATCACAGAGACCTTACCGATTCAGTCAATTTGAAGAGCCTTACCTTCAGTGATTACAACTTTTCAAAAAATCATAACTTTCTCGTTTTTGTCCGATTTCATTCAAACTTTCACCATTCTCTTTCTTCTTCCTTTAAACAAAAATACTTTCATTTATAGAGTAGTTTGCTATTATATAAGGTTAGATTTCCATTAAGTAGATTGACACTAATTCTGTCGTCATAATGTAGGTTTCTGCGAATGTAGAGTGACAGAGTAAAATAGAGATTTCATGAGGAGGTGCAGTTGTAAGGCAGTGGTCTCGTTGGAGGTCCCCTGAAGGTCCCCTTTTTGCTTACTTAATACAAGCATCTATGCAATCATGCTCTCTTAGCAGTCAGTTAAAAGAAACCAAGAAACCCCAAAACAAAAATAAAAAAACAAACAAACAAAACAAATGTAAACTATACTGTGGATAACAATAACCATCGTAAAATAAGAACAAGTTCAACCAATACGGATTTTCTGGGAAAGAAGTTTTGAATTCGGAGAAATCTACTGTGCTAGAACTACAGAGAGAGAGGGGGATAGGGAATACGTGTTTGAAAGATACACCAGACTGTCCAATATGTGACCGTTTGGTAATCCACACGCCATGTTTTGGAGCTCCCTGGAACATGCTGAAAGAGCCCCATTGTCAGAAATGCAACCGAAAGCTATCCGGCGCCACTAATCACGTGCTCTGTATACGATTTCACTCCATCATAAAACAAAAAAAAACGCCATATAGATAGCACGAAAGCGGTATACGCGCGCCGCTCTGCTCACTCTCAAACTCAAACGACCGCCAGCAAGCATTATCATCCCGCGGGAGTGATTGAATGTGTGTGTGAAATTGATTTACAGAATACATCATGGAGACAGTTTTCATGACAGTGGGATATGACTCGCATGTTTTATTCTTGGCTTTGACGTTGATCGTTCATGGTAGCATACAAAAAACAAATTATTTATATAATGGTACGGCACCGTACATTATACAGCTGCATGCTGTGTGCAATAAACCTCATTAGAATGATTTAGCTTTCATATCATCAATTCAATCCACAGGAGTTTGTTTAAGAAAATAGCAACAAATACATACAATTTGAGATTACATTTACTTCCATTTGTTTTAAACGTACAACATCTTTCATGTCCGACGCACACTTAAAATGTTGTCTAAAAGACGTACCGGTATATATACGTGCAATGTGGAATATTTATGTCCAAAGTTACTTCTTTTGTCACAGAATAACAGAGAATTCACAAGAACAAATCACTGAAAGTTTGAACATTATATATCACAAATGGAAGGAAATAATACACACCTAGGTCAGCAGTGCCCACTTTTGGTATATCCAAAAATGAGGGTATAGAGCACATTGTATATGAATTTAAAGAGAGAGTTTTTTTTAATGGTATGAATATATTATAGTGTTCATACTGGCGGGTCGCGTGAGTCCCTTTCAACCCGCGGGGACAATTAGAAGACTGTTTACCATATGCGGGGAAATTGGAACTCAGTGGAGCGAGAGAGAAATCTCATTTCCAATGCCGATGGTATAACGTTGCTGAAAAATGAGATCTTACTCTCAACAATTCTCACTGGATGTTTCCCTTTGATTGTTTCGACATTTGGGGCACGCAAAGTGATGTCATTATGAACAAAATATCTGAAGATAGGATGGGACTATTATAGTCAGACTAAAATAATAAGGCAATTCTATCCATGAAAGTACTATGACATTTTGGACTTTTGTCTTTAAATTTTTTAATTTGACATTTTGCCCTGATTGTGGTTTTGTTAACATAATACAAAAATAGATCCACTTTTTAGGCAATTAGGCAACGTTATATTCATAAATATGTTTTCTCTTTTCCCCACATTTTCCTGTAAAATATACAATAAATAGTTTGACTGGTTTTTGTATTTTCATTACACTACAAGTTACTGTCGCCTCCTCCTAATGCAACATAAACATGTACTAGAAAATACGTAAATGTATTATACGCCTTTTTTTTTTTTTTTAGCAAATCGGCATGTTAAAGGTGCACAGAACCCAGTGCCACCTTATTTACTAAAATGTCGAGTAAAAACAAACGTCAATGAATGAAGTGTATGTGCCTTTACTTTGTTTTGTTTTTTGTTATTTCGACTTTTTCTTTACCTGCATAATTGTGATAATGCAGGCAGGTCAGATAGAACACGAGTCGTTCACCTTAGACTTTAATCAAATTTGGGACGTGGGCCAGAGTGGAAAAACATGCTCGTAACTCGCTTACTCACCGCATCGGAGTGGGCTTAACGGAGGCCCATCGCCCCTGCTTAACTGGAACGGGTTTATACTGTACAATGTTTTGGCGGTAAATGAATTTATATGGAAATGGCGGTGATTATGCATACGCCATATTGGACTATTACAGGTAGACGTAGATTGCCTATGAATTGGAAATGCCGCTGTTCCCTTCATGTTCTTGAGTTCGCTCGGGAGTTTTTACATCGAGCTACAACATATTAATTGCGAGCTTAAGAATCTGACCGCAAGTGGGGGAAGTCATAAGGTTCATGTCCATACTATTAGAAATATAACGAATGCGATATTGGAAATTGCAGCTTGAAATTATAGCAAAGATGTGGAATATCAAAGTTAAAAAAAAAAAAAGACTCGTACCGCTCCTCACTACCTCTACCTACTTTAAAATAATGTGGATTGCAGAACCAGTGAATTTGATTAAAGTATACTGCTTTTTCAGTTATTACGTCAAAGAAGAGGTAAGGTGAGTTCAAACGTCAAGGAACGTAGTTACGTCATGTCCAAAGAATATAGGCTGCAGACATAGTTCATAGGGTTGAAAATATGACAAAAGAAGCGCCCCCCTCCTCCCCCCTTCCTCCTTCCCCATAAAAAGACGCTTGAACTAAATTATAATGGGCCGTTATTGACTCTAAATCGTTGAAGGACGTGACCCCCTGTAGCAGTCCCCCCCCCCCCCCCCTCCCTTCCATTGCTTGATGCCAATGATTAAAATTGATGGTAGCATGACCCCACTAGAAGGCTTGTATGGCGGATATACAGCTCATAAAACAGATTTAGAATGCTAATTATTTCATATCTCCAATTGATCAAGACTGCGTAAATTGATTGGGACATCCTATGGACATAAAATAGACATACCATCACAGCACGACACTGCGTTTTGCTCCCTCTCTCTCTCTCTCTCTCTCGATCTCGACATGCAACATCGCTTGAAATCGAAGACGACTGGCTACTTCATAAGGTTGATGAGACAAACTCGATTGTAAACATGGTTGCATCTGAAAGTACTGGTAGGATTAAGACGGAGAAACGGGACAGTGGCAGTTTGGATTGAACATGAGTGACACCCGATACAAGCTGAAGAACAGGTGCAGGCACTCTGCCGGCCAACTGCGGCGTCGAAGCGGGCACCAGATGCCCAGAACGACACGAAAAATTAGGAAGAAATAAACGGGAGACAGAGAAATTAGGGGAAAGGTCGAAAGTAAAATGAGAGAGAAAGAGAGAGAGAGAGAGAGAGAGAGAGAGAGATAGATTGGACGTAGACAAAAGACAGTGAGAGATGGTCAGAAGAGTGATAATACGATAATTTGATGTTCCAAGACAGGTGCAGCCGTATTTGAAATGGCGACTCTTACTTGACGCAAGTGACCGTGTATATTTACTTATGGCGCGAAAAGCACTATTTATTTTTCTAGTACCACTAATATGGGTAAAGAGGTAATTCATGAATATAATAATAACAAATATTCAAGGCAGATCTCCAAGACTCTGAGAAACGGAGTATGTTTCAAAAGTGATAAAGCGATAAGGTCCACGATTGCAGGGACACTTTAAATAATACATTTAAGCTTTATGAACCATGTAAGTTCGTTTTAAGTTGTATTACTATACTAAAATAAAATAAGATGTCATTAAAAAATCAATGGTTGTGTAAAATTTAGAATGAGAAACTGATTATTTTAGATGAGATGGCTCATCAGGGAGAAGAAAGAAAAGGGAAAATACTATACCGTAGGATACGGTCAATGATCGTTGAAATATTATTATACCAGACATGAAATAATATTTCCAAACAACATTTCACAACATGTCAAGAAAAAAATGTTCTAGGCACCTTACATCTACAGCCATAACTTCTAGGCGAACGAATATATCATACGGCAGAAAAGAACAACGATACGACACCGATATGACATCGACCGCATTCATCTATTTCGCGGATGACGTCAAGGAAACGAAAATGAATCGTATTTCGGAGAATTCTTCAGGGGGTGACGATCTGGATTTGATATATCGCGATAAGAACATAGTCATCTTCCAAGCAACGTAAATATGGAGACCCAGATAGGCGGCGATGATTGCATTCTGCTTATCGAATTAGCATTACATGTATTCTACAACAGATGATTATTTCAGTAACATCCGAATTGAATAGCGTGTAGTCTTACGATTTGTTTGTTGTGCTGAAAATGTATCTGGGTTGATAATATTTACTTTAATAATAATAAAAAACGAACGATGATAACAATAACAGCACTTGATATATTAAGATGAACATAATAGTAATAAAAACAATGATTATAATAATAATAAATAATAATAATACTAAAAAAAGTATATAAAAAAAACAAGAAACACAAAACAGCTTTAAAATAACTATGTAGGGAGAGTTTAGTGCTCTATCGACGTTTTATAAGCCTGGAACAAATAAAATGTATAATCGGATAGTAACTGCAAGTAACTGCAAAACACATTCGTGGCCTATTGATAACGTTCAATATTTACATTTCATCAAGTTAAATACTAAGGAGTAATTAATCCACGAAATTAAAACAATTTAAAACAAATATACGCAGTATTCCTCCGTGATCTAGGAAGACTGATACCTCACATTGCGTAAGTTGATTAAAGCATGACGCACCAGAACCTTGCCCGGGGAACTCTGCTTGCTTATATTTCTCGAAATCTTATTAATTCGGATTATGACTTGGACCGTTCGTTAGTTAAGCGTAACCCTGTCCGGGATGTGTGATACAGCCAAGATACTAGACTATACCAGAGATATGGAATTGCATAATAACCCCACATGGCTCAAGCTTTAAGGTTTGTGAAACAAATTGAAAGCCGAAACCTCTAGAAAACTCCTTCAGAGGTAGACGTTGGTATACACTTTGTGTTTTTGTTTTCAGGATAGTATCATTTAAAATGCTTTTAATTAAATTCTTTTATGAGGATGGCACCTAAGAATAACATTGTGGCATTGTATTTTCGAGATTATCTGGCTTGAACTGATTCTATACTGTGAAAAGGTTGGGCAATATTTGTTCAACCCTTTGCCCAACGTTGTCCCAATAGTCAACCCAACCATCTTTTGGGCAATATTTAGCCCAGTGGTATTGGTAAACATAAGTACCCTACTTCACACCTGCATACTTGTTTCGTATTTTGACCAAAATTTGGGCAAAGATATGACCCTTCAACGGCCCGACTACGGTAGCCCACTTGTTGGGAAAATCTTGACCAGCTGTTGGGCCATTGGGAAAAATATTGCCAAATAGATGGTTGGGTTGACTTTTGGCACAACGTTGGGCAAAGTGTTGACAAATATTGCCCAATTTTTTTACAGTGTATATTGTTTATGCCATGTCATAAAGATGGTTTGGTCAGACCAACACAATATGGCGAATATGGCGTTGCAAAGTGCTTAAGTGGCCTCCATTTTAGAAAAATAGACGTTGACCATTGATAATTCTTTGCCAGATTCATTAACCTAGATTTCAGTGATTTGACCGCAACGTGCCAAAGTCACGAAGACTCCAACTCACCGCGCTTCAAACAGAAAGTATATAGTATAAGATATAGTGGTAAAGAGACAGGGGCATGGGGACAATTATCATAACAACAAAAAACAGGGAGAGAGAGAGAGAGAGAGGGGTATATAGAGAGAGGGGGAGGGAGAGGGAGAGGGAGAGACAGGGAGAGAGAGAGGGGAATGAATAAGATAATACGAGCTTCCCACTCCACCACTCCAGACACACTCAACGGCCTTGTTCTCTTGCATTTCATTAATTTCATTAACAGAGTAGGACTGCCACTGGTACCCGCCCCCCCCCCCCATGAGACCTACGCCCCTTAATAATGCTAGGCCCATGTTACGCCACCGCCTGATAACCAAAGAAATCAAACTTAATTTATTTGATACTACCCGGCAACAAAGTAAATAAATTATTGAAAGGTGCTTCGAATCACCGATAAAATGCATTTCTTGTCAAAATATATTCTGTAGAATGTGAGGTAAAGGGGAAACATGTCTACAAACCGTAAAAGGGCCGCATGCAACACGGACAAATATTGCAAAGAGAAAAAATATGTAATTGATTTGCATTTCCAAGAAAATACACAGCAATTGGAAATAATATTAAAAATAGATGGTGCCTCAAACAAAATAATATACATGTATAGAGTTTCTCGCAAGTTCAAGGACTCATGATAAAATTACCAGTCAGATTTTATTACCGAAATCTAAGTCGTTTTGTCCAGATTTTAGGGCATATAATATACACTGTATATACAAATTTATATATATATTATATTGCAAATTTATATATATATGGATATATATATATATATATATATATTATATATATTATGTACAACTTGAGCTTCACAAGACAATACAATTGATGAATACACCAGTTTCAAGGATTTAATTGGGCAAACCGTTACATTGCCGTATGGCGTCAAACCCAAACTAACACGGACTCAGTAGCAAAGGTTATAGAGATTAACTAGATCAAACTCTAACTCTCATCAAGCAATTTATCTTATTTACCTCAGTGATTAAACAGTTTGTTTAGTTAATGTTTCCTATTGCAGAGAGGTCATGTTTTTCGCAGTGGACTGTATGTACAGTTTGTGTAAGTATCATGATGAGATTAAAAACAAAAATCAATGCTGGAGTCAGTAAACTACAGGTTTTGAATAGGATCTTTTATTTTCTCCTCGGATTCTTAGTTAGCTCTTAACTTAAAGCCCGTCTGTACTATTTTGGCCAAGAGGGATTAGACCACCCAGGGTGGTCACTGACAGGTGGCTATCTCATTAACTCAGCTGTCAATTAACGTACGAAAAGAGGATCATGGAGGACCAACGGGCACCGCTTAGGCATTGTTTTCTATATAGAGGGAGTAAGTAGCTACAAGTAGTATTATACAGTGGGGCTTTAACTTTACTTAATACTAAATTAATATTCCTGACCTGATTTGCAAGCATTATGAAATGAGAACGTGATACGGATACGGTGGAATAAAGGAAAGGAGGATTAAAGGTAAACCACAAACAAACTTCGAACATCAATGAATATTAGTTCGCAAATATGATAAAACAGTTTTTATCAGGGATTCTTTATCATCCCATTCAATGCGCGATGTTCATTTACTAATCTACCAAACTAATTAACAAATAGGAGTACTCCGCCAAATTAAGAAGGAAAAAACAGAATTATGATGCTGGATTCGTTTTGCATGCTCTTATTTGTTAAAAGTCAAAGACAAATTATAAATCGATTATTCTTGATTTGAAGAGGGTTTGCTATGGGAATGCCCGATGGTGTTTTTTTCACGCTGCTTTCTTCAGGCGTATGAGACGGAGAGGAAGAGAAAAAGAAAGAGAGAGAAAGAGAGAGAGAGAGAGAGAGAGAGAGAGAGATAGGTAAGGGGAGAAAGAAAGAGAAGGAAAAGATATATAGATTATGTATGTATGTCTGTGCGTGTGTGCGTGTGGGTGTGCGTGTGTGTGTGTATATATGTCACGTGTACGTATATGTGTGGAGGTAGAGTATTTTCGCCAAATCGAGAACACGCGTCAGGCTGTGTGGGTGTGTGGTGTGTGTATGTGTATGTGTGAGTGTTAATTGCATTAATGATAGACTTCAAGGTCATTTTCATGACACTCTGGGGCCTCTGAAGCATTCTTTCACATGACTGTGTGTGAATATAATTATATATCACAGCAATCTCCGATTTATCCATATTTAATGCCCCATTTGACCCATCATTGGATAAGCAAACTGACGATAAAATCACAAAACTTCGCATATATTTCTCTTACATTCCTGACCAAATAGCCAATCGTGTAGCCTACAGGGTGATCAGAAAACAAGCCGACAAAATAATTTATAATAAACAGAGCACGATGATAAATGCTTATTGATTATTCATACTCCTCACGCCAGAGACGTCTAATTTCACTGCTCTGTTGAACTCTTGAGAGAATGTCCAGCGTTAGACGATGACCAACCCCCATCACTACTCTTCACGCTTCTCCGTCTCTATTTTTCGAAATATTCACAAAACACACGTTTATGCTTTTTGTTTTTGTTTTTGTTTATATTTTGTTTTTTGTATTTGTATTATTATTATTATTATTATCTTCTTTTTCTTCTTTTCCTTCTTTTCCTTTTTTTTTCGGGGGGGGGGGGGGGGGGGGGAGTGATATTTTTGTATAAAGTCCAGCGTGGTTTTTTTTAAACCCCGAGCTCCGTTCTGTTTTATCTACTCATTCACCTACGTTCAAAATATGATCACGATAATTAATTCTTGAGATATTCGCTAGCCAATTCCTAAGCCTTTCTCATTATTCTCCTTGAAATATTTTTATAAAATATTGTTTTATTTTAAATAAATTAAAAATGAAAAAGAACGAGTAAGAATGCTTGTGGATAGATACCACACATAATAGTAAACTCATAACATTTCCATGATTAACTTGACTCCTATAGTCAAATATCCAATTGAAGAATAATTAAAAATTAGAAATTATATACTTGTATAGGTGGTATGCACTCATTTGAATATTATAATTAAGCACTGTCATAATTATGTGCCATTGGGTTAACTGTCATGATGTCATAACACTACTAACTTTTTTTCGTAATATAATGCAGCATGCACATCAATGTTTGTTCCATAGAATAAAACGCAACTCGAGGTTATAGATGAAAGGGGCTAAAATAGCGCTAACTAAAGGCAAATTTTGACTTGTACCTTTAATTCTAAAATTTGAATTTGATTCCCTTGTCTAAATAAAAAGTAAATGAAAATTTGTTATAGCGCAAACTCTCAGCTACAGCAATATCAATATTAGGTAGAAAATCGAGAAGAAACAAGCGAGACATTGTCAAAAGAACATTGAGAATTATTACGTCATTAACTAAAAATATAAGATCTTAATTATAATTGCAATACGATGACGTCATTACCTTTGTTAAGCAAACATGATGCATGAAACCACATTTACACTCAAGTCCTTTCAGATTATTCAAAAGAAATTGGGGGTCATCGGCCATTCTGAGGATCTATGGCAGATTCAAATTCGGCCATTTTTACATTTTTGTTTTTGCCATTTTTAGCACTTTTAAAGCCATTTTGGGAATTGAATGGTCAAATTAAAGGGTCTACTAATGCGTTAGAATTGTCTAGAATAGGATCAGGAACTCAAATTGTGTGATCGGTAAAAGGGTGTCTTTAGCATTCATTGGGCAGACGAGAAAAAAAATACGCGCGCGCGTGCGCGTGTGCGCGAATTTTTCACAAAATAATGCTCAAAATGGCCTGAAACTATATGCAAAATTAATTTGAGACAATCTGTTTATTTGGCGCATGAACGGTCACGTGGACATAACGCGTGTATTCGATTTGTTGATATGCTGCGCAATTACTTGAAGTGTCATGATATGAAATATGAAATTATTATTCTATTTCTTGTAGGAGATATGCAAAATTAACAAAATGGCGCATAGATGACGTCACATATTTACAAATGACCCTGACAAGGGTCTACCATTGTGTCAAGTTTGAAGGAAAATACAATTGCCGATCTGTAGATATCTGTTTCACAAGTAAATGTAAAGAAAGACAAAAACTGAATACAATTCTGACGAATCTAAGAGGTGATTATGAACAGTAATTATACATACCACCTAAAAAGAAGAAAAACGACTTTATGTGATAATACAGCTTTCTACATCAACACAAAAAATGGACGGGAAAATTACATGAATAAAAAGAATGAAAAAGTGAGAGCATATTGTAGCTTCATTTCATCCAAAATTTAATGTGACAAACATACCACCGCCCGACGCCTGGCCCCCTTATCATTGAAAGGGATAGACAATATTGAAAGGCGTTGAAAATGGAGAAAATGAATACGCAGCATATCAAGTGGACTAGACAAATACTAGAAAGAGAAAAACTACTCAAAATTCGCATTTCTTGACGGCTGCCTTAGAAAAGCTCTTCAGACGGCAAATGACCGGAAAAATAACCACAACACCAGAGGTATGGTGAAAACATAATCCGTTATCATCGATTATTCATACTTTTCCCTACAGGCATGCATCTTTTTACCAGTATTATTTCTTGCTGATGATTTCTCGTAACTTTTCTTCTATCCCACTCTCTCACTCTCTTTCTCTTCCTTTCTTTCTTTATATCTTTTTGTATCTCTCTTTCCATTCATTTATCTTATTCTTTTGCTAGTTTTTCTCTCTCTCTCTTCTCTCTCTTTTCTTAGGTCATCTTATGTCTTAATGTATTTTTTTATATATCTTCGTGTCTTTCTCTCTCTCTCTCTCTCTCTCACTCTCCCTCCCACTCTCTTCCTGTGAATCAATATCTGTATCTGTCTTTCTATCCTCTATTATATCCTTTTCTCTCTAGTTTTTTCGGCCTTTCTATTTTTTCTTTCTCTTTCTCAATTTTGTTTGTGGTCAAAATGATATCTCTCACTTTCTTTTTATTTCTTGTAATTGTTTGTGTCTCTTAAATTGATATTACAATCAAATATTTAAATTCACTACATTTTTCTATGTGTCTTATATCATGTTCGGTAAGAACTGTAAATCTAATTATTCCACCATAAAAATACTGATCATTTATTAAGAAACTCAACCAATTATATTTCTATCTAAAATGTTTCTTATCTATATATCTTTTCTCTATGCCTATTGGCCCCTCTTTCTCCTTTTCTATATTTCCTTCTGTCTGCCTTACCCTCTGTTTCTCGCTTGTTTTATCTTTATCTATCTCTTATCCTCTCGCCCTCCCTCTCTCCATCTCTTTCTCGTACCATAAACCAATGACCTGGGACACAAAGCCTGAGGATCAAGATGATAAATGCTCACCGAATCTAGCATAATAACCGTCAGCGGGTCCCCATTTGTTTGGGAAGTAATTGAAACAGCTACACAATGAGTACCTCGGCACATTTCATATGCTGCGCGGCTGATTGCAAATGCTGACAGCACACACAATTCAATAATGCTTCCTGAAGTTACTTCGTGATCGGAAGTCGTGTTCTCTTTTATGTCATTCTCTCAAATAGAGATAATTCATCGAGGTTTGCAATATTATTGATGCGTCATTATATGTCATAATCGCTCCTGGATTCGTAAGTCCTATTCGTAACTCAAAACGATTTAAATTGTAGATTCGAACTGGTAACGTTTAGGTGGGATTGAATACACTTTGCTCCTGCCTCCCCTTGCAAATTAGTGATCATGATTGTATTCATCACTGCACATAGACGTATATGCTATTCACATCACTTAAGTCGAACCTGCCACATGAAAATATCATATTCACCGTCTAGGAAATACAATACAGCCGGCGTATATTGGTATAGTCTGTGAGTACATAATAAATGTCTCTTGTAAATCCAGAGAAATTGAGACGGGGGTAGAAAATAGCAGAACTCTGCATGGATTTCAAAAAGCTGCATGTAGATCTCCGAAGACGGAACTGATGAAATGTCAGGCAAGCTGACACCTGGCGTCGGCTTCCACTTCGGGATCACATGCATGCCGACAATGCCCGTCTCGTAACCCGACATAGATGAAATATAGATATCAGGGTAATTTTATTATGGTTGATAACATAATGTTTATAAAGGGAAGCCCATGTCTGCACACCTAACATTTCACTTGAAATTGACAACAATTTTCTAACGTATGCTTGATCTCATGTTATTCCTTATATAGAGAGTAAGTGATTTGGTAGGTTACCATTCTAAATAAGTGTCATTAATGTATCACGTGTTTTATTAGACAAGTTACGAAGATAAGACATGCGGTCTAACGACACCCCTTTGTACATCATAGCAAAGGTGAAATCGTCAATAATAATTTAAGATTTGATCTGCATATTTATGAATATATGGATGACAAATGTCCCAGTACAAGCTCCATTGTCTTCTAATGCTACCATGTTTCCACAATTTTATGGAATGTCCAATTAATAAAACTTGTGTAACCTGTATTACCATTGTGGACGTCAACACCATTTCTTGTTTGGCACATGTACCTCAATAGTTAATTCATAGCAAAGTTTTCATTGTCGACGTCTTTTATTCCCACCCTTCGCCCTGACTGTCTGGCTTTCTCTAACACTTTTTATACTTTCCTCTTCGCCCTCCTGTGTTTCTCTCTTCACATCATATTTACCCTTTCCAAAGCTCTATCATTCTCTTTGTCTCTAAAATAATTCATGTTGAAAGGAATTTCTAGCAAGTTCTTGGCTATAGATTAGATTGGTTAAGCATCACGAAACATCGAGCAATTAAGTTAAAAGATGCGCATGAAGTTCACAGCGTGTTGAATTATGGCATCATTAAGTTAAAATGAGAAACACATGAGTGTAATGAATTCATCACGTGTTTGATTAGACAAAGTACGGAGATGGGACTCAAGACAGTCTATCGCAATCTTTATTATGCCATCCTCATCAAGATAATGAAAAAGAGCACACATACGCACACACACGCACACACACGCATAAGTCTCATCAGCAAATTAAAGCGTAGTGGGTGTGAATATAGTGAGAACTAGACTCCAACCGAATAACTTGGCTCAAGCTGAAGATAATGATAGAAATACAATATATCCGATCGAAGAAAAAAATACGAAAAGGAGAGACAAAGAAATACAAGTTAATGATAACTGAAAGGAGAGAAGGTGTCGTGATATAAGAATGATGTGGAACTGTTTCAAGAAAAATCGAATAAATTTTGAGAATTTCAATAATCAAACCAACTGATTTTGACATAATTACGAGGAATATGTGGGTTAATGCTATATTTTCACCACAAATGAATTGATTGTATGCGGTTGAAAGTAATGTGTTATCATGACATTTCTAATGTGGATCAGGAAAGCCAAGAGGCAGATACAATTTCATCTCTATTTCTTTCTTATATCTCTTTTCCCCCCTTTTCCTCCCTCCATTTTCTTCCCGCACAGAAGTTGTTTGTTTCGTGACTGTGAGAATCTCCAATGCACGTTGCACACAAGATGTAATATTTTAATATAATGCATGCAGTGCCATGTAAGTAGATCATCCTCGTTAAAATATTATAAAAAGAGGCCTTCCACAATATTCGAAGCAGGTTTAAGAGACTACATTAGAATTAGTCATGAATAAGTAAACAAAAACAAAACAAAAACAATATCTCTCGCACGGGCCTTGTTCTAAAATAAGGGAAAAAACATCTTTCTTGATATTGGTTTATATAGATAATTTCTAGTGATAAGATATGACAAATAGAGCGGCAAATTATTGCAAGAGATTACAAGTCGTTGACAGAATGTGACACAATTGTAATAACCAGCCAATAATTATCCAGACGAATATGAGACCGTACATTTTAAAGAGAACATGGAGTTTTCGATAAATGAAGATAAATTCTAAGCTTTATCATTTCTTTTTTTGTATCTCAGTTTTGGAAGAATATCATTGTAGGAATGTCTTCTAAACACCAATGAAAAGGATGGCTCTTTAAATGCCTTCATGTTATAAATATGACGAGAAATAGCTGACACGTTTGGACCAAATTTCAGGCGAGACTTGCGTTTGTGTGTACCTCATTATGCCAATATTGTGTGCAGTGTGTACGATTTTCAGCAAGAATGCGTCATCATCTCTCCATTTTGATAATTTCAAAACCTAACATGCAGAGTATACATCCATTCTGATGAACTACATATTCAACCTTTTCCAATTGCTTACAGACAGTTCCTTTCTCAAAGTAATCGCATGACCAGTACTCAAGTTTATCTGGGGAAAAGATCTGAGAAGGTGACCACGACTGCCCTCCGATTCCAACGTAATTACATTTGCCCCAACCTCATATTCCAAACCTGAATTTCTCCTGCGTTATAACTCCTAATTTAACCCGCTCATCATTTCTCTCATATATCTTGACATGTAACTGACCACGTCCGCCCTCCGATTCCAGCATATATTTGCCCCTACCTCATATTCCCATTCTTCAGCGTTATTACCCCTAATTTACCCTGCTCATTCTTTCTCTCATATATCTTGACATGGCATGTCACGAGTGATGTGCCTTAATAACCAGTGAGTCACTGGGCAGAGAAAGAGAACCGGCTCGCATCTTCTATTTCAATAACAATTATTCTCGAAATGAGATATTTAATGGCCACTGTGGGCATAACACGGATAGTTTTGTTGGAAGGAGAAGGTGGAGTGGATCTTTTCAAGTGCATAAACTCAAATCTCGATATGCGGAGAGGAATAAAGGCATTATTATCATCTCTAAAAATCCGACGAAATGGACATTTTCAATAGCCTAGTCCATATCATGTATCAAAAATGTGCGAACATAAAAACGATGCATTAGGTCATCTGAACATTATTTTATTGGGGTTTACAATATGGTGTTTTAAAAAATGCCCTCGAGTTGACTTTTTCGAAAGCCTTTGCAAACGCGTTTTAAAAAAAAATTGTTGTTGTTGTTGCCGTTAATGGACCCTACATGTTCTCGTAGAATATGTTGTCCGTTGTAATTGATACTCGATGGGCAAAGTCTCAAGAGCCCGTTAGTTCGTGCACACGTGTAGGGGGTCTTAAAATTACACCCTACCCCTATACCACCACCCCGCGTGTACGATAGGAGCTATATAGCCGCAGGATAACTCCTGTATGTCATCTGGACACTTGAGAGTGGCTATACTAAACTTCACTGCTATACACATTGCTGCAGGAAAGAGATGATACCCGTGCAGTCAATAATAAACAAAATGTCTCAATCACAAATATAATCATTAATGGATGACTCACATTTCAAAATATCAAAATAATTTGGACATTTTCAGGGTTACCTATAAAAAAAACATTTAGTCTTTCATTTATAAGCGGAAATGATTGCCTAATACCTGTTTTACATTCAACAGTGAAAAAAATGATGTAGATGTTTAGAAGTATTCGAAACAAAATCAGAATTATGTACGATATTAATATATTTATATTAAATAAAATAACAATTACATGATTTTTATTTTGTTCTTTGCATGAACATTTTTTAAATCACAGATATCCCCTCATCGAGTTTCGAGAAAGATATTTGAAAGAATTTCCATTAGATGTCACCATGCACCCGAACTCCTACAATCTTGTTTATAATCGCCTCAAAATTTATTTGTCAACAAGATCTATTAGAAAACATTAGTAGTACCTTTAATATGCATAAACATACGAGCTATATTCGTTTTCAGTTCTTGTACGATAATCTTTCAACAAATTATTGACTCATGACTTTATCGCTATCCATAGGTACAGAAATGTAATACGTGCAAAAATTCACACATCTCTGCCATAGGTATTGGAAAGCATATCCAAAGGGCTGCATTGCAAATCGCAAACCGCATGTACATAGACTCTAACGCCACCGCCGAAATTGAACGACTTTGGCATAAACTCATTTGCGGTGTCCACGGCTATAAATTAAATGAGCTGTAAAGCTTATACCGATGTACTTTCAAAGAATGTTGAGCGCGAACAGTCCATCTCCTAAAAGGATGTTTTTGATCTCCTAAATAGAGAGAACTTTCCCTTCACATATTTTATCGTGAGTATGTTCTTGGCGTACCCAACACAAGTTTTGCTTTTCGCATTGTTTCGTATTTTTCTAAAGTAATCACTGTACTCTTACTGAGAATGATTAACATTAATCGTTTATGTAAAAGAATTAAAGGTGAATTTCAATTATCAAATAATAAAGAATAATAATACAACTAAAGCTAATTTCAATTTCTAGCATAAAAGTGAAATTAGACGAACTTACTAATTGCTTTACAAAACCGTGCGGGCTACCTTCTTAGATTGTAAACAAAGTTGTCGGTATACTCGCCGCTCCACCGTTTTCCATCAGTCCATACCAACTATGAGAGGTATAAGAAAGACTCGTAATTCTTTTACCGGCGTGCTAATGACCATAACAGGCCTAATACGTTTACACCTGCTTGAAAGCACGAAGAGAACAATTACCGATTAATCTTATTCAAGCAGTTAATTCGATCGTGCTAAAAGAAAAGATTAGGTGGTCTACACACCTTTCCGGCTATGAACTGAATTAGACCTCAGCATTAATTAATTTATACAAGTCTCCGGGCATGCACTGCCTATAGGTTTTTATGGAACGTACTCTAAATTATTTTCTTTGAAAGATTTTTAATTGCCATGCAGAAGGTCTATTTTCCCCTTGACTTTGAACTGTTTTCTTGCACATAATGGGTGAAAATTTCTAATAAGATAAAGTTCGTGGGGTCTCTCTCTCTCTGTCTCTCTCTCACTCACACAAACACACACCAACGCGCGCACACACACACACGTACACTCACCTTCTCTCTCTCTCTCTCTCTCTCTCTCGCCCTTTCTCTTTTTTTTTCTCTCTCTCTCTCCACCATTTAGTTTCTCTTCATGTGTTCATCTCGCAAATTCATTTATAAGTTAGGCATGTCACCTGCATGCGCGATATGGTGTTTTACATCATCTTGATAATAATTCAGCTCGCATGATGTGAAACACTAATATTATCACATACCTCGATCTATTAATTTTATTTTAAGCGATTAATATAATTCTGACATACTTGCATATTATTGCAGGCAAGTGTTTTTCCATTTTCATGTGAACCTTATTTCTGCACTCAAAGCTCTTTGCATAGGAAGTTCCTATCTACTTGAGATCTCACGATGGATTGGGTAAAACCTCCTAAATGTGTTTTCATGTATATCGCATCTTCCCTTTTCTCTCTTACTTGTTTTTTCCTCTCTCTCTCTCTCTCTCTCTCTCTCTCATCTCCTTTTTTTTTCTTCTTCTTTTTCTTCTCAATCTTCTTCTTTGTCTCTGTGCTTTCTCCCTCTCTCTAATTTGTCTCTATTCCGTTCTTCCTCTCCCTCTTCCTCTCACTACCCCCTCTCTCTCTCTCTCTCTCTTTCCCTCCATCTCTTTCACAATTTTATCTCATACTATCCCTATCATTATTTTGCCTGATTTCACTATTTTCTCTTTATGTTTTCTCTCTTTCTCTGTCTCCTCTCTTTTCTTTCTTATCTCTTCTCTCTTTCTATCTCTCACCTTCTCCTATCCCTCATCTCTCCCTCCTTTTTTTCTTATCTAAAAATCTATTTCTCTTTCTTTATATTTTTCTCTCTCTATCGTTCTCTATTTCAGTTTATTATTATATTCATTATCTTATTCATTAATATTCAGTTATTTTTATCATTTAGAATACTATAATGAGTTAAATTCATAATATATTTTATTTTCTCAACCAGGAGGAAAACGTGTATTCCCATTGTGCAATACTACACGACACGTTTGGTGCAAAAGCATCATTTCCACCGAGTCATTAAGTTCATTGAAAGGAAATCACGCTCCTTTCTAAACACTCCGACCGCGTGCAATTCGGAAGACATTCAAGACATATCACTTCAACACAGTCAAGCCCGTTCCAGCTAAGCCAAACGAGATGACAGAGTGTTTGCATTGATGCCATGAAAGAAAGTAATATGAGAAAGGGTCTTAATGGGTCCAAGGTTATGGCTCTCATTACCCCTGACTCGTCTCATCCACGCGATGATAGCAGGGCAGGGACGTGTGCGGGGAGAAGACATGTCCAAGATAAGTCGAGAAGATGCGGCAAGCTTTGATTTCGTCACCCATCAGCCTCCCCCTACCCTCATCCAGGCAGGAAGGTATGAAAATTCCATTGGGATAGAGATATTTACGTAATACCGCCCTTTAAGGTGATGAGTAAGATAATGTTAGCGTCCAAGGCCATACGCAGTTGGAGTTGCATTTATTCGAGGAGCTCTCTGTACCTTCTGTACAAGAAGTAGTTCAAAAGAAGCAATGAGTGAATAATGCATCCTCTTGAAACAGTCAATGAATATGATATAATTGCACTCTAAAACTAAAATGTTGTATATTTAAAAGGGCCATGGTGTGATATATTTTTCATAATACGTCTTATTTTTTATATTTTGCTGGATCAAACAAAAAATAAGCTGTATCCAAAAACTATACCATTTTATAAAAACGCATTCATTCCTCGGCCTTTTAAAATACTTATGTAAAAGTTTAATTGTATAGTGTAATGTTTGGATGTAGATTGAGAAGGTTCTTCTAAACACCTCCTGTGTTCTCCTTCTCAGATGCTTTCATAACTCGAGTAACTTTCTATTATGCTTTTGATCTCATTTCATTTAATCTCCCCGCAGCCCATCAAAAACACATTGCACTTCTGATACAAATCCATTTTGTCTGAACAAATTTCCATATGCACAAACTATCTGCAAATTGAACACAACATAACGACAATATTTTATGAGGGTAACCTCAATTTTAGAAAATACAGTCATAAAATGACAGATGCTATATGTCAAATGTGATCACTTTTATTTGGGTATTAATAAACCTATTTCCATAGGATTTCATACGTTTGGGGTTTTATTTTTATTAATTATTAACCGAGTCTTCCCAATTTTAATATTTGGAATGATATACAATGTAAAATAAAGGAACATGTAATTGACTGCAAATTGCAGTACTTTCACAATTTCATGTGAAATTTGGAAATCATAATCTTGCACCTTGAAACTAGAAGCAGGTTTAAACAGCTGCGTCCAATATCTTGAGTAATAACTGATGAATCATTCAGACAAGACGCCTAGTTGGTCACGTTTTGAACAAGCCCTTGTTTTCCTTTTTGTCATGTTTATTTTTCTAGCTTTACTGCAACTATTGTCGCTTCCTTTCGATAAAAAAAAAAAGCGAATTTCTAAAACGAATATAAATTATGTTCTTGCGACTTAAATTACGAAACAGCTAGAGTAAAAAGATCCCGTCGTATTTCCTTATCATTTTAGGACTTGATGTGAAGATAATTATTCACGACCTTCAAGACCACATGCACTCCCCACTGTGACTTCATCGCCTGGCTTCTTAGTAATACACCCCTCATGTGCTTTTAAATCATCTTTGTTCTAAAAAACGAACGCAACTGGTCTTCTAATGAGAGTGGATGTGCTCTCCTAATGGATCTAATTATGGATGAACATACCGTAATATCAATCATAATTCGAACAGGAAATATTTCTTAGCATGATGCAGCTCGCTAAACGTGATTATACATTGTAATGCCTCTCTTATCAAGAAAATAATTCTTAATGGAAACGGAAATGTTCTTCGTTTAATCGCAATAACTGCTTACTTAAAATACGGGTACGATCAAAAAGCTTTTTGTCATTATTTAATTTAGGTTGTAAGATTACAAGTAATATCAAATATTAAATGATGCGATCTTTATATGACATGAATTATTGGTGTAGAAGCGCAAGCGCAATGTTATACTGTTTAAGCTTGAAGGTATTTGAATCCATTAGGTCAAATAAGCAATAATTAACAGTTTAACATTAATTTTTGTTCGGCTCCAGAATAATTATATACAGTATCATAATTCAGGATATACATTTCAAAACCACTTTTTTGTTATTCATCTCTATTAAGCTTTTAAATAAAAAAATCTCATGAACCAAGTAAATGGGTATCTTTTCACCTTCAGTCATTGTGGCACATTCTTAATTTCTAATCAAACATAATAATAATAATAATAATAATAAGATATTTGTATACCGCAAATTGCAAAATTGCCTCTATAGTAAGGTTCTAAGTAAAGTGATTGTAATTGATGTTTAAAAGAGAGCTCGGGCTATTTCATACCTTGCTTTTCCAAAAGGAGAACTGTGAATCAGTACCTTTCCTATAGCTTTCCTTTATCATAAATGAAATATAATATAATGATGAGACGGAAAATCTAGATACTTCTGTGGAGTGCTATAAAGTGTGAAGAAATAAGGAAAATGAGCAGAAAATTCTCAAAACAACTATCGAGAAGAACAGAAAGGTAATTATGTTCAAAAACGTCTAAATGGCGATTATTAAAAATAGATATCATTTAAAATATATTTGGAGATCAATGACAGGATTCTCGTGGTAAATACAAAAAGCCGTTTAAGTTATGAATGATTCTTAATAAAGAGTATGCTTATGTTTCTGATTTTTAGAGTGTACAACGCACGTAAACATGGGGTGAAAGCGTTTTAGGCCTCACTCTTCATATCTAAAAATTCTTGCCACTTTATTTTTTATCCAAATGACAATCATTTGCTCAACAGACATTGCCATATACTTGGGAAGAATATATATGGCGTCCACTGGTGAAACCTAAAACCACAATTCATGACGTCATCCTGTTATCGCTTCTAGGAAAACTCTCCCTGACGGAAAAACAAAATGGATGACAATTAAAGCAGCAATAGTCGCCCTAACAGCAGTACATCATACGATTTTCGCATTTTACCCTCATAGATGGATAGAATTTCAACCAGTGTCGGTAATGAAGACGTTTATAACGATCGTAATAGACTGAACACGAGGTAGCTCTCTGGCGCCTCTTCTTACATTCTTATGCATGACCCAGTTTCTTGTTTTGATTTTTGCAGAATGGTTATAAAATGTGTAACGCACAAGGGTCGAAAATTTATGGAAACAAAACAAAAGTGGTGATGCATTTACAGTTGATTTATGACTATAATGAATTAAATTAATGTTGATTAATGAATTGATGGTTTGATTAATGATAATGACTGAATGATAATTCATAATGGAAAAAAAAAAACTTGTATCTCTACCAGTAGGATGTAGAGGCAAATACTTTAGGAGAAGGATTAGAATATACTTTTTTTTAAAGACAGCAAAATAGGTGGAACATAGGAATCACAGCAATAATTATCCTGTCATAAACGTTTGTCCCTTTAAACGCAGTGTTAACGAACATTCCCCTGACGCTGCAATGTCGCTTAAATGAGCGAATAAAACAAAATCAGAGGTGAAGATCATCCAAGAAAATTAAATCCCATCAATGAAAAACTTGCGTTCGTTAATAGATTACAAGGGAAGCTGAGATGGAGATAATGAAATTCCTTAGTTACCCCGTACATGGGAAAGTGAATGATAGATCAAGGTTGATGTGCACAGAGCAAGAAGGGGGAGGTGAGAAAGAAAAAGAGAAAGAAAGACGTTTTCATGAAAGAAAAGTGCAATTAGAGAGATGCGGAAATACAACAAAAAAAGAAGAAGGAATGAAGGAGAAGAAAATGAAAAAATAAGAAGAAGAAACAAAACTTATATTGGAAAGGTATATAAATTAAAAGTAATAAAGGATGAATATCATAAACTGTACAATGATCAGTTACAAGAATACAAAAAACTTCTGTATACATACAGTTCCATTGTCGTTATCATCAGAATACCATCACAATATAAAAGAAGAACAATTTATTACTACAAAGAAAAAAAGATGGTGAGTATACAGCATGTATGGAGAACTAATATACAAAGACGGAGAAATGAAGGGAGAAAGTGGGTTTTTGAGAAAATGAGGGGGAAGAGAGAGAGGAATGGGGAGAAAGCGAGAGAGACAGAGACAGAGACACAGAGACAGAGAAAGAGAGAGGAGAGTGAGAGGGGGAGAGAGAGGAGGAGAGATGGGAAAAGAGGGATCAGAGAGAGAAAGAGGGGGAGAGGAGGAGATGGAGAAAGAGAGAGAGAGAGGGAAGAGAGAGAGGAGGGGGAGTTTCAGGATAGAACCAGATAAAAGGGAAAGACGAAACAGGGTGAGTGAAAGATGGAGAGAGAGGGGGAAATAGAGGAGGTGAAATGCACATAACGCACTCTTCAAGTCCTGTGTTCGTGTGTAGCACATACTTCTGTAGCAAGTCGTGAATAATATTGTAACTATCTCGCTTTGATAATGGTACTTGAGCATCTTGGAGTGTTTTTCTACATCGAAGACCGTCATACATTTGCATCAAGCTCATCGTCACTGAATAATGTGAATTCTCATGTTGGAGCCAGCCCTGCCTGAGAAATTTCACTACATAATGAAAATAATAGAGTCATCTATTTGGGGATTGAGGAATGAGATGAAACAAAGTTCATTAACATGGCCTCCTCACTTTACGTAAATGCCACTTTATTTTTCTAAAATATAACGAATTTCCTCAAACCTCATACAAAGTGCGGATAAAAAAGTGCAAGTATTACAAGATAATAATAAGGTCTGCTTAAGGTGAGTTGTTACTTTCAGTCCGAACTGGACTGGAATTAGATACATAGATTATTATAACATTTTCCAAGTTCACATGAAATTCATAACTCATAAAAAGGTATACTTATAACCATGTGAATAAGACACAAAGTCAGAACAACCGGAATATTATCCGAGTAAATTTCTTAATTAATTCCCTTTATATAAACATGTAAATGTTCAGTAAAATACACGTTCTGTTGATTCACAATGAAGACATGGTATGTCAATTATTGTATAAAAGAGGGGGTCAGTTTTATGACATGTATATTAATTCCAAGAAGAGATGGCGCGCCCCACCTCCTTTCTCAAATAGCAATTGAACTCTATTATACAAAAGACGATAACCCCTTTAACTTTCGCATTGATCCGATAGACCAGTGTGGCAATGTGAATTATATAACGTGACTCCCGTAGGTTGATGCATGGATCTACTTGAGTTGATAGACCCCTAGATAGTTCAAATCACGGCGTCAACTGGACTTAAGACTCTACCTATAAAGTCCATCCAAATCCTCTCGACCTTTCATGTTTGCACACCAATTACATGAACCAGTTTCTTGTTCAACTTACGCTGTGATTGTTGCCACATAATGTACAACTGATCTTTGCTCTCTGGTCAGTTATAATAATGTGGTAAATCAAATCAAGAAATAGACATCAAAGATTACACTAGGATAAGACAAGTCCCGGAGATTTTAACCTATACGTTACCGAATCCTATATAAGATTTTAGCACATCTGAGGTTTGTGCTTAATTTGCAAGCCCTTTTAGAGCTGACGAGACAAACCATTTTAACCTCCTATACTTGTGTTGTCAATGTATATGTTCAAAACAATTTGTATTCAAAACATTATAATACTCTGTAACTGATGGGACAACTAATGACCGAATAGACCATGGACTAGCTCGAATATCAAGGCGTTTGAAAAGTTATATTTTGGCCTCAGAATCTAGTACCCTTGTGCGGAAGAGAATACATTCTTTCATCAAACTTAAATTAGTCAGCATGTTCGAAATTATGAGGAATTTTCTTTCTTGAGAGTGGGTGGATAATTTTCAACATCAACAAAGTATTCAAATCTATCCGTTGCCAACAGTAGTTTAACATGGAAGCTCTTAAACTGCAAGATGCGGTAATTATGTTTCCTTCAATGCTTCTATCAATCTCCTGTTCAAAAAGTTGTGTCCTAGTATTGAATGACCTATGCTTTGTAATATCACGATGACATGGACTTTCAATAAATCAATTTATGGCAACCTCAATAGTCTATTGCATATCCCATAGAAATCATGTTCTGATTGCGTAATAGGCCTACGTCATTTTCGGCATTACAAAATTTGATTGGCTAGGCTTTTAAAATTGCGTTAGATTGATTTTTCGAAATTCTTTGCGATCGTGTCATTGCCCAAAGCTTTACAGCTGATATCGTATCGTGCAATCGCCTCTAAAAATCCGGAAGATACTATGTCCGAATATGTACATAGTTCTTAGCTATTTTTGGTTTCAATAATATTCTTTTAGCAAAGAGAGAGGAAAATCAATCATTATTCAAGAAATTTTGTTGACCGTTGCGAATCTCGCCTGACTGTCTCCTCGTCTTGAGATTGTCTGAGTTGAGTTACAACTTTTGTAAGGTGATCCAAAATATTTGATTAATGGATTAGACAGAGTGGCATTTAGATACAAGGAGCACGTACCCAATTACAAGAAATGGGTTTAGAGTGGCAATGGCTTGCCAAATGACATTGGTTTCGCGGCTCGGGCTCGAACCGCGAACCATGTTGATCTACAATCGGACGATCTTTCCGCTAGACAACAAAACCTCTCTCTAGATAAGGACCATCATTTTAATTGCTTACTACAGAACACGGCTTTGCGTTTTCAATCATTGTAATATGAATAGTGATGGTTTAGACTGAACAGGATTGATCTTAACACACCATTATCGACTGTAATAACAGTCGATATGCCGGCTGTCGGGGATGACACTTCTACAGAGATATATTATATAATCATGCGGACATCATCCATCTGCTCCTACATTTTATCTATGCAAATGAGGTTCAGGTGGTAGGGTAAAACACCAGTTTGGTGGTGTCAGTAAAATCAGTTTATACATCTTTCACTTATCATAAGGCCCAACAATAACAAAAAAACATGTTTAGCGTCCTGTTTTTTCGAAAAATAGGAAGGAGGAGGCCCTTTTTTTTTTTTTTTTTTTTTCAAAATGGCCGCTCAAAATGGCCGCTCGGTACATTTTTCCTGACAGTCGGGCTATTTTTCAAGATGCCCGCCGACATTTTTTTTTTTTTTTTTAAATCAGAAATAGAGCCATTTTAGCAGTGTTTTTCATGTATTTTTTCTCTAAAAAAAAAAAATTAACATTTCAACAAAAAAAAAAATAATAATAATAGGAGGCGGCCCCCAAAAAGGATGCGGGCGGGGACGCTAAACATGCATATTTTTTTACATGGCCTAAACTGACTGTTTGTTTTTTCTCACGACACTATACATCTGACTTGTATTGCGTCTTTATTATTGCACTGAGTGTGGTTCGGTGCCATACACATGATCGACACGAGAGAGAGTGATAGAGAGAGAGAGAGAGAGAGAGAGAGAGAAGGTAGAGAGAAAATGACAGAGGCAGACAGAGGGAGAGACGGAGGGAAAGAGGATTGGATGAGACTTACAGTTGAGAGAAAGAGAGGGAGAATAAGAAAGAAAGCGAGAAGGAATAATAGCATCATTAATGGAAGCAAGGGAGGGAGGCAAAGAGGGACATCTAAATACTATGGGGGCAGGAAGAGAGAGAGAGAGAGAGAGAGAGAAAGAAAGAGAGAAAGAAAGAGAGAGAGAGAGAGGAGTAAGGGTTTAAAGGGAATGAGGAGAGATAGAGAGAGAAGAGAGAGTTAGTTTGTAGAGGAAGGTACGATAGTGGCGTTTGGCGAAATGAAAAAGGTGAATGTTGAATAAAATACTAGGCGGCTTGCATTCCGCCTCAAAGTGAATTCTCATGGGTTGATGTTCAACGCCAGATCTTTGATTTATAGGAATGGATATCATTTGTGACAGTTTCTGACTCTCTGATCGGATAGTCTTTAGGTCTTAAAATACAGATAATAATGGCAAATGAAAAAGAAAGCCCTCGAGAGGTGGATTTCGGCGATAAAGACTTGCCTCAGGAAAGGAAACTGTAAATCTGTTGATCACATTTTATTAGCATACAATAGAAAATAACAAGAAATAAGACGCACAACTCATCTCACTCAACAAAATGACGCACAAAGATAAGTTCCAGGCAAATTTTAATAGGGAAACACACACACACACACACGCACACACGCTCGCACACACACGCACGCACGCACACACACACATAACAATAAAACACGATAAGGAGAATAGCATACAGGTAGTTTCATCAGTCTTGTGCAATCTACTTTATTACAAAATAATGAAATCTCTTTTTATTGAAACGAGTTTAACTAATCAATTCTTTTCGAACGTTTTGCACAGGTTGCATGCATTATTAAGATGATATCATGAAGGTTGAATGTTTTTGTTTTGGTAGTACCTGACTGCTAAGAAAGCATGTGTATGATTTAAGTAAGCAACCAGGGGATCGACGGCTTTAAGTCCTCTCCGATTAATTAATTAATCAATTAATTCCTGATAAATTACATGATGATAATTTATCAGGAAGTCTATATAAAGGTAATGCATATTATTTTGTTTTATCTGAAAATGACTTTCGTTTTCATTTCTTTTAATTTTTTGGGGTCATTCTTCTTGCAGGATGAAGATCAACATTTTAGAGAAAAGTTCATTAACATGAATTTTATTCCTTCTTCTGTACACATAAAATCATATTGTGATGGGTAAAAAATAATTTCAAAGGTTAAGGAAGTACATACAAACATTTCACCATCCCTATAATCTGGCCTCCCATCATATAGGACAGATTTTCAACATAAAAAAATTATAATAAAGATTTCTACCAGTATCTATAAGCGGGTAAAGAAAATTATTTCCCATTTGCCATTTATGGACAATAAACTATTAGACGCCGATTGAATCGGCTATATTATTGCCAATTGAATGATAACAATGTATATTTTCAAATCCATTGGGTTGTTTTCTTTTTTGTTATAAAAGATAGTAGCAACATAATAGTTATATAATTATTCTTTAAATGTGAGAAAGAAAGCGAAATTGGATTTGCCACTTAGTGACAATAAAATAGTGATAATTCAAAAGGTCTTTTATCACGTGTGTTTGTTGTTCTTTATAGAAAAAACAAAAAAGACTGTTGACCAAAAGTCATACCAAAACCAGCATGAAAATCATCCTGGATGTCACATCCTGCACATAATCAAAGGAGGATCTCCTCACTATTATCGAAGACGACATTATAGATTTGCCACACGCGAAACAAAACTCCCGGCTATTATTACGAATCACGCTCGGCTAACCCCCTTGACAGACACATAATGCTGTCAGTGGGACTGAGCTATTTCCCCGTACGTTTACTAGGTCAAACTTCCATGTTTTCATAAAGGCATGAAGGAACCTAATTTCGTTCTTGACTGGAAGCACTGATTATGTTTGACATTGTCACGTGGTTTGGATGTCACATGATCTAGAACACTATGCTAACATAAGCAACCAAGAAGAATGGATAGAACTGTAATCAGAGATTTCATCTCAAATTCAAAATATAAAACTTTTATATATTTGCAATATTATTATCCGGATTTATATAATTCTTGTCTTTCTCGGAGAATAATATGCTTTATAAGCACGTTTACATGTATGTTTTTCATTTACCATGGTAAGTTTATGTAGTTATATTTCATCTACGGCCTACTAATTTTTCTTAATAGATGGCAGATTATTATTATTACATTTTATATCATTTTCTAAAAATAGAAGTTTATATCCCTATATCTGAGGAGTACTACAGGGAAGCCTCATATGTCCTTTTCTTTAAACTGCGAATGAAATATGGCACTAAAATTCCTCAAATCTTCTATTAGTGATTTTATTAAGATGATTCCTACTGCATCTTTCTATCCAAATGCAACATACTCATTAGAATAGTAAAATCTTAACTTATTATAGTTAATAAACCTTATATAACCTTCATAAGGTAACAAAACAAAAAACAAAATCTGCAAAAGATCATCTATGTCATATTAAGAAAACAATCATAATTTACATAAACTGTTTCGTTCACATGTATACATTGTAAAAGGGACACAATAAGTTATTAAAAAATAAACTTTCACTCATTGCTTAGCCCTAAACTCATCAAAGGAGAAGGGCTACAGTTGTCAAAAGCCTATTAGCAAGAGAGCTTGTGTATTTGGATGTGAAAATGTAAAACAAAATAGTATGTATAGGGTATCGTAATCCAAGTAGTCTATACCCATCATACAGGCTTTGGCCGTGAGTTCTGTAAATAAAACTCTTCAGAAATCGAGATGCACTCCCCCTCCTCCCCTCCCCCGCATCTTAAACCTGAAACAAGAGACGACCAACCATCCCTTGACTCATCTTCCAAACAGTTTGGAGGGCAGTGGCGGATCCAGGATTTGTTCTGGCACAGGGGGTGGGGGGCAAGTCCTTGATTTGTTGTTAAAGGAACAAAAATGGAGAAGGAAAAAAAGGTGAACAGCCCATGCTTCCTCTTTTCGTTCTTTCTTTCTTTCTGTCTGTCTTCCTTCTTTTTCTCCATTTTTAGTTTAAATTGACGAAGGGGCACGTGCCCCCGTTGGCCCCTTACCCTGGATCCCCCATTTGAAGGGAGTTGAAAGTTCAACGACTTACCAGTGTCGCTGTGTGCCTATTCACCTCTGACTGACATGGAGTGTTTGTCCGAGTCGGGCACCGTGTGAATTGGCGCGAAAGAGAACGCGACAAAATCTTCACCGTGCAGACGACAGTGTGGCTCAATCAGTGGATGATGTGGAACTACTCGACTGTATGAAATACGATGGCGACCCCTCTCTCTCTCGGCTGATTGTTTTTGCCCGGGGCAATTTGGAGCAGTGTTTTGCTCCAAGAAATTCTGCCTTTTCACCGTAAAAGGGGAGTGCTTTTTTTGTGCATTCTCCAATAGGAGCAATACTGCAGTACGCCAAAATTTGATCGGTTAATACGTCCCGTTTAGGCTTTTCGTATTTCCATAATTTGAAATATTACTGAGGCCTTTGCTGTCTGATATTGAAAGAAGGTAATATGAAATTGACCCCATATGTATCATTTCTCTCTCTCTCCCTCTCTCCAAAAACCAAATTTTGAGATCAAACTTCCTGTACCATCAATCAGGCAGAGGCCTATATAATCATTTATATAAACAGGAATGAAAGGCCAACAAAAGATTCGGTAGCGACACCTGAATTTCCCAAGGACATGAACAATAACAGAAAATGAAATCATTTATTTCTGACATAATCCTTTCCCCCAAAGCATTTGCGTTAAACAAAATTTAAAAAGAGATTACTTTCGGAAATGGTTATTTCTCCGTGACATATTTGCTTGAAGTTACACAACAACAAGTATTTGGCATGATGTGTATATAACTTTATGTACACTTTTCCATTATTTAAAAAGCAAGAAACAAAAAAAGAAAAAAGAAATAAACATGATTTTCAGCAACAAATTAAAGAAAACATGGACGTACAAACGTGCTCTAGTAAGCCACTTCTCTTTAAAACAGTTTTCTTAGTCTCGGGGTGCAAATTAAAGAAAAACAAACCTTACCAATGTGTGTCAAGATAACGGTCATCCTTGTTTGAGGGTGTGTTTTGTCTCGTAATGAAAAGGGAATGGGAAATAAATTGGAAGTTAGTAATGCTCCAGTAATGCTAACATGCTAGTTGTGTTAGAAGCAGCTATATATCGTATCTTTGCGTGGCAAAATTTCATAATTATCATTCCCAAGAAGATACCCTATACGTACATAGAGGAACTAGATTATGCTTTTCAAACAGTTCCATAGTAAGAAGGTAGTTCATTGAAATAAGTGAGATTAATTTCACGTTATACATCTTCTTTCTTTTTTCTTTTTTTTTCTTGGCTTCATTTCGTCATAGATATTGGGTTGTGGTTGGATTTTACTTTAGGTATGGTGTCTAGTCCAGGGTTGAAATTAGGAATTTGGTTACGGTAGAAAATCGACCATGTAGCAGATGTCGCCAAATCATGTGTCGAAGAACCTTCTCTCAACAGACGTCGTTTCGATTCTCTCTTTTTAAATCTTAATCCTGTTTTAAGCTGATCTACCTACCTACAGTCATCAAAGATTGGACACGGCACGTCTGCTCCTTTCAGGCCCTTCGAACTCTTCGGATTGCCCTCATCTTAAAGAAGGGAATAATCGATACACCGTGCAGGTGTCAAAAGACAGGGCAAATGATTGCTAGCCTGATTGACTGCCGAACATAGACAAAATGTTTGTCTCTACTCTCCTGCAACCGTAGATCAAAATTCGACAATCTTACTTACGGCAAAGAATTATGTTTTGAGTTTTAACATTTTTTATTTGATATGAAGTCGCTTTAAACTTTAGCGTCAAATCACACAGCATATAGTGTTTTGTATGAGAGGTAGTAGTGATGCTACAGTTATGATTGAAAGTGGCACGTGTTTTCATTGGCTTGGGTAGATAGTGAAATATTGGATTTTAATAAATCAGGGAAATAACAAAAAAAGGGGAGTTTACCATGATACATAATGGGTAAGATACGTTTACACGTTGTACTGCGAAAAAGTGTGTTCCATCATAAATATTACAAATTAAAAAAAAACGTTAGTAACACTCCATGTATCATGTGTCACTTACATGACCGCAACACCAATAGGGGATTTCCCATATTACTTCCCATGCACTTTCTTGTTCTTTGTCCGAGTTTTTTTTTAATAATTTCACTTCTCTATGATAATTATCTGTATTGTTTTTTATCACATCAACATTAAAAAAGGATTAATTTCTTTTAAAGTATTAAATAAAAGCGTAAGTAGATTTCAAATAAGAAGGTCCGAAAGAAAGAGGGAGCTATTAGGGTGATATAAAGCAGCATCACGTTTACTCTCTACATGATGACTGATTGAACGGTGGTGAAGGTGAATTCACTCCATCGTTTAGCCACTTGACAAAACGATCGATTTGGGGGAAGAGTTAATCGAAACATTTCGCGCTTATCGCAACAAGTGTGTGTGAGGGCAGGATAACAGAATGGTCTCAATTTGTCAACAGATCAGCAAGAAGTGCTTTCATTATATACTTGATATACTATCATAATAGGCTATCGCTACATTTTTTAACAATAAGCTAAATACAGATGTGTTAGCTCTTTACCGCTCCCATAAAGTAATGAATTGATGCTGGAAATACTATACTTGGATGAATACAAACAATAATAATAATGATAATAATAACAATAATAATACTCATAATAATAATTAAAAAAAGACGTTAATGATAACAATTGGCAGATCACAGTGAATTATAATGATATTGAAGAAACGTATGAGACGAAATCATAAACTGACATAAAGATTCTTGACACAATTAATCAAAATATTTTTCTGGGGAGACAAGGTGAGCATGAGCCATATAAGTCCCCAAATTCATATTTGATTTCAGTCGAATGATACTGAGAAGCACAATGACAAATCTACCCTGACCGTAAATACCCCGTTCCACAGTAGAAGGGGTGAATGAGGGGTGGGGAGAAAAGAAGAAAGAGAGAGAGAGAGAGAGAGAGCTCAGACAGACATACAGAAACAGCGGCAGATAAAAGGACATGTCAACTCATTCGCAAAAGAGACTTATAAGAGAGTTTGTTTTGTACCCGCCACGAATACTAGTATCTCAATATTAGGGAGCTTCTCAGAACCATTACCAAAAGTACATATTTTCGAAACAGATACCAACGCTTTTACAAATAAACAAACAAACAAAAACGATCTATATTTGTGAGCGCTTCAATCGTTTACTATAAGGTCGATACAGAATTTTTTCCACAGTGAACAAGTCATTAACAAAACAAAAAAATCGACCCTTATTTACGTCGTAAAATATGTTGAAATAGCTTGCAATTCTACTTTATTTCGAGGAAGTGAAACCTACAAGAACTCGTAGGGCCTAAAACGGAAACACGATAGATTAAAACAATATGATGAACGGACGGAAATTCCGGTCAGAACTTAGATGTCTGATATAAAATTATAAAGGTAAGTGTGTCCAATATTACCAGTATTTTGTAGGAGAAAATATGTATGAAGACAGTGGTTAGTGTTCCACTGCATCTACCTCATTCATGCCAGCACGTAAGTTCAATCGCATATGACTGGGACATTCCTTAATGGGCATATATCTAGTTCATTGCTTTCCCAAATTTCCATTTCAATATCATCACCATAGCAACAAGCATTTTTCATTTCATATCATTCTATTTTCCATGATTGATATCGGCATAATCATATCAAGACATTTGCATGGCATCCAATTGACTTTCAGTGTATGTGATGTACAGTACATTGTAGTTCCAATACATACACACCGTCTCTCTCTCTCTCTCTCTCTCTCACACACACTCACCCACACACGCACACACACCCACACGCACATCCACCAACACACACAAATATGGGGCTATGTGATTGTGTGTGTGCGTGTGTGTGTACATTACATTCACCAAAAGTTGATTTCATTAGAAAATGTTAAAGAAATGCAGTTTTTTTTTTTACTAAATATGTAAACCTAGCCAAATAACTTTTAATAACAACTGAAAATGAAAATGAAGTGTTTGAAATAACTTTATATATAGATGTGAGTTTATATTTATATTTTGGAATACTTAACAGCATAAGGACTAAAATTCCAGGTTAACAGCATAAAAAGCATGAATTTACGTTTAAATGCATACTATTGAGAGTCTGCTTCCATCCATTTTAATATCTGATAGCGCATAATACTTCTCAAATCATTTCTGCATTGAGTATTGGGAAAACTGACAGTCGTACTCAAATATTTTCAATTCTGCATTGCTCCAGGCCTCATCCCATTAAGAGATAAATGTGATTTATCGCTATTCCATGGCAGGGTGACCTCTCAAAACCCTATATCTCCAAACAACACGAAATCCATACAGATGAATTGTTTCTCACTCCATACATTTCGCAAAGAGGGGGTGGTCCGATGCATCGTGTTTATTTTCAATCTAAATGGTCATATCAATGCATCAGTCAGGAAATTTAAAGGTACAATACCATTTATTTTAGGATATGATGAAAAATTACACATCTGCGAGATGAATACTGACAAACGCCGATTGAAATATTTCTCAAAATCATGGAATCGGTATGCACAATCGCCGCCATTCGTCGAAAGACAAAGTTCGTGAGCTTCTTTACATTACGTGGATGGGCTTCTAACATTTTGGGTGTCCGAGTTATTCATCAAAGTTACTGCGTAATAAAACACACACATCTTTTCGAATGGTGGGTACATTTTCATATTTCACCATTACCTATAAAAGCAGTAATTCATCCAAATAATTCAAATGGGGTAATTATGCTAACAAACACCCTTTAAACGACCATGTCTTGACTGACTCCGTAATCAATGGTTTAATATCCTTATTTACTGATTAAGTTCAATTGGAGCGTTATGCTGCCTCTATTATGCCTTAATTATTTTTACAAGTACACATCTATCATGTAAATGATTTGAATGGAAACAAATATTAATGTTAATGAATGTTATTGTTAAATTGTAGGTGGCGTCTTTTTCATGACAATTAGAATCTATCGGTTTATCTCTTCAATTAATTCAGTTAGGGAAGCTGATATTAAGCTTAAGTGGCAACAAATTCGGATTTACGAATTCATCACACGGCTTTGCAGATCAACGACGTATACCCTTTAAGTTCTGACGTGGAAATTCAAGTCTGCATGGGTCCATGAATAATTCATAGCTGCTGTCGAGACTGTTTAGGTTTCTCAGGTTGGAGGGCTGAAGAACAATCTCCTAATTGCGGACTGGTCTAAAGTGACAAGAGGGCGTCTCAGCGGAATTCAACGAAATTTTATCCCTTTTCCCCCAAATTTGTGGGGCTTCATTTATGTAATTGTAGAAGGGCACTTATGTTTGTTTTTAATACTTCAAATTCTAAGTGCATTCGTGCAATGATGACACGCAGAAAGAAAACCTTGGATGACATACTGAATACCTACAATTATTAGACTATATACATAAAGATCTGAGGGTGGATTATTATCTAAGTCATTAAAATCTTAACATTAGGTAGGAATGTATTCCTTGAAACGCAGCGCGCGTAACAGCTGCACTGCTAAAGCCAGGGTAATATGCTGCATTATTGTAGAGCGCTTAGAGACTTCTGACAAAGTAAGTGTTAGGCGCTATATAAGCACTGTAATTATTATTAGCATAAACTTTCAATATAGTATTTTTAGAAATCTATATTTTCATATAGATTTGCCACGTTTCGAAGACTGAAAAATCCCAAAAGCGTATTTCATGCCTATATATTATTATGATGACTGCGATAACGGATTTGGGAAAGTTGAATAGCCGAATTAATCTACGGATTTTGTAAGGTTCTCATGGGAGCGAAATTCTAGCCCGGTAAAAGTGTAGGGTTTGGATTGCCAGATAAGGTCTATAATGGCTTCAATTAGGAGAAATGGATTAGATGGTATAGACGAGGTGATATACCTGCATGGGAGCAGAGGCGTAGCCACTTGAGGCCACGGAGACGCCTGTCGCCCCCGCCCCCTCGCTTAGCAAAGAAAAAATGTGAACGAAAAGAGGAAAGAGTGGAAAGGAAAGGGAGAGCGGAAGGGCGAGGAAAAAAAATGATAGGATTCCCTGTCACACCCCATAATCCTTATCACCCTAATCGGTGGTTTTGTAACTCGCATTTTCAGTCACAAATGAGTGCAATTGCCCCCCCCCTCCGCCCTTGTTTTTTATGATGCCAGTGCCCCATTATGGCCATTAATGTTTAGATCGACTCTAAGATACTCCATTGGATAGAGGGGCACATGCCTTGCCTTTACGAGATGTCAAGAAATATTTATTATTATCATGAGATTAACTTTGGTGTTCGTCAGAGGAAAGAAGTGATGGAGACTGAGAGCTAATGCAAAATATTTAAGAAGGCTCGATTTTTTTCCTTTAACAAAATTAACACATGGAAATAATTGAAGCAAATGGAGTCAAATTTGATTATATAATTCATGTCATTTATTCGAACAATAGTCTACGTAAAATATGTACCAACACTGAAGTTGCTGCAACATGTTAAACTTAAAATAAAAGCACATTTTCAAAATAAAGAGTCGTCATCCGACACCACCTCTTCCTCATCAGATGAGGTCCAAACAAGGCATGTTGAAAAACGCAGGAGAAAGCATCTTGTTTTAAGGTCAAATCAATCGATCTCCTTATAAAAATAAAGTTTTGCCGGATCACACTATTATGTTTACTCTTTGAGACAATGAATATCAACAAGTCGCTAAGATGATGACAAGTGCAGTTACTATGGAAACTGAAGCGCATCAAGGTACCGTTTTTATTTAGATGTTTTGAATTGTTAAATGATAATTAATAGCAAAAGAATCATCCTATTAAATCAAATAGGTTCGTCAATAGTCTTGATAAAAGGTGAAAATAATAATGACAACTTACACTATTAATTTTGCTAGATATATTAGAAACCCCCTCCACCCATTAAAACATCATTTTAGTATTTTCCCGAGATTTCCCAAGCTTGTAGATACTAATCACACGGGACCCTCGAAATGTTCAGCTATAGTTTTTTTTGCATGGTTAGATAATAGTGCTTTATTTGTTTATTGAAAATATAATGCCAACAATATCATTTCTCACCAAAAATATATCTCTCGGGATGAAACTGCCCAATATATTATGGAATGATGTATCCGCGTAACTTTTGGTAATTAATATATATCGTACAAGCCCATTTCAGGTTTAAATTTGCTCAAATTACAGTGAAATGTGATCATGAATGTATGTATACAATTGCCAAACAGTTTGTCGGACACGCTATTATCCTCATAATTATTGGGAAATTGTAATCTTTTTTTAGTATAATACACTGTTTCATGTAATATCAGAACGGATTGTGAACCCCCATCATCTTGACATTATACTCCATAATAGTCAAATTACTTCGTAACTTTACATAGAACGACGTATAATTAGAAGGAACAACATTCTATAAACTCTAACCCACCATAATTTGATCAATGATTTCATAATTATAGCAAAGATTATAAGCAAGTCGGGTAATTTGACACATTATTCCCGGCTAACTGGCTATCAACGGTCCGTTATGTCTCTTTAACATTTTAGTTCAAGGTATGCTAAAGGGTAACAACATTATCTTATGCACTATCATGATGATAGGCTTAACAGATTATGACATTCTCACATTAATTACGATGGATGTCTTGTTTTCCTGGTATTGATGTCGCTTTACACCAAAAGAGGTAAAGATGAAGTTCTTATTATACACTTGATAATGTGATTAATTCCTGACGCAATTAAGCTTTTCGAGCCATTACAAAATTAATGGGAACCATCAGCAAAGGAGACATCTTAAATGGAAGAGCAATTAGGTGCACGCCTATACGGTCTTGACGATCAGGGAATTGCAAATGCTCTACCACCCCCCCCCCCCCCCCCGAAGGATACAGGATACCAAGTGGAAAATGATGCTAATCAGAAGAAAAAATAATGGAAAAATTTAAAAACATTATGAAAGAAATTACGGATATTGAACAAAAATGGTAAAATTTTAGTTCCTAACAGAGTGAAGATAAAAAGGATTGTTGATTGTTGGTGTAAAATCGCACTATAATATAATAATAATTTACTTTTCATTTACACAGGTTAACCTTAACTGTACTATAGATACAGCTCTACCTACGGCCTTGTATTTATTACCCCAGTATCGCCAGGTACCCATTTTTATACGCCTGGGTCGAGAGGGACAATAATGTGTAAAAACTCCTTGTCCAAGCATGGAGGCACTGAGTGAGGATCGAACCCTTGACCTCTCGTATAAGAGTTAGGAGCCTTCATCTAGACACTTCAGTGAGATGGGTTTAACAAGGCCATAGACAGCTTTTTATCAAAATATACATCTGAAAAATATTATTGTAATGATATCGGTTCCTTTTTAGAAATATATGCAATGAAGCGAACATTTTCTCAGTTTATGATGAAGCTAGATTAGTAAGGCGTCTCAAACAAAATGTTGCTGTGGCGTAGTATGCTTATGAATTATGTTGGCGTAAATAGCGCTGGGGATATAGGGGCACTGAACTTCTCATCTCACACCACTGATATATAGATATAATAAATTTTTAAATAAATAACCAAGTGAAAAAATGAATGAACAGATGAATGAATGAATGCATTATTGATAAATAAATAAATTAAAAGATTAATAAATGGATGGAAGAGTGGATGAAAAAATAAATGAATGAATAAATAATTGAATAGGCTAAAAAAAAAGTATTAAAAAGCAACAAATAGAGAGCTGAAGTTATATGAGAACATGTTCATGTTTAGTAGCCTAAATTTTCATGAATTTACAGTGCCCCATACAACGAATCGATCTATGCACGCTACGTAATGCTCTTTTTACATGCCGCATTCATGAAAAAACATACCGAAATGATGGATAATAACCCCAGTCAGCTTCATTTCATGCAATTACACGAGTTAAGCATTTGACATTTCACTCAAACTTGGGTCCTTATTATGTATGTTGGAGAATAGGGAACAGTTTGAAATTGTAATACTCTAGTCTTGTTCTTCCGTGTACATCAAAACGGAATCGAAAATAGCTTCTTCGAAATCTATCCTTTTCAAAACGACATGGATCTAAACATATGAATAATCCTTGTACCATATCAGCTCCATACTTAAAAAATTCATCATCAGAACATTAAACAAATATGATTATGGATATAATTATGAATATGAAACTAGTCACAAAACTGTGTAAATAGATGATGCAAATAGAGCGTTTTAGACTCCTAAAATAACACAAAGACGGTCCTATATTAATCTGTCTTTAATTATAAATCGTCTATAATACTGAAATAATGAAAGTGATAACACTTCCTTCTTCCGAACTATATATAATATGTCTCATGACGTCACAATCAATGAGGATCTTGGCAAGAAATCAGGTTTCGATGCAACAGGGAAGTAAAAACTCGAGCACTTCATCTTTCTTTTAATCGGTTTTGTTTTTCTTTTTTTCCCTCAGAGTTCTCATCATAAACCAGTTTCCTTTTCCAGCCACTTCTAATTGATGTCCACATGATATGTTGAGTGAACTATGCATGTGATAGTGCATGTATAGAAACAAGTAGTGCTTAACGACAGTATGTAGACGCTTTTAAAGTAATGAGTAATAGCTTCAAGAGAAGATGAAAGTGCTTACATTCTGCATTAATTTATCTCAAGAAGTTTGGAGTATAATGTGAATCAATGTGAATCAAATACGCTTCATTATTTCTTAGTTCCCATATACTATAGTGTAGTCTATATCATTGTATATAGGAGGTCCGCATGTTTGAAAAATGAAGTTTAACAAGAACTAGCTGTTTAACCCTGGTCATCTAGGAAGAACAGAGCCATTATATCAATGGCTCTGAATAAAGCATACCAGTCGTATTATTTTTGTAATAATTCTTTGTTTATGCGCATTTTTATGTATACATTTATATTTTTTAAACGGAAAAATAAAACCAACGGAATCCATATAAATATAAACATGTTTTAAAAGGCATGTCCATAATTATCGTTGATTTGGAGACAAAAAGACGTTAACTCATAAGCTTTAAAAAAGAGTTAATACCCCTTTGGCTCAACAGTTGGATTGAATTATATGTGAACAAGTGAAACCCCTACACACACACAACAAGAGACAAAAGTGGTATACATTTAGGTAGCAGGAAAAGGCACAACATTTACAATGACAAGATAAATAAGAAATGCCCTATTTTTGTAAATCAGGCAATTATTTATGTAGGTCGAAATCTCATATATGAAAATGGTAACATGGTCGTTTTTTATGGTTAAAAAACAGCACGTTTTCATCAAGGAAGAAAATTTCTATTTTTTATGAATAATATCCTTGTTTACAATTTGTTTATTTGGGGTAAAATATGATTATCCATCTTAAAGGGAAAGCCCACACATCAATGGGAAAAATTCGGACAGACAGTACCTTAAAGGAAGTAAACAAATTATTCTAAAATGATCTTGATGGGCTCATTTGAAAACATGCATGGGGGTTGTTTGCAAAGTTGAATGATTTTGTCAAGAGTACATCATATCAATATTTTTCTTTAAACTGCATGATTATTTTGCGATATTGAGACATCATACAGTTAAACGAAACTAAAAATAATTTAACATAGGCCTACATACTACACGTACGGTAGACGTATTAAGGTTTCTAGAAACTTAGGTTGACATAAAATTAGAGCACTGTTTATAGGAAATAAAATGCCCGCAGTTTTGACCACAAATAAGATCGAGTGCATGGTAGGAAGGACAATAAGAAAAAATTAAATAATACTCATGCTGACCACATTCATATCCGTTTAACTATGGAAACGTTTCTAATGTCACTTTTTAATAGATGTCTGTGCATGAGATAGAGATCCATAGTTTCTACTCAACTTCAATCAATATACTACGATGCCCTGATTACACGTTCTGTGTGCATGACATGTACCTACACTGATCAGCTTTACCATCTTTGTTATTACAGTAAAAAATAAAAAATAAAACTGCTCTAGCGACCACCTGTCTATCTAAAGACCACATTTACTGTTTCTCATTGAAACATGCAACCTGTACATAAAGACCATTATTCCTTGTCTTCCATAAGCGGCCTTTCACTGTATAAAAGTATTTTGTTGATGTCAACATTGCAAATTACATCGAATGGACATGTCATCTAAAGCACGATCTATATCATACCGACTGATTGAGTTTTCGATATTGTGTCTAATTAGCTTCCATTTTGTTCCGCCAATACTACCCCACATAATCATGGCCACATATAAAGCGACAGAGTATCGAATACAACCAATATTGACTTGATTAATTAGGCTTTTAGCACAAACGATTGTTTAAACAAATGGACGTGGTTAACCGTTCCATTGCTGCTGTACAGTATTGATTTCTTAACCTACAGAAAATAAAATGTAAACAAATGTATAAAAGACGTTTTGTAGTACTCACCCATTTCTTTTTCCTCTCCATTTTCAAAGTACGTGAATTTAACCGTTTTGTTGGTTGTGTTGATAGGTCCAGGAGCTCCAGCCGGGGCCGCTGCAGTCGCCATGGTCGTCTGTATGATCCCGTCTCCTAATTGAAAAGAAAACTCTTGACACTTCGCACCCAAGGGGTTAATTTCCAATCAATTCTGCGATGCACAGCTCTGGTTCATGAAACCACTACGCGCAGTTAATCCAAAGTGATTTATTCCGAAAAGTTACAGCGAAAGATCTCCAGTTTAAACTTGTCTGATATTAAGTTTTCCTCACAGACGGAGCAATCCAAGTGATATTCCTTCTTTAAAGTATCGTTTACTGGTTGGTATCATGTATGAACTATATGAACTTCGTGTGATATCCTTGTGTCTATATACACTGTGCCCCTGGTTGCAAGTTAGTTGACTGTGCGTCTTTATGCGTGCGTATGTTGTGTCAGATAGCCGGTGATGAGTTTCGTGTGTTCTTTCCGCGCGCTCACGATCGTCTCTGAGCGAGTGAGATATCGGGGATGCGATGTCGTCTGCTACGGAATGGCGTGCGAACACCAAATCCCGTACGTCCAAAATGACGCCAATCACAAGCCTCTGATGACGGTGCAAAACGCTGTAAGCTGTAAACAAAAATCCTGAGGCGAATTCTGGCTTTCAATCCTATTATGCAGACGAGAAAGGCACCATGGCTTCGGTCATTACTTAGATAATCAAATGATTTTTAAAAGCTGATCTTTATGTTCTCTCAGTGAAAATGCAAGATTAAACAACAATAGTTTTCATTGTGGTTAAAGAAAGGAGCTCGTCAATGGAGTGATATGTAGGTCTAATTGTGATGGTTTATTTTGTTTGTTTCGTCTTTAAAAACGATAGAAAACTTTCCAACGATCCGATCACTGTTATTGTCCACGTCGGTTTGCACTTGGTAAATACAGGCGATGGCATTACTTGGTTGTGTTTGGATTTGTTGAAGAGCTGCTTTGAATTACAACTGTTTGTAAAAGGGATACGACGTAGCGGGCGGTCAAAATGCGACGACGACATATGAGTGAAGACCTTGTGTCAATAGACACACCACTGATAAACATTTACCTTGTTCGACTGAATATTACTGGAAACCAATAACGCAGCAGGTGATGTAATATTTAATATATAATCTCATTGATTATTTCAGTTTCTGCTTTTGTTTTGTAAAGGCTTAAAAGTAAATTGAACAAAATGGATGTGCATGTCCTCATGCAAAATTTAAAGCATTACATTTTTTATCTAGCCTGTCACACTTTGATCCCGGATGATCTTCTGATGATAACAAATCATTGATCACTGTCATCAGCTATATACCTGGCCGCCATTTTGACAGCGTGATGTCATATATAATAGAAATAGAAGACTAACATCAGATGTATTACTTATTCTGGTGGCACCATCAGTCGTGTGGGTGTTCTATCTTTCTCATCATCAATCCTCCAAAATGGAATATCCAGACGGAGTCACGGATGACGGTTGTGTGATGAGCACTTTTCTATCAAGACGCCGAGGCAACCGATACATTTCCGTGTAATGACAGTTAGATTAACACTTTACTCGCTCTGTATCAAAACCTCAGACTGCCACATTATTTGGAGTATATGGTCACGTGCACTTTATACGTGTGACAAAAATTAACAGTTGCAATTCATTGTTGTTTCATAAATCGATCAAAACATGTGAAGAGTTAATCCTTGTTGGTTAAAAAAGGACGGCGTACAGTGCTCAAAACTTTAGATTGCTAAACACAACATTGCGATCTAATATTATAGCTGCCAATGATGAATATGCCGGAAGTAATCTTCTTTGGAGTTTATGATGCAATACAGTATGTCACCAAAATTAGTGGGCTCTTCTGGTCCTGAATACAGTTGTATGGTTCTAGTTCGGATCATGTGAGGGTGGCTTACGATGTTATATGACGAGGCATTCGATATTTAATTCCTGAGTGAGATGATGATATGATCCATGTGATATTTACTTACTCTTTGCACGGTCAAATCTTATACCCTCGATGACCGGATTCTGTCTGTCCATCAGTCAACGCCAAGTTGGTGCATGCATGCTGCGGAAGCTATACCATGACCCTCCTCATGCTTCACAAAAAGAGAGAGAAAAAGAAAGAAAGATGCGTCAACACCCAAGAGAATGATTATCGAGGGATGTAAATCAAGTAAAAATGAGTGATATTTTTTTGGCTAAGATAAAAGTTGTTGAAACTATCTCGACGGGGCTTATGAAAGGATTAAATAGAGAAGAAGAAAACATAGGTGCGTCAACCCCCACCTCCCCCCCCCCCCCCGCAAAAAAAGTCTTCTAGAAGAAAAGCTTACATTACGTATATTTTCTTCACATGTGTAATACGTAGATAACAAGAAGACATAAAGATATGTTTATTCAGGGGCGTAGCCAGTGTCCAGCTATTGAATGGGAAGCGGTGTCATGGGGGAAAGTTATGGGTCTCACAAGGTGGATGAACAGCGAGATAACAAGGGCGTTGACTAAGAGGAAGGTGCATGTAGGAAAGGTTGTGTATCATCTTCTCTCTATACCTCCCTTACACTATTACTTTCTTTCTCTCGATCTTTATTTTTTTGCTATTTGATGGGGTTATAGCAAGTCCCGCCGCCCCCTCCCCCCCCCCCTACTCAGCGTAATTTAGGGTACGCGTATGCTTGATCCATCCCTTTGAAAGCACCTCCTATCTCAGGACTGCCAACTGAACCCCCCTTTCGCGGGCTTTGCGCGTTTTTTGCTGCCTTGGAGACCCCACTAAATCGGAAACACTGCTCAATGTACTCTCCTATCCAGTGGCGTACGCAGGAAGGGGGGGGGGGTTAACCCCCCCCTTTGGTATTTTTATGTGTGTAAACCCCCCTAAAAAAACCTAAACCCCCCTCCCTTCTTCTTCTTTTTTTTTTATTATAACAAAAAATTAAAAAAAAAAAAAAAATATGCCCACGGCTAACCTAAAAAAGTTGACATTACCCCCCCCCCCCCCCCCCCCAACGAAGAAAAATGTCAAATGTTAAAATTTCGTGACCAAAAAAAAAAGTGTCCGCTTGCCCCCCGCAAAAATGTACCTCTTTACCGGAGATTTTGGGAACAAGAATGCGGTCCCTCCGACCCCTTAGTGGGAGGGGGGGGGGTGAAGTAAGTGCCCCATGATTCCCCTCTGGCTTCGCTAACATGTGTTTATTCATAACCGGACTATATTCAACACATGCACTTCTCGAAACCAACTACTGAAAATTAATGATTAAAATGTGAAATGACAGTGATGGATAAAGAGATCATTCAACTCTACAGCAACCTTTCATCATTCGCACATAAAAGGTGTAATTGAGATAAGGGAATTCCCCTTTATCACAATAGTATATGTATTACTGAGAGTCCATTTACCTTTATCGCAATTAAGGTAATTGAAAAATACAAGACGCTGCATGATAATTATCATGAAAACAGCAGGCTACTCTGTCCCCTTTTACATGGATCCGTTTGATAATCTTTATTGGTAGTAGCCTACTTATAAGTTAAGATAAGTGAGGTAGTCATTGGTAATAACTTGATAGAAGGATAATACCGGACTGACTTACACATAACAACAACAAAATTATAAATAATGATGAAAGTATACAGCAGCGCATAAGTTACATGTATAACGTAGGTCCAGTTATTGACAGGACATCGGACCAGTCTCACCAGCTGGATGAAATACTAGAGAACACGGCCATCATCGATGGGCGATGGTCATTATCGTTACCTTCCCGTCTCTTTTTTTCTCTTCTGCATAGTGTTTTTCGAATTCGATTTTATGGGCACGTGCCCCCCCCCCCCCCCCATGCCCCGCAGCTACGCCACTGACAACGTAGGTTGCGATCAATTAGCCCTTCCCTTCTTTAGCTCTTGACCGGTCACGTCACCCTGCCGTCATTCGACTTCGCTTTCGTCAGTCAAGCGTGGCCTGCAAGGGAGGTGTCCCTCTTCAACCGGTGTTCTCGACGCTTTACTTGGCACGCCTAAGTGCTTGAACTTCGGGATAGCAAGAACTCGAAAACCGATCTGACCACGAAGGGAAATTCCAGGTACACTTTGACAGCTAGCCAGTCCCCTAACTTCGTGTCCATTGAAAATAGAACTTCCTTGTGAATCTAGAGATGAAGTTCCGGCCTAATATTCTGTGAATGACTTCTTGTTTTAAGCGCCACAAATTGCAAAAATGTTACATCCAATAGCCTTGTATTTTGCACGATAATGTCCAATTAAATAACATTGTTGTCAGAACTTAAGATTGGTTTAAGGAAGGTTAGGGTCAGGCGCGTACGCAGGGGGGGGGGGGGGGGTGTTGGGGGTTGAACCCCCCTTTGGTATTTTTATTTGTGTAAACCCCCCTAACCCCCCCCCCCCAAGCCTGACCTAAAAAAGATGACCTTACCCCCCCCCCCCCAACAAAGGAAAATGTCATATTTTCAAATTTCGAGACTAAAAAAAAAAAAAAATGTCCTCTTACCCCCCCCCCCCCCCCCCCCACTGAGCGACTTTTCGGCCGGCGCGATTTTAGAGCAAAATAATAAAGCTGAGTCGTTGCGAAATTTTGGGCCCGATTTTAACCCCCCCCCCCCCTTAAAAAAATTCTGCGTACGCCCCTGGTTAGGGTACATCATAAAGTGGGGTTGAAAAGGGGTCTTTTGGAATTGCAGGAGGAGCAGTCTTTTACTTAAGAAAATATGTCAGGCACTACCTGTCACTCCAGCACCGATGAAAAAAAGATTCATCAGAATATAACTTTAAGTCTCAAAATTGATAAGTAGTCTTTGATTACAATCAGCTTGAACATTGTTTAGGTTACATGTACTTTACTTCTGTTCTTCATAACATAGAGCCAAAACACATAGCAACGAATTCTGTCAGGTAAAAAATAATACTGTGATAATACATTTGACCTGTGCAAGGTATAGAAAATGGGTTCTGAAAAGGTCCTCGAAATTGCACAATGGTTCTCCATAGAACCATACTCCTCCTAAGAACGTTTTAAATTTCTGCAATATTTGATAAAGGTTCCTGAAAAACATCGCAAGTGAGTCTATATGTTTTGTTTTTTAATGAACTCAAAGATTTGGAGAAAAGGGTAAAAATGAAATTGACAAACATGTGCAAAGACAATGAGGGCCGAATATTCTTTATGTTGAAGCCTTGGTTGGTGGAAATTTGACTTTCATATTCATCCAATTCTCATTCATTTATTCGATCAGAATAAAAACGAATGTGACTTTAAAGTCTCTTGATTTTTTCCGCCTCGCATTGATATATTGATGAAGTTGGAAATGAATTTCCTTAAGAACCCTGTCACATAGATTCCACTGAAGATTCTAAATATGGGGCAAGGTTTGGAACCCTTAACATGATTAAAGGTTCTAATTTGAAACATTTTTTTCGGAGTTTGCGTTATCTAAATAATGTTTAGATAAAGACGATGATTGTGTAAAAGGCTCACCGGTTAAAAAGAAAATTAAAAAATGCTCTCTTCTCACCTCTGCGAGAGCCACTCTCCCTGATTTAAAATGACACAAATTTTGTTTGACGTTGGCCCTGCCTGAGGTGAGCAGCGATCAAAACTTTAAGAGGGGGGGGGGGGGCTCTTTAGCTCGCTCTCCCATTAGAGCCGGGTGGCAGACACCTACACATGGTAGATCATCAAATGAATATGGAATACATTAAATTCTGAGATGGATCTAATCTTATAGTGATATGACTAAACAAAAAGAGGAAGAAGAAACATATTATCAATAATAATAATGATATTAATAATATTAGTATGCCTAATTACCATAACACTCAAATGGTGTTGCGATGACTGTTGTAAACTTCTGATCTGGTACTTCCATCAAACTCTTCTCCGAACATGACTTCGAGATGATCTAGCCCCACTCGCTGTCAGGCGGCAAGCCAGCAAAGAAACTTATATGAGGGATAGTGTGATGTATTAGCTGCAATTCTGCTATTGAAGTTCACGCAGTTCAACTCTTCATGGATAATAAATCAAAACAATGGGTAGACCAATCCCCTCGATCTAGCTGCTTCTGTTTATTGGATACCACCTTCTTCTCATCTCCTCCTTCTCCCCACCAGCTCATGCGTTACCAACATGGCAGGGGTCTGCGTCAGTTACCGCCCCGACTGCCATGACTCTGTGGTGTGGATTTAACGTTTGGTGACATTCAACTTGATCAAAATGAGCATACCAGGCAACGAAAATGCACTTGGCCCCCCTAACCCATTTGTTGTGATTTCTCCGCGTCTCATATTTCGGCATAATTTTTTGCTGAGATTTGGGAGAGTGGTTGTGCGCGTGTGTGTGTGGGTGGGTGTGAGAGAGGGAGAGAGAGAGAGAAAGAGAGAGAGAGAAAGAGAGAGAGAGAGAGAGAGAGAGAGAGGGGGAGGGGGGAAGAGGGGGGGATGGGGGAGTGAGAAGGAAAATATAGAGAGAAGAGATAAATACCGAGACAAAGAGTGAAAAGAGAGAGAGAGAGAGAGTGAGTGGGAGGAGAAGAAGAAGAAGAAGAAGAAGGTGATGAAAAAGAAGAAAATGAAGGAAAGAGAAAAGAAAAAGAAGAGTCAGAAGAAGAAGAAGAGGGAGAGGGAGAGAGAGAGCCCACATGTTATTACTCCAAGTCGCTGTCGGGGTCAAAGTGGGGGATTTGTTACCGACCTCCGTTACCACGTAGGAGTGGGTCTCGCCACCATGCCGACATCAGGTCCTTCATACACTGGCATCCATGCCTTCCGTGGCATGATCCTCCTCAAGGGGCGGATCCGAGGTTTTCCATTGAGGGAGGGGGCACACGGTCCACATTTCTATTTTCATTTTAACTCCCAAAAGTGCTGGTTGAGTGGTTGTCCCCCCCCCCCCCCCCCCCTCCTTCCCTATATACCCCGCCCACCTGAAATGTGCGCCTGGCCACCCGTGTCAAGACTCAGAGGGGAAAAAGATGCTTCAACGAAGAATTTTCTAGTAAAAAAAAACATTTTAAATTTTAAAAAGCGCAGGTCATTGAAAGATGAAAGATACCCTTTCCTTTCCTTGTTTTTTTTATTGTAGCCCCTGTGTAAACTCTCAACACAATGGTATTCAAGTGAAATATTTTATTTCATCATTTTTGTAATTTATACGATCGAGTCCAATCGTCAACCTCCAGTGAAGTTCTCGAATGTTATTGTTTCTGAAAATATCAAGTTTCCTATATCGTCGATCTTTTGGAGGTTCGTGAAACTCGTCGGGGTCATTCAGGGTCAAGTAGTGAACTCCTCCTGACATCATTAATAAGATGCTTGGGTTTTCAGTAGGTCACCCCCCCCCCCCCCCCACGCCCTGTCACACGACATCGTCTTGAACACGGTTGTTGTGTGTGGCAGATTTCATATTCAGGATAGCATGTTAGTTTACTATCAGTGGTGGAACCAGGAGGTAAGGGGGAGGCACTTTCCCCCAAGTTCCAACCGCCCCCAACGGCAGTAACCGTGCTTCCATTTACTAGTAACATTCTCTCTTTTCCCGCGGTTTTATATATTTTTTTCAACATATTTTCATTGGTCTTTGGTTTACCATAGTTTACTTCTTTTAAATAAAAGATGCACAATGTTACGGTTAAAGCGACATAAGACAGTAACAAAAATATGATTAAAATGGGTAATCACAGGTTCAAGGGTACAATTTTATTGAGGGAGGGTAGAGCTGACGGTCAATTTCCTGAATATCAAAATTTTAGTTGCAATTATTATGACATCTTATAACAGCCACTTTATTTCTGGCATTAAAATATACTAGATAAGATATGAAAACTACAAACAGACCACATCTTTTCCCTGATGAGGTGACGAATGCCGGAATATGATGTGTCGAATGGCCGAATACTGGAAATTTCAAAACTCTCGCCTGGTTTATGCAGCCCCCCTCCCTCTATTTTATATGCATTTGTAACCAATTAACCAAATTTGCAAACAAATTGAAGTCCAAAATAGTATTGTTATTGCAATAATAATCATTCCAAATTCATAATGATTTAAGATCAGAAAATTGCACTCGGGTAATACTGCTGAAATACGATCAGTATAGTTTATTTGAAAAAAAATTGAAAACGTCATTAAGATCAAGGCACAATAGGGAAAACTACATCGTGACATAAAATAAGAGTTATGATCATAATGAACATGAGATTGTCGTAAATTTGATTTTATGCTAATACGCAGACCGCATGCAATGATCATGAAATATGATATTTGACGTAAATCTCATAACACGGTCAATACAATTTTGTTATCGAGTACGGTGGAAAATCAAGGGTATTGCGAATTGAAGTGGGCAAAATTTAAAATTTAGTTGATTAATCGTGTCATCTCCATATTGGAAAAACCTGTATCACTCCATCAAAAACAGCTCGTAATTTGGGTGTAATATTTTATCAGGAAATGCCCTTTCGTAGTCATATAACACATGTTCAACAGAGTGTAAGGTACCAATTACGTAATCTAAGTTTCATAAGAAAGTGTTTATCTAAACCTGCGGCTGAGATCTTAATTCATGCTTTAATTTCTTCTCGTTTAGATTTTTCAAATTCATTGTTCTGTAACCTTCCAAAAAAAGATGTCACAAAACTTCAACGACTTCAAAATTCTGCAGCCCGCCTATTAACATTCACTAAGAAATTTGATTCCATATCACCAATTCTCCGTTCTCTCCATTGGTTGCCGGTTGAAAAAAGGATTATTTTTAAAATTATGTTACTTGTACATCATTCAGTTTACTCTCTTTCTTCCCCTACATACCTGAGCAACTCTGTTTCAAATACAACCCCCACACGAAGTCTTCGCTCCTCATCAGACACACTATTACTTAATACACCCAGAATAAAACATGCTTGGGGGGGAACGGGCTTTCTCAGACATGGGTCCAAAACTATGGAATAAGCTCCCTCTAAAATTACGTCAACTGTCGTCGACAGAAACATTCAAATTACAACTAAAAACTTATTTGTTTCTTTCGTTGTAATTATTGCAACATTTTAATCTACATTGTGTCTAGGAGAATTTCGAAATTGTTTTTCTGTTTATTGTTTTGTCTTTCTTATGTCTGTTACATGTACTTTTCTCTAAGCGCCATTAGCACAAGTAGCCACTATTATTATTATTATTATTATTATTATTATTATATTACAGCAATCTTCCTTAAATGTATAGCCCCCCCCCCCCTCCATTACCCATTATTGTCTTCTTTAGTGATCTATATTTATAGATTTAGAGAGAGAGGGGAGGGAGGGAGGAGAGAGAGAGAGAGAGAGAGAGAGAGAGAGAGAGAGAGAGAACGAGAGAGGGAGAGAGAGAGAGAGAGAAAGAGGGATATAACGGAGAGAGAGAGAGAGAGAGAGATAGCGAACAAAAATAAGGGGAAGGGGAAATCGAGAGAAAGGATACATCCTCATAATATTTTTTTCCCCTTCCACAGGGTTCTTTACTTTCATATACAAATAATTAAAGAAATAATTTCTACACATAATGGCCTTGACACAGATAATAATCATCACGGCCGAAAATTTTTGTGGCAGATAAAAACAAACATTTATGACAAAATTAGTACTTGAAATATATAATAAAAAAATACCAAACATAAAATACATGATCATGTTTATTTTAGCACATTTCCAACACTCTCAAAATATTCTCTAAAGTGAAACCATTTCTTTTTCAATTCATTCTCTCTGAGATTTGTTTGTTATATATATTTTTCCATTTCATAATAACGTTTTACAGCTGAAAAAATTATATCAAATGATGGTAGTTGATTTCGTAATTTAGCTGAAATATTTCTTGTCTTACAACCATCAGAACACAGTTGAGTGCATTATTATTGCTACCGCAAAATCCAAACAATTTATTTTATTTGTAAGTTTGATCCTTTCCCCCGTATTACGAAATATCCAAAACTCTAACTTCGACCATACTTTATTAGAATAGTTACAAAAGCAAAAAACATG